>JAOQGH010000007.1:280687-350250 GCA_025769975.1 Gallinago jamesoni | reverse complement strand
GAGGGAACCACAAGGCCAGGGTGGGGGGAAATGGAAGAAGAAGAAGAAAGCAAAGCCAATCGAGTTGGGGAGCCCGTGCTGTCCCCCGTTAGCGGCAGTTGCCCGCCGGCCACCGGGTGCAGGCAGGGCTGCTGGGGCTCCGCTGCCAACAAAGGGCCCCCTTCAGCCTCTGCTGTCCTCCATGACATCAGGCAGGCGAGAAACGCCCTCGCTCCTTAACCCTCCTCCTGCCTGCACCCTCTCCCAGGCTGAAAAGCAACAAGTTTGGGGTTTGTTGGTTGGGTTTTTTTGGGGGGAGGAGAGCCCTCCTGGGTTTGGGGAGGGATGGGGGAAAGGGAGGATTGAGGAGTGACGCTGCTGCTGGGGTGCTTTGTGCTCAGCTCTGCGAAACCAAGTGAATTGAAGTCTTAAAAGTGTGTCGTTTCACAGGGGATTAAGGGAACCGTAACGGGGAGAAGCAAAGAGAGAGCGATGACCATTCCTAAACCACCACAAAAACTGCAGGGGAGCTGGAGGTCCCTCACAGAAGATGCAGCATCTCCATGATAATTACAGGCAAAGGGACTCAAATCTTAGCTCATGCACTTACAAGGGAACAAAAGTTTTCACTCTCCTGCCACCTATTATTCTTTTCCCCTACAAAATGTTCATTTCCCTTGTAGGTTTCTCAAGGCAACATGTAAATTACTGCTCTCCAGTTTTGATACTTGACTTTTGAGCATTATTGTATGTTTCCTTTCTAAAACAACCACCACTTCTGTTACATATATTTTATATGTATATACATTCTCCCTAAGTATCTTTATGAAGGACATAAAAAAAAAAAAAAATCAAGTGTGCGTATACAATTGTGGGTTTTTCCACTCAAAAATCCCAGTTTATTTCCCCAATCTCAGGGTGGGTTTGCTACTCAGAGCAAGAGGTGCTCAAGGGTGCAGAGTTCATCAGGGGTGCAGAACTGAGAGGCTGGGGGAAACAGCCTGGGAAGCCGACCCCACAAACTCTGCTGCCATGTGTGGAGCACTTGGTGTGTCACACACAGGATCAACAAAGGAGCAAATGCTTTGTTTTTGTCCCTGAAAACTTCCCTCCAGATCTGACAGTTTATTTTGGCAATGTTACTGACTAGCTAGCGCTCTTTTGCCCTCCAACGTTTTCAAACATTTAATACTTTAGGGGAAACTCTGCATGCTTCCAGCATCTGAGGACCATGCCTGCGAAACAGCAAACATTGCTCAGACTCTTCAAACATTATTTTACAGCGTTACTTTGCCTCAGACTTCTGATCCGCGGGGTGGATGCCTGAACGACAGCTTGAAAAGAAATCCTTGGTCTCTCGACCCGCACTGAACTGCAATAATAGCATTTGCATTTTTTTAACTACCACAAGCCACATCATTTTTAGCAGAGAAATAATCACAGCAAGGACAGTGCGATGTTCAGAGTGGTTTCACTCTTTTTATCAGAGCGGATGAACACGGATCTCTCTATTTAATGAAGTGGGAAACATGGAGAGAACTTAACATTTCCTCAACTTCAACAGTCCAAAGAAGAGCTGAGGCTACAGACCCGATCCCCCCCCCTCTGGCAGCCTGCATGCACGTTAAAAAGAAAATGATGTGGGTTCTCCCCATGCTCTCCCTTCCTCCTTCCAATTTTGGAGGAGAATTTCTATTTTATGGAAGCATATGAGTTTCAAGACCTATCTACTTGTTCCCTGCCCACCCAACTTCAGATGAGACTGCAAAAGAGAAGTGCAGAACTGCACTGAAGGGGGAATAAAAATTTAAAAAAAAATAAAAGAAGAAAAAAAAAAAGACGAGTTAAAAGCAGATTTGGAGGAGAAAGGTTATATAAATCACAGGAGGAGCTCCATCATCACGTGTTTAGGCCCAGCGTCATGTTTAGGGAACTGGGATGAAGTAACACTACAAGAGCAGCCCAGGCATCTTGCACGCAACTTCTTTTCCATGTGAGGAGCATCCCTATCCTGCTTCTCCAGCTGCGCTACAGGAATGCAGAATCCCCATGGCATTCCCCGGCAGTACAAAGGCTGTCCCCCATGAGCACCACCCAGCCATTACAGTTAAGGTTAATACAATGAGCGCCGGCAGAATTAATGCGGATTACATTTCTGATGAACTCCTGGGGTTCTTATTCCAGAAGAAGAATGCCTCATCTCAAATTAAATTAACCCGCTTGCAGAAGAACCTCACTCTAGGAGAAAGGCATCCACTTGGGGAGTTAAGCACAAAGAGCTATCCTGGGATAACTTCCTCTGTAGATAAACAAATTATTCCCTTTATGTTTTCACACAGACAAGCTTGTGTGGTCCCTCTGCTACAAACTTCATCCTTCACTGTTTCCTCTCTTGTGTCATGGCAAACTAGGTTGTAAATACTTCAGAGCAAATACCTTCTGCCTTTCCTGCATGTCATGAAATTAGCTGGTGATAGAGAAATAAAAGCCCTATTGGCAGCGTCACACAAATCCTGCTACTCTTATGGCTGACATCTATTAATCCCTTTCATGTTTTGTTTGTCATATACACATTTCAGAATAAAATCAGTCATGGAAAGCGTGCAGACTTTTGGGCTACAGAGTGACTGATGCAACCTTCAAGTCAGGCTCTCTGTTGCAGAACAGCAAAACAATTTTGGTTGGGAGCAGACTCAGAAGATCTCCAGTTCAGCCTCCTGCTCGGAGGACGGCTATCTATCCTGATCAGGTTGTTCCAGGCTTTTTGCAGCTAAACTTTAACTGAGTCTTTCAGGCACTTTTTATCCTCTTATATCTACCCAGATTTGCCTTGCTGCAAGTTGTAAGTGTTGCTTCTCCACTGTGTGCTGTACACCTCAGAAAGTGGTCTCTCTCTGGACACCAGTTGGGTTGTTCCGAGCGCACTGGGACCCCCAAGTCCTCTCTTCCCAACAGGCTGAAGGCAGCTCCCTCGGCCCAGGGGGCACCCCCTCCTCCAGCTCCCCACCAGACTCCCCCCCGGTGTCTGCTCTGGGGGAAGGAGGGAGCTGGACGCCCTGCACCAGATGTGGCTTCACAAGTGCCAAAAAAAGGGAAATAATCACTTCCTTCGACCTGCTGGCTCTGCTCTCACTAATGCAATCCAGCATCCATTAGCCTTTATTGTTCAGGCTCATACAACAGCACAAACTTATTCAGACAACTGCCTTCAGGTTTGAGCTTCTCCTAGCAGACAGCTCTCTTAAAGCTAACCCAAATTTGAGGACCAGTTTTTACAAAAAGAGAACTATCACACACATGCACGACAGTGGCAGCGAAAGGACTGGACTCCATGAGCAGAAAGTGAGTTTTGGCATCACCCCACGATGTTAGCAGCTGGAGTGAATTTTGTTGCGATACCATTAAAAACAGCTTGAGAGCTCGTCACCCATCTAAAAGCAGAGCTAAATTTTATTTTAAAATCCTCTTCTGAAACACGGAAAGGTAACAAGAGTTTGAAACCCAAAACACTGGACATTTTTTTATAGGCATGTTCAGCTGTTTTGGGATGGGAAACATCACTTGAAACAGAAGCAGAAAAAAGCCTAGTGGTTAAAGCAAAGAAGTAAGAAAAAGAGCAGATTCTTGCATATAGTTATGAGGTATCTGTGCCTTATCTTGCTCTTCTGTAATTCAGCCGAGAATTTCCCCACAGGTTATAAAGAGTAACCCCATACAGGCAGTGAAGCACTTTGCTGCCTCCAGATGTATGGACCAATGAGAAGTAAAATCACATCAATTGTAAGATGCATTTTTCTTAGTAAATGATAAGGTTACATGTGATTTTGGGCATTCACAAGACCCTCACTGTCTTTATGCTTAAAAATAGGTCCAAGTCACAGAGGACTGCCACACCACACAGCTCTCTTCTGATGACATCTTTCACATCATGAAATAACACATTCTAACACCATTACCTGATTAAAAATATATGTGTGCATGAAAATGATCAAAGCAGTCTATGTTGAAATCCACAAATGACCACAGCATGTGCTATAGACACAGCTGTAGCAAAGCTGGGCTTTGATCCGACAGCAAACACAGTATTGCCTGTTTTCCTGGGGGCTGGTCCAGCTTTGTCTGACAGATTCCAGTTTTCCTTTAGGTTTTCACATCCTCCACCATTAAATGCCTCCATCCACTCTTAGATACAATGTGCCAAGCTTTTTGGAAGATACTGGTATGTATTAGACAGAGAGGACTAGCAGCTTTAAAATCCTGGCTACTAAACTCTCCCTTCTTGGCACGTGTTGCACAAATCACTGTCTGGTGGAGTCTCCAAAACCGTTTGCAATGAAGACAACCTCAGTGGGTGATGCACGATAAGTCATGAGAACTTCACCACGGCACGTCAAAGGAAGAAGGTGAGCCCAAGATCAGCAGGGTCAGAGCTGAGCCCACATCCCACACCCAGGCCTTTAAAAGCCACCTCAGATTGAAACAACTGCCTCTTGAGTCAATCCCCTCTCAGTCTCATTAATTGTTCATCGACACCTTGCAACTACTCCAAACAAGTGAAAACAAGCCTTCCAGGACACTCCGACTGTTCCCCGCTTACCTGGCAATGACAGCACTACCCAAAAAGGCGACTACATTCATGATTTATTACTGGTACCGGCCACGTGACAGGCAGAGGGTGAGAAAAAAGTCCTTGTTGGTGTTTGTACATTGAATGACCACATGAGCCCAGCAAAACTTTCCAAATTCGTTCAAGCACCAACAGAGAAAGCCCAAGTGACCACGATACTGCAGGACCACCACTAATTTGGTGATCACTAGGGCTCAGTGACCCCACTGGCATCAGCGATGTGTACCCAGGCAAGGAGGGCTCAGGTGGTTTTACTGCTCTGTCCAGATTCCTGGCTGAGATGAACCTTAGTGCCTTCAGTCATCTCGGTAAGGTCACCCGAGGTTCTCCAGCACTGCCCTACCTCAGAGCCACTCCACCATTGTCTGTTTTCTTCCACCTTTTTATGCAGGCATCTCTGCCTTTCCTTTTCCAGTTTGTGTACAAAACTTTTTCATAGAGACCAGTATACTATCTTTCTATTGAAACTCTTCTCAAAATTTACAACAGCTAGTTAAAATAGCATGTTAAAAACAAAAGCCTCTAATCTGACCACTCTACAATAGGCATTATGTAAATAAAAGAAAGCCCACACACGAATTTGAACAAAGGCTAGTTAACACCTGAGGGCAAAGAGTGTTTTCCTTCCTTCAGAAACCATCTAGCCCAGCGTGAGTGGCCCTGCAAGAGCACTGATAGATCTCTGCATGCACAATGAAATATTAACACTTCTGGCACTTGGACTTCGCAAATCCCACTCTCACAGGAAGAAATTTTTTTCTTAAAAAAAAAAAAAAGCCAGGTTACAAAAAGTCCACTGAACACACCAGCAGAAAAACAAAGGATTTTGCAATACAGCATGTGTATTTGTTGTTTTTTTTTTCCTCTATGACTTAACAGATGTTTGTTATTTGCAATTTTGATGAGGGAAGGAGGCGACTGAGAAGCGGTGGGATTGCAGAGAGGGGATGTCCAGCTACTTGAAATTCTTTTCAAGCAACAGGGCAGAATCCTTCTTTTCAAGATAGTAACAAGGCAGAGGGTACTACTAAATTCCTGCAGTGGTGGTCTGATTCACCATACTCATGTGAAATAAGCAAGATGGGTTGTGAGCTCCACAGGGAATTGCCTAGGGTATTCGTGTTTGAAGCCTGCAAGGTTAAATCCAAGTTCAAAGGGGCTCTTTACAAATCACTGAAAAAGTTTTGGGTGTCTTCCATTAAAGGCTTTTTGAAACATCTGCAGGCAAAGAAAAAAATAAGAGGCATCTTGCACTTTTCAGATCTGGGGAAAAAAAAAAAAAAAAGGCAGCTTACCTTAAAGACACAAAAATCACACTAACTCCTACTTACTGTATTTACTTAAATATCCAGTGTCCGGGCAGTTTATTAACGTTGCGAAAGAGGGAGGAGGGACTGAGAGTTTTTACGCGATATGTAGTCACATCAGTTTAGGGATCCTACTGAAGTTCAGCATTTTCTGCCAGCCCGGAGCAGAGAGGGCTTACACACAGCCAGGACACAACCAGAGACGAAACGTACTTGGAAAGTATCAGAAAATGAATTTTAGAGGAGTTTCTTTGCCAAATACTGACTCAGATCTTGAGTGGGAGCATTTCCGTGTTTCTTTTAAATGAAAAGGCGAGGAAATGCAGCTGAAAAAAGTAAAGTTAAAACAAGAGGTTAAACCAGGGAGCTCAAAGGCGATGACTTCCTGGGTTATATCTTGTGTCATTCCCAGCACGTCCGCAGGAAGAGCCAGGAGGACCAGCAAAACGTGTTTTAGTCCCGGCAGTAACTAAGTGGTTAATTCCTTCCATTCAAGAGCTGAAAAAATCTGCCAAAGCAGAAGACCAGGCCTAAGCGATCGAATTACACGTGGGGAGGGGGTGGAAGGGGAGAAGAAGAAAAGAAAACAAGTATTACTGAAGCCCTGCTGCATTAGACCCAGCAGGGATTAGGAGGAAGCTGGAGGAGGAGGCGAGGTTTCTCCAGCCCCATCCTACTCCAGCTGAAGCGCCTGGAGACACTGGGTCCTTCCCCACCTCTGGTCCTTGTCCTCCCCATTTCGGGGACATCCACTTGTGCTGAGCACCTTCAGGCTGGCCACTATGCCAAAGCTTTTGTGCATCAGCTATTGGAATAATATTACTGGAATAATAAGAAACGTCTTTCTTCTTCCCCCTGCTCTCCCTCCCCAGCCACTGCAGTTGGGCTGCTTTTTCTCTCCCACATGGAGAGTTTAACCCGGGGCACAGCTCCACGAGCGTGTCCAGCCCCACACCTGGGGCTGCCATGGGTACAGGGATCATCAAAGAACCTGAAAAGCAACAGAAAAAACCCACACATAGCAGACACAAGTAAGAATCCATCAATAAACAAATCAAACCTAGCAGCATCTCAACCCCTTCGCCTCGAAGCTGATCACGCAGAGGTCCCACAGCAGTATTAACGTTTTCACAGCTATTTTGGGGCTCCCTACCCAGCCACATGCCGTTCCTTTAGTCCCCGCTCACTGAATTCAGCAAAAATTACCATCGTTTGCTGAAATGCAGAAAAATTCAAGTAATACAGCAACAGGAGATGAGGATAAAATCAATTGCAAAGATCATTTTTCTCTAGGGATCTAATCAACAGTTATGCTTTTGAACAGTATCAGTATCGATGGACAGAAACCTTTCCAGGATCACAGTGTACATGTTTCCTGACACTGTAATGAGTGTATTTTTTTTATTAAAACAAACAAACAACCCCAAGCCAAAACAAACAAACAAAAAAGCCAAAACCCAGTGCCTTCCAATCAGGAATTCAAGACTTCACTAATTCATCCACAATACGTACAATTTTGAGAAAGTAGAAGCCCTTTGTAACTATATAAATAAAAAAGCATCTCTGTAAGTTTAAAAGTTGCTATATAAAAACATCTACAATCGCTAGATTTAAATTACAGTATTTATCCACCCTCAGCATCTACTCTCAGCCTCCCTCAGATACGCAGGTGAAGTGCCTGGTGCTCCAAAGCACTTATTGCTTATTATTCCCAGAATAAGAAATTAAATATATGCTCCCAGAAAGGAAAAGCTTCCAGTTAATTAGAACTGCCTGCAGCAATGGTTCCTTCCAAACAGTTCAGCATTTTATTTTGTTGTCAGTACACAATATAAGAAGTTTTAAGAGTCCTGCTGGGACTATGACGTAAAGGCAGGACCAGTATTTTCTCTCGCAAAGACTGGGGCCAACAGGCAGAAACTTCAGACTGAAATAAGCTATTCCACTGTGAACCAAGGCAAATGTAAAGATATATATATACACACACCTCTGTGCTGCTCCAACTGGAGCAAGGATGTGGGAGGAGGTATCCATTTTACTCATGCACTGCTGAGCGCAGACGGATGCGGTTCAAGTGCTAGACCTAGTACTAAACTTTCACAAGGGTTTAAAACACTGCTTCTCAATTACCAAACATAAAACCACATTGAAAGAAGTATTTTAATTTGATTTTGCTATTAAAAAGCTAGGTAAAAATCCCTCTAGGTTGTACCACTAAGACAAAGAAAAAGCCTGATTCTGAATTCATCGGGGCAAAGGTTCTTAAATTAAATCCTTTTGGGATGAGTTTCTTTGGTATATGTATAGTCTAATGCTTGTCATATTTGCATTTAGATTTAGAGAATGGCATGAGACTGTAGAATACCTTCACGTTTTCTGCCTTTCCAGGCCAAAGAGGCAAGACAAAGAAGGAAGGTGTAAAAAATAAATCAGTGCTACTGATCTCCAGTAACCCCAGAGTCTGCCTCTCCGTGTATTTCGAGAAATGCCGAGTTCTCTCCCCTACCTGCCCATCACTAATCAGAGCCAGTCACACAGCAGATACATTACATGTCATCTGAGGTTTACAGCTGTTGGCGTGAGTAAAGATTGTCGATTCTGTCTGCCCACATACCAGACAGAAAATAAAGAAAAGCACAGAACTATAAATGAATAGCAACAGTCGGCACCCTATAAGCCATCGGCCCTGCTCCACGCTGCCCTGTGGCTGCCACAGCTTTCCTTCAGGCTCAGCTGAGTCACCTCGCTCTTCACAGGGACAGAAGTAGATGCTGGAGACCTGCACAAATGACTAAACAAACAAAAAGTGAAATATCTGCCACTGCTCTGGAAATTTGCACGATGGAGCGCAAGGGCAGGGGGCAGAAAAGTGCAACAGGCAAACATGGAGATTAGTTGGTAGCACAGAGTGAGGGTCCTCAGCCAGCTAACCCCATCTAAATGCAAAGCATCTCTGTCCCACCTTCCCCATCTTCTCCCTCACAACCATGTGGCGACCCAGTTCAAGAACGTGAAGACTTTCCTCACTACACATTCATACAAATAATAGTGTTGGCACCATAAAGGGGCCTGCAGAACAGTTTCTTAATTCAAAATACGGAGAAAATAATCTGTACTGCCAAGTAGTGAGTTGTATGAACAGCTTAACCTTACCGACCTTTCGCACCGAAAGATCTACAAACAAATCCAGAAGACAGAAGTATGAATGTAGGAGTGGAGCAGATATAGATGCATTTCATTAATCATTCAGAGATGATTAAATAGACCAGAGCTGTTCAGCGATGGGAGACCTGCTCCCACCTGTCCTGGAAGTTCTTCAGCCAGCTTTGAGTAACTGGCCAGGCTCCAGCCTGGGTGTAGGAAGACAATGCCTTGAATTCCTGGATAGGTGATGGATCCTTAGGGAGAAAACAGTGCTGCAACAGAGACAACGTGCTCTGAAAATACGTATTTGTGAGAAACCCTTTCCGGAATAAGTTCCTTTGTAGCTCCTCTGTAAGCCTCTACTGATTCTGAGGGTGTTCCACAAAGTTCCAGGCAGAAGGTACCACCACCTTGTAATTAAATTCACAGCTTTTCCTAGTTCTCATCGAGTTCCAGTCCATATTGAGGTCTCATGTCAGCAATACGTAAATCAGGCACACTCTATGTTATTTTTGCAGATTGTGAGGCTCTAGCACAAGCTCTTACTGTATTATCTTGTTCTTGCTTTCTCCATGAAGGAAAAGTCATGCAACACTCCCAGTAAAAATAAACAATACCAAACACTTTCTGAAATTGCATCTCTCTCCCAACGTGTTGCAAGAAGAATGGAAAATACCACAGATCGTCCAGGCAGAATACTCTTTTGTTTGACACTACTTTGTTCGACTTTACCAGATAGTACCCATTATAAAAATTTGGTTTTGCCTGGATGAAACCTGAAATGTAGCGCAGAAAGCCCAGGTTTAACTTCACTAGTCCTAGTCCATGGTGTATCCAAGACTGTCTTGTGCAAGTTCCTCGTTCCTCTGCCTGCTCAGCCAAGTCACGTAAGTTATATCAAGTTACTACAAGAATAAAGCCTACAAGTAAGTGAACAAACAAAAGCGGCCTAGAACATGTACCACTAAAGGAGAAGAAAGGCTCTGGCTTGAACCAACAAGAGGTGGGGAAGCCCAGAGAGAAAGCCAACTGGTTTTTGTTGGGCCACACGTCCCAGTGCCCTCCCTTCTCTTGGTTCAGCTCACTCTTTGCAAGTCTGGAACACGGCCAGAGGATTTTCACAGGGAGAAAGAGCTGCTGTGTTCCCCTAATCCCTCCCCTCCACCACACACTGCACTTGGGGTGCCAGGAGAACCTATTTTAAAATTAATCTCAAAGCGGAGGAAGCTTTGGAGAAAGAAGCAGGACTAGAAATCTCCAGCAGCCTTGGAGTCAAGGGGGGATGAAGCCAACACATCACTCCATGTTGCACAGGAGACAGAAGATACTGAAGAGGTAAATACCATTTATAAAACCAAGAAAAAGCACAGAGGATAAAGCTCACAGACTATGTGATCTCTCATTTTTTAATTGTACCTGAAGTGTTATATAAAGGCTGTCACAATGTCACCGAGGGGATTAGCAGGTTATTGGTTTGGAAAAAGTTGATAATAGCTTGGTTCCCTTTTGCTTACACTGTCAACCCCTCAAACAGAGTCTGGATTTTAAGATTAAAGTAATTTTAGGGAAAAAAAATAAATAAATGAAGGGAAGCTTAACCATTCAGCTTATTCATATGCTCTAGGAACAGACATGGCATAGTTTTATTTCCAATTCTTCTTTAGATTTCTCTTGTAATTGCCGATAAACCAATTACCCAACTCGTGCCTCCTTTTTTTCCAGACATAAAAGATATTCAAGCCACTTGGCTTCTGGACAAGCTCATTCCAACTCAGGTCCCAGCCTCGAGATCCACTGCTGGAAGGTACTATACGAACACGAAACGTTGGGTAACACACCCAATACACCACAACTTGCAGTTTATAAAACGCATTTCTCACATGCTTCGAGGGCACTCGCACCCTTTCCACATGGTGGGAGCTGCCTGGTGGCAGCGTGGCTACGGAAAATGGGATGTAAAGACTCCTGACGTTGAACTCCATGCAGGCTTTTCTCAGCTCGCCCAGGGTGTGCTCAGTATCAACACCACATCCTGCACAATCTGCGAAGAGCCTGCACACGCAGGAATTATAACAGACACGGAAAGGAGCTAGATCCAAGGATAACAGACAATTATTCCCCCCACACACACACACACACAGCAACACTTCATTTATATCTAGGAGAAAGAGAAGGTTTTCATGTGTTGGAGCACCAAGAAGCCTATCCCACAGGGGAAAGCAGGTTTCTCGGGTGACAGACTGTTCCACATAAATATTCTGGGACTCCCCGACGTCTGTAAGACAGAAGGAGGAATAAGAGAAATGTATTGAGCTCTACAGTCCAAAGACAAAAGTGCTCCAAACCACTTCAGTCTTGAAAGCTGTGAGGAGTCAACAAAGTTGAATACCTTAATTGGAAAATACAAAGGCTTCTACAAATGCCTGTTAACACTGATTACTGCCCTTTTCTGAATCTGCTCTCTTCAAGCTTCTTCTAATATCATAAGCAAAAGCAAACACGAACAGCAATGAGGAACAGCCTATTCTGAAACCACTTCCAGGAACAGGGATTGTTTAAACAAAATACATTAAGTGAAACCATCTGTATTAAGGGTCAAACGCCATCTGAGGCTGAATGTGCAAAAATAGCCATTTTACAAAGTTTGGGCAATTATCCCTTTGTTGTTTTTGTTTTTAAAATGAATAATCAGTGGCACGGAGGTGTTACCAAGGGGGTAAGCGTGAGCAAGGAATTGAACTCTGCAGCTCCAGAGCTTACAGTGCCAAGAAAACATTACGATTAATCTTGGTGCTACCCTCTCCAGCGTTCTCGGAGGAAGGTTTTCTCAATCCCATTCACGGAGCATCCTCCTGCTGAGGAATGTGTGGTCCAGCACGGGGGAGAGGGTTAGGACACCGTCGTCCTCCCGCTCCCCACTGGAGGGGTCCCCCCCAGCACCGCCTCAGTCCCTGGTGCCAGACAGTCAGTTGATCTGAATCACAAGGGATGCTGCTTTCACAAGACTTGCTGGCAAAAGAGAGGTGACAGAAGAGGTTCAGGGAAGGGAAAAAAAAGGCAACTTAAAGTTACAGAGTGATCAAAGATGCATTTTAACCCGTTTCAGCAGGGGAAGTTACTGCTGGAATTCAGTAGGATTCTAAGACGGTTGGCTGTTGGTACAGATAATAAATATTAAGCTAAAATATTCAACATTTATATGAAGCCTGCAGACGGGCACCTTGTAAGAGACTGACACGTTGTAGTATTTCAAATATACGTTGAGCCTTTCCCATCTCAAAGGATTCATACAAGTCTCATCCAACATATCTAAAATCTAACTTTAATTGGAGCAGCATGGAATCCACAGCACTTCAAAGCAAAGCCAATGGCAGCAGATCTGGGACAGTCAGCTCTTCAAGTAGTTATTTAGACAATGTAAATTGGGAACTAATATCACTGTAGAAAAGGAGGGGGAGCCTGCTCTCAGAGATCCTGCCCACTGCAACAGAGGAAGAACAGCTACATCTGAATATGGTCATAGTCCCCTGCTGTGGATTTGATAACGTCCAATTAACTGGAGAAATATTTCCGTATGTATCACCAGTGAAGTCAGACTGCAATCAGATATTGCAGCTGCAGAGGCAAAAAAAAAAATAAAATCATTCATCATGTTTTCTGGAAACCAAGCAGAGGTTGATGATGGAAGGGAAAACTACAATTCCTTTGCTTTCAAAAAAAACTACCAGCAATAAGGCCAAAAGAATACCATTATAATAAAAAAAATTTTTTACTAACATTTACATGCTAACATGGAAATGCCTGGCAGCTTTTTAAGCAGACAAATATTTAACCGATCCAACATAAATGCAAATGTCAGCTATCAGCAGTCAAATTGCACAGCTATGATGTAATGAAATAGCTTTGCTTTATGGGAATGAGGTCACAGGTTTGAAATATGGCCTTAAGTGTAAAAAAAAAAAAAAAAATTGTCACAGAACTTGCAAAACTGTAATGCAATTACTTGCCCAAGTCTAAAATTTTATAGATGGTTAAATTCAACTCTAAAGA
Organism: Gallinago jamesoni; assembly: GCA_025769975.1. Classification (NCBI taxonomy): domain Eukaryota; kingdom Metazoa; phylum Chordata; class Aves; order Charadriiformes; family Scolopacidae; genus Gallinago; species Gallinago jamesoni. The sequence continues at coordinate 337,143 of JAOQGH010000007.1, read as the reverse complement.
TAGAAATGAGTCGTCAATTTGCATAAGGATTGCTGGGGACCATATCACTCTTCTATCAAAATGAACTAATGAAGCTTTCATGGTCTGAATATAATTGCTACAGCAAAAGAGTTAAAGCTCAACTATAACATTGATGTGAACGCACATCACAGTCACAAGACATTTTTATATTCCTGATAATAAAGCGTCAGAATAGCCTACAGACATAGAAAACCACATAGGTCAGCATAGACTCCAATGGGAGCAAACTCAAGGAAGAGCAAATTAGCAAATACGGGGCAACTGAATGCCCAGTGAGGAATCCCATCACATCCGTTCAAAGGATCCGCAGTTTGAAATGAGCTGACCAGAGACAGACAGCAGCAAACCCTGGAAGTCAGATTTTTATTTTTGTTTATCTAGCTTGGCAGAGCAGGACGAGACCAGGCTGGTGGGGCAGAGAGCAACGCTCATTCAAAACCCTTCAGCACCCCACTAAGTGACGCAGCCACTAAGCCACCCCACAGGGCTCCCCAGGGGACCAAGGACTGAGCTGCTCTGCTCAAAAAACCTGAACAAACAGGGAAAAGCCAGGTTTTCTCATTTTTCTTCATTCTTGGCTCTCCAGAAATGGGTTCTTTTACTTTTGGAAAAGTCACTCTGTCCCTTACCTTACATATAAGGGACAAATGGCTTTGATGTATCTTACTCTGTCAATTTTTATCTGAGCACGACAGAGTTCAGCACCTGAGGTTGCGTTACAAATGCTCTGTCCCAGCAGGGGAAAAGCCTGCCTGGAGGGGAGATTCGTCAGGGTTTTTTGTTATGTTCTACTACTACCTCTGCTGGGAGGAACAGCCACAGTCTGTTGGCCCTGTAAATGAGGAAAATGGGCTCTCAATTCCGAAGCAAAAATAATAGGGATTCAACAGGGAATATATAAGGCACAAGACATTATCTTTGACCTCACTGTTATGCCATTATATGGATACTTTTTCTCTCAAGAAATATATCAATAAAGATTAATTCATCTGTGGCTTTGAAGTGCCCAAATACTGTGGTTAGCATCACAGAAAGTTTTCAGATAAAACAACCAATGCACTGACACTATCACAGCAGATCTTGGCTATTTCACCTGCAATAGGAACTGAAAGCATTTCAAGAAGACCATAATTAGTATCTGAAATCCCTCCTGTGTATCAACACTTGGTTGGAAGGAAGAAGGTATCCCATATCCGGTCTGTCTGGCTGTGGGTGGACATGAAGATAAAGAGCAGCGCCCATTAACAGCAAATCCCCCCATGGTGGTGGCACCAGTAAGTGCTTCTGCCACCCCCTGCAACCCAGCTCGGATCTGAGTGTGTGTTCCCAAACCACATGCTGGTTCCTTAGCAGGACGTTGTCTTCCCAGAGCAGGTGAAGTGGCCCAAGAGCAATCCCAACACGGCTGCATTCCAGCCCTGGCAGAGCTTGTCACGCTGTAGAAACCAGCCCAAACCTGAAGGCGGTTGAAAACATTGAAGAAAAGGATGAGCGGGGGCCAAACCGAGAGGCTGCCCCCCGCCTTCCTTCCTGTGCCTCCCAATAAGTTATTCATTAACATACCAAAACACACATATCAATGAAGAATTCATGGAGATTCCCTGAATACCAAAATACTGAGTATAATGGCAAGCAGAACTCACTTAACACCCTCTTCCAGATCCACACCCTGCCCCGGGTGGATCACTCTTATAAAGCTCCACTTGTATTTACAGCAGCAAAGTCCTTACTGAACCCCTTCCTCACCGTGGCCTTCCATGAGCAGAGACCATCTCTGAACAGAGCAGCGGCCACAAATGCTGTATCTTTAAATCCATCCCCATTTCGTTTTCCAAGTTTCTGTTTGAGCCGTTACAGCTCCCTCAGGACTCCACTGACTCACTGCATTTTCTGGATGACGCAAGCACGCTCTTCTCCACAGCTTCAAAACAGGCTCCAAACATTTCCAGTCACAAACTGGCCACCAAAGAACCATATAAATCAGGTGTTCTTCCTGAGCAGGCATCAGCCTGTGAGGCAAGGAGCAAGCTTTGGTTCCTATCCTGATTGGAAATGTATTAATCACTGGCACTTCTGCTCTTTGGGGCTATTTCTAGAAAAGCTTAAGTTTCCACTCTGAAATCCCGTGGAAAATAGTTTTCTCCTGACAGAACACCTACGAGGGCTGGCCCACCACTTCCTCTGACCCATCCAGCTCAGTCCCTTCTCCCCATCGGTTTGTGGTTCCAGATCATGCAAACCTCTGCTCTTGAGCTGCCCGCTTTCAAAGAGTCCACAAATAGAAAATCCCTCTCAAATTCTCCATGTCGGTTCCTGGTTTCTCAGTTCCACCCATCAACCAGGGCAGGCAGGTAAAGAAAGAGAAAAATCTGTTTCAGGAGGGAACTCAAACAGGCTGAGCACCTCTGCCAGGGGGTGGACCCTATGAAGAGACCTGAAACCACCACGTGGACAGATGAATGCAAAACCACTGGATCCAGGAAAGCATCTTCCATGACTCAAGACTGAACCCTGTATCTCTTCCTTCTGAATCCCTTCACTCAGCTCTTCGTGCTGCCCCAATCACTGCAAGTCAGCAGACAGACCTTTTATGTACATTTTTACATACAGGAATGGTAACAAAAGCAAAACAAACACTGGGCTTCTGACTTATGTTTGCTGCTTGATAGCAAAGGCAGCTGAAAAATTTTTGTTTCTGCTTGTAGCTTTCAGCTTTTATCTGTTCTGAAAGGTTTCACTGTGACAAGAGAACTGGAAGTGACATAAAAATGTAAAACTGAATAATGAAGGAGAAAAAAAAAATTCAGAGAGAAAGATGAGTGTGTCTTGTTTTATCATCTACGCTAACATCGATATTACACATCTTAAGGAAAAAGGCTTCCTTGCTAGAGAGCCTGCTTATTCCCCTCAAGCCAAGTTTAAGGTAAATGTTTAAGTCAAACCCGTTCACACTTAGAGCAACACCCGGGCAAAATCTTTTGCCAGCAGAGGGTTCCTGACTCCTGGCTCAACGCGGGGAGCATCACCAGAGCTGCTCCAGGCAGGCAAGGGATGTACAGGCAGCACCAAAGATTCGTTTTCTCACCCCACAGAGCAGCACACGCAGTGCTGGTACAGAGCAAGGACACGGAGCAGCCAGGGAGCCACCAGGAAAAAAGCAGGCAGAGGAGCTGGAGCACGTACGTGCTGAGAAGTACAAGATGGTTTTATGCAGTTAGTTAACCCCAAGTTCAGCAAGCAGCGCCCTGGCTCCATTCCTACTGCAAAACGATGACTATGAGGATATTTGCAAAATTAGCTTTAATCCTTATTTTCAGTCATTCAAAAAAAAAACCCCAAAACCCCACATATAGCTTAGGGTTTTCTGTATAGACACTGGGAGTTTTATATTGGACCATATGTTAAAAGCGTATTCTAGAGTGTAAATATACTCAAATAACTTTATTTAGATTTAGATTTTTTTAAATTGGTATTTGCAATATCTTGGAACGACAGAGAACTGAGGATCCTGCCAATTCATGACAAAAAGAGAAGGTTTTCTAAACATATAAATACGCTCAGTTTTAAACTGTGAACTGAAAACTGCAGACACGGCATGCTTTTTCTCACAATCAAATTACGGTATATTTATCACATTTCTACAGCTCACTACATTTATTTTAATTTCTGTGTCTCCTGGTTCACTCTTAAAGCAACAGAGAAAAGAAACGAGCCACAAAGATGGAACTCTGAGGCAGGATTAGTGTATTGGCCTTGGAAATCGGCCAGCTCTTCAACTGCCTGAAAGCTTGTTTCTCCCCATCAGGCTGGATTTGCAGCCCATGAAGCAAGGACGCGCTGAGGACAACGATTAGGAAAGTGTCAGGAATTATGATTCAGCGAGGTGAATCACCCCCAGCTCCCCTGGGGGGTGGGATTTGGGATAAGCATACCCAACTGCAAGGTTACACAACCCCCGCCAGCGAGCACAGCCATGGGGATCGTTTTCTGGGAGCCAGAATTCAGGTCCCTCCTTCCCACCCCTTTTTCTCTCTCTCTCTCTCCACAGCTCAGCACCAGGCGGCCGCTGCTCTCCTTGGGTTGTTTCCACTTCCAGCCTGAGGTTTGAGTTGCCCAGAAGCCCACACACCAGCACGGCCCCGCTGCCAAGCACGTGGTAGAGCCCTGGCATGGAAGTCGTACTGGATCTTCTCAAGAGCTGTTTGTTATTCAACAGCCACAGATTAGCCAGCTTCACTCCAGCTTCACAAGGGCAGCGCGGCGGCAGTGTGACTTACTCCACTCTTTCCATGTCAGATGTTACCTTTATAGACCACAGACTCCACGCTTGCCCAGTATTTTCATCTCTAGCGAAAGCACATCCCCAGCTCAGACATCACACTTAGCCAAATAATCGGGAACGCTTTCAGAAAGTGTATTTTGATCCACCGGAAACTCAAAGATGATGCATTTTTATTAGGGTCCTTTGAATCACGGATGCGCAAACAGGGAGAGAAATTCTGCAGCCCATATTTGACGACAGCCCGATGGCTTTTTGCTCCAGTAGAAACTGTGGAATTTGGCCTGCGGTGCTTTACCCAAGAAGCCATCCGATCTCATGACTAAGTGCATGCGGAGCGATGGGGGTGGTGGGGAGGAAGAGACACGCAGGAAGATGGAGCCCTTATAGTAAACATCTGAGCCGTCTGGAATAAGGCTGTGCTATTAAAATGAAGCCGCCGCTGGTTTTCCAGTATCTTTTCCTCTGTTTATCTCGGTTGCCATGGCTCTCGCTTGAATCATCTGAACAAATTGCATACACATGTCCCAGGCCACATTATTTCCACTCGCTCCACAACTCCAGATCGACTTTCACTCACCTGGCAGCCGCTCGTGCCAAACAACGTCACCACGGCCAGTGATGGAGCGCTGCTTCACGGACACCGCTGATTAGAAACCGATGTCAATTACTTCAAAACAGCTTATTAATATTTCAGGAAATGCAGAAAAGGGGAAGAACACGGGAAAAATGGCATCGTGTTATCCTTCACGACCTGGTTTCCAAGTGGGTTGAGTCTCCAGTGTTGACACGACCGAGTGCTCTTTCAGGTCAGCTGGAGCAGACCAGCTTGGAGCTGCAGAAGCTGCTCCTCCAGTGGACCAGCACAGGCAAGATTGAAAGGAAAGGAATCAAAACTCAGCTCTCTGGCACATCAAGCCATCTAAATAATCAAATACATCATCCTCTGACTGTGCTCATGTGCCAAGTGCCCCAAACTAATTAGTTACACAACCCAAAGTTCGATGCCAGCCTACTGAAAGAGGGCCAGGCTGTGCTCTTGGTGCTGCTAATCCACAGCTCTATGAAATATAGAATCACAGAATGGTTTGGGTTGGAAGCTCTGAGTTCACCAAGTTCTGTTTTCCGAGTATTAATCTCTGCATCAGAAGATTTACAGCAGGGAACTGTGCCCTACCTTAAACATATGGCATGAAAACCAACCTGTCCCTGCTGCCATGTCAAAATCGGGACTTGAAGGATTTCTGCCTCTCTTCCCCCATCTGTCCTCCCCAAACCATTAAGAACCAGAAGCCGAGAGAGGATGCTGTCTGGAAGCAGCAGCTGAAGCAACAGAGCAGACAGAGTCCTTTGCCCAGAAAGAAGATATACTGCTGCTAGAGACGTAAAGGTGGCTCAGACAGGCTATCGCCCCCCCGTGTCAGAGCCCAGCGACGTGCACACCACACGGAGAGGCTGGGGCATCTCAGACTGCAAAAAAGCCAAGAATCCCTTAGCATTAGTGTTGGGAATAACCTTTTTTGCCTAGAATTGAGCAAGATGGAAACAAAATGGTATTGCTCTCATGGTTTGCAGAAGCCTGGATTTCTCCTGCTCACCTGCATCCCCCCCTCACCCTAAGTGAGAAATCTCACCCAACCAGCCAGTGGGTGCCCTGTGCTCCTGGTTACAGAGCTCAGGAACACCAATGTTCCCACCCTGGGAATTCAAGAAACAAGCAAAATCAAACAAGGAAACTGCCACTGGAATGTTTATGTTTTAATCAAAGCGGGCCCTACACCAGAATCTCTCTGTTGCCTTCAGCTGTTTTCTTCTAGAGGAAACTCTAGTCTTTACCAGGTGTTCTTCCTGTCTGTCTTATATCCTGGGATATAGCTGCAAATGAAAAACAAAACAAAACGACACTAAACCACTTTACTGTGTGGCTGCACAGTTCTGTGCCAAACTGAAACAACACAAATTATCTCTCTTTGTAGCACACCAGACTTCAGAACCCCATTAAATTGATCCCGAATTCTTGAGATTACCGATTTGCTCCAGGACTATATCTACTAGAAGGGTTCTTCTGGCATCAACAGAACAAAATCCACTAAAATAGCTCAATACTAGATGCATTCATAAATGTTTCAATGGCCAAAATGTTACCATATAGAAGCACAAAAAGAGCAAACTGCTAATTTTTTTTTTATTTTCTTCTACTGCTTTGCCGTTCAGGGAGAATTTTACCAGAGTTGAATGGAAAGAGAAATTGAAATACGGTGCAATGGAAAGGGTAAACATGGGATAAAAAGAAAGAAGGTGGAAAATAAGTAGCTGCAATCTTGGTGGCCAAAATAAGTCCCAGCACAAACATAATGGTGGTCATTTTCTTCTGAAAATGCAAGCTCCCCAAAGCAAAGGATACACTGCAAGACACACTTTTTGTGAGCTTACAGCGACTTATTCAAACATTCGCACCAGCTTTCCTTGATCAGAGAAGATAAATGGAAAAAAGACCTATGACATGGGACCTCAGCACATCCACAACTCAGACAGCATTTTGTCTCTGTCACAGCTGTTGTACCTACTGCCCTTTATTAGGAACTGTGTTTGAAACCTAGATAGTGGCAATATATTATTTTCAAAGAAAAACTAAATTCATCTTTTTTTATTCTCTGACCTTAGGTAGAGAGTACAGAGAATGTAACTGCTGAGCACTACCAGGAAATTCAAAGCAGGCTGTGAAGAGAAGATTTCAAAGTTTAAGGATGGACCCATATGCTTGGGTCACTGAAGAGGGGAGAAAGGGAGACAGGGGTGGGAAGGGAAGGGAAAGGAATGGAAAGGTGGAAAGCTCCCAGAAACCTGCCCAGGAAGGCAAGCGCCACCCAAGTCCTGCCCTGCAGAGATTTATCTGTACTCTCCCCTGCAAAGAAAAAGCCCCAGCTCTGTCACGTGGAAAAAGCAGCTGTCTGGGGCTGAGCAACATGCTGTACAAAAGATATGAGAAATTGGAGAGAAAAAGAAACTTGACAGCCTCTTCACTCCTCGGCACAAGACGTAGAGCTTCCCCCAACAACTCTGGCATTTTAGCCTTCAGCTTCAGGAAGACACGCTGCAGTTAGCCCAGCACCACACATATGCTGGACTAACTGGCTCTTACTGGACAGGAAGGTTGACAGCTGAATTTTCCCTGCTTCTCCCTCTATTTCTGGGTTAAATTTGGCTGCAAGTTATTAGGTGTGCACCAGCTACCACACAGACAGAAAGACACCACCCAGGAAATCTGCTCAGAACATATTTTCTTCAATTCAAAAAAGGCCGGCTACAGATTAACAAATTAGCAAAAACCTCACTGGCACCTGGATTGTGCATCTACGGAGAAATGGAGCAAGGTGGCCTGAACAGCCTTTCAGAGGCTGCTCACAAGGTGTGAACATGTGGCTATGTGTCACCCGTGGTGACAACCCGTCTGAGCAACGCTCCAGCGATGGAGACCTGTCATTTACTGTGTCTGGTTACTCCACAAAAAAGTCCCACCAGCACATGATGTTCAAGGGAGTGATTTACTGGGAACTGGTAACGTGGCATTTAGAGCAAATTGGCATTGGCATCAGAGACCTACGTATCCACACCTCTCCTTCACAGACAAATAAATTATTGTGCATCAGTACTTATTTACAGCGAGATTTGCTGTGGAGAAGCACCCGCTAGTCACTAAGTTCAGACCCTCATTTCGCCGCTGAAGGTTTTATTTTGAAAGACTGTCACCAAGTGGCAGAGCTCCGAACCGCTGCGCTGGGGTCAGCGGCCGGCGTTGGGAGAAGCAGAGCCACAAACACACCATCAGCTGAAGCCACACGACCAAAAAAGCCATCACCCTGTGCATCTAAGCACACCGATGGAAATGTCGGGGTAGATCACGCAATAAAGCCACGAAAAAAAAAAAAAATTGTCTCGGAAGGAAAACTTCAAATACTGTGAGGTTTGCTCTTTCAGTAGAAAAACAGGTAAAATCAGTTTCTGATCCATTCCTTTGAAGCATGAAAATCATTGACAACAAAGTCTAATGATACTGTTCCATATGAAACAGCCACCGTGGGGGCTAAACAGAGGGACACAGGAGAGGCCAATAAAGGATGCAGCTTGTTTGAAACAAAAAGAAGGGAAGACAAAGCCTCCCACTTTAACCTACAACTTGAGTCAAAATGCAATGTTTTACACCTGACATGAAGCAACATAAGTTATTTTTAACTATTATACTTAGTGTTTTCCCAAAAAGGCAATTTTTAAGGATACGCAGATCTACGCAAACCAGGCATTTGAGGATTCATCTATTAATCCAGCAGGAGCCTGGCTGGGCAAGCTGTTAGCGAATGGCACTAACATCACACCCACAGGGACGGAGGCTCCTCAGGCACGTCAGGCACCTCAGGATACAGGTAGGAAGCACAGGATCCGTTTGTTCCATCCCATACCTGTAAATGGCCATCTGCAATCCAACAGCAGCATCTGCTATCCCTGCCAAGCAAAAAGCCACAGTTTCTCTCTTAAATTGCCTATAGTCTTAATTCATTTGAAGTTGATTTCTCTACACGTCACTGAAGGTAAGGACAGACAAGGGCATTTCCAGGAATCTCTAAGATTTACATCAGCAACAGCCAATCTTTGTGGGTCATTGCTGGATGCAGACCAGCGGGGCGCCCCGATGGAGCACGTGATCCCCAAGTAATCCTTGGACAATTGGCTGTCAATGCTTTAGAAAGAGCTTTGATATACCAGAGCTAAAGCTAAATCAGCTCTCCGGGTCTAAACTTTCAGCAAATGAAGCTTGTGGAGATAATTTAGGCTACCTGTGCCTGCTTTCCTGTTAGATACTTGCCTTCTAATTTGCCTGGGGAGTAAACCAAGTTAGTTTACATGGAATTATCTTTGCTCTCTCTACTCATTACTCAGAAATCCATAACAGTGTTAAAGATCTGGGAAGATTTTCAAGAGTAAATTGGAAATAGTGACTTTCTTGCGAGCCTCCCAGTACACAGCTGATGTTTATTTAGGCCCGCTATAGGATTTTCTCTTCAATCAGCAAAGTTTCTAGTCCCTGAGAAGTTACAGAAATTTGACAGATTTCAATCCTCTCTTGAAGTCTGGAAGACCCAGCTGGAGTCGGAGAAGGAGTGTTCACTGGCTGCCTGGAGGAGAGGGGACCCAGGCAGCCCACGAAGGGTTTGCACCGAGCGATACAAAGAGAAGACGGTGCCACACGTCTCCTGCAGCTGCCAGTCTAGTTAGAGACGGCGTCACTTGAGAGAGGAAAACATGAGATATGGAAAGCGGAGCCTCCACATACTTGACTCATTCCACACAACCCATGAAGCAACAAGACAGCAATAATTTCACTAATTGCTCCAACTCTAGATTACAATAACAATGCGAAAGAAACAGCTGCCAGCCACTCCCTGAAATAACCAATCATTCCCACCATCCTACTTGTCTCTCTCTCAAAATAATAATAATAAAAAAAAAAAATCTCTCTTTGCCATCACAAACTGATCTGGAAGCTTTACAGCTCCAGGAGGAAATCTTGCATCACGCCTAGAGACCTTTAGAAAAGCACTGGCAGCAAAATAAATTATTTACAGCACTATTTCTGACAATACAATCTCCATAAATGATACAAGATTGAAGGGTTTAAAAATGAGTGCTTGTGGCATGGGGCCCAAGCATGTGTCTAATAGAAATATTGATTAACTCGGTTTCTACAGACTCTGTAAACAGTCTGATGAAAAGGGAAACTGCAAGTACAGTTGTGGTTTTTTTCCTTTGCTGTAAAGTAGGACAGAGCAATCACTTCACCCACTCAAGTAAGCGAAATTAAAGATGGTTTGGCTATTTACAGAATTATTTTCTCTTTAAAACAATCCAATCTACATGTTGTTTACCTGATTCTAAGTCATGACTTATTTCATCTCCCCAGAATAACTCAGTCAGTCAAGGCTTCTGGCTTCCAGCATGGTTCCTGCTGTTTACTTAGGTTTTCCATCTGGGTTGAATGATATGCAAAGAGGTCTGAGGACTTGCTGGAGGTCACACAGAGAGGAAAGTCAGTTGGCTCCGCGAGCGTAATAGCCCTGCACTTTTACAGCTCCCAGGACTTTGCTCTAAGCACCAGGCTAACCTTCTCATCAAAAGATACTAAATCTGTTCTCAACATTTCAAACATTTGCCAGTTCTTAGGAAAAGGCATTTCCCTCCATAAAGAGTTCCCTCTGCTAAAGGGCACAATGAAAATCTGAAGGCACCAAATGCACATGCTCACAATTAGAAAATTCAATGGAAACTGCTAACGTTAAGTTTTCCACTTTCAACAGCAGAATTTGCAAACGTATTTTGTCATGCAATTTAACAGAAAGGAAACTCCGGGGGATGTTTAAATAGAGTCTGCCTAAATATTTTGTTTAAGGGAACTATTTTTTGGCTAGAATTTATAGGGCAAAACATCCTAAGCAACAGCCACCAGACTTCAGTTTGTCCCAATCTGGACTACCCACATGGCCAAGGACAAGCCATCGCACTTCTCAACACCTTCGTTTCTGCAGTGCTACAAGGAAGATAAAGGAGAGTTCACTCAGGTTTTCCCACTCCTACAGTTCCACCAGGACAAACTGGTCTGCTAAGCAGAGCCCAAGAGTGTATTTTTTTGATTGGTTGTGGGGGTTTTGATTTGTGGGGTTTGGTTTTGTTTGTCCAGAGCAGCACCAGGGACACGAACCACTTGAAGAGCAATTTACCTCCCTTGTGCCACTGCAAATACGCTTGACATAAACAAAACCTCTTCAAACTCTGACATGACAAAAGCAAGGGCTGTAAACTTCTATTTAAGCACAGCACTGACACTAAGAGAGATTAACAATGATATTTTGGAGAAAAGGCATTTTTTGCTAGTAATTCACCACCCACTCTCATTCATGGGGGCACGAGCATTACCGTCCATCCTCCCAGCACTGCAGGGCACTCCAGCAAACCACTTTCCCACTTGTCACTTCACCCCAACAGGCCTCCTGCCCTTCTCCATTTACACTTCTGTCATCCAAAAAACACTCCTTTTCACTTCCAAGCTCTTCAAATTCATGCCCTGATGTTCCTCACCTCCTCTTCTCTTCTAGCCCAGAATAATTCAGGCAATTGTACTTCTGAGATCTGATCTGCCAGCTCAGCTCTTCTAATGGCCTTTGGCTCTTCCACAGTACCAGCTTCCATTTCTCAGTTTATTCTTCTTTAAACTTTCTTCTTCTTTTAAACCTTCACAGTTTGTTCTCTCTATTTTCTCCCAGTGTTACCCACTCTATCCTCCTAATGGACATCTCCAATTAAAACTTAATTATGTCTCATACCAGCAGCTGTTCTCAGGCTGATGAGCACACCCTAGAAGAAAACCCAAGGCAAAAGGTCTTTCCCCTTAGACATTTTGCTATAATCCAAAGGTCACACGTAAAGACAACCCATTATCTGACACTTACTCCAGCACTATGGATTTCTTTTTTTCTGTTTAAATTACTTCAGAGGAGGTTACCCTACCCTTAACAAGGACAAGCATCTTCCCATGGTGAGGTTGCACAGGTCTAAAGCTTGGCAAGCCAACAACGGTACAGTTAGCTATTTTTTCCCCACATAAATAAAATTTCAGCCAGGCCATTTCCATGTTGTTCTTCACCTCTCCTGCTCCATGAGCTATATGTCACTGGAACAGCAATGCTGGCTGTCAGGTTTAGCAGAGCTGGTACACACGAGTGACAGGGGGAGAGCCTTTTCTAGGTGCCAGCCCCTCCTGTCACAGCATTTCTGTTATGCCTTGGTGGGCTCAGACCCAGAGCCCATCTCTAGCCTTCAAGCAAACAGTTAAGCGTGCCTCAATTCTGGCTCTACCATGAAGCACTCATGCTGCTGGGGTTACCATGGTTCTCCAGCCCGACCATGAACCAGCCAGGACAGGGGGTGGGGATGGAGAAGCCAAGTTATGCCAGGAATGAGCCTGGGGAATGCAGCAGAGGTCACATTGCGGAGCGGGTACCGACACATGCCGCTCGTTCCAGCCTGCGGTTCGCTGAAACTCCTGGATGGAGGGCTCTCCCAAAGCCTGGGAAACCAGCAGTGGGCGATGACCTGCACCCACTGCATCTTCATCCTGTTTAGCATATGCCAAGTACAATAAGATGCATTAAGTCAAGCCTTTGCTCTACCCAGCGCATGATGTGATTGGCAGAAGAAGTTTTTTTCCCCCTCTAATTCTGCTGATAGTACGTAATTCTGTTCATCCCCTTAGCCTTAGCCAAATATTTATGTCAAGCTGGGAAAAAAATGCCAGGCACAGAGCAGGGGGTGGAGGGAAGGCAATCTCAAACAGGCTTATAAACCAATTTCAGCGCACAAAGCACTTCTTATTTCTGCCCAGTCATACTCAGATTAACAACAAGGTCGCTATGTTGGCCATTCCTTTTTTTAATTAACCTTCAACAGGTTAAAGAGCTGAAGACCACGCCATGGATAATCAATAAACCTAGGCACTAATTCCATACCCGCAAAACAAATGTCTTATACTGGGTTAGGATAAAACTTCAATTGCTTTGTTACAGGCAGCAACTACCTGCTAGAGGGGGGCAGATGCGCCCTAAAGTACTAATAATGTCACGTACTCACAAGTATTCCTGCTCAACACTGCATTCGATTTTTCGGTCACATTGCTGCTCCCAGGCAGGGATCTACCACGTACATCACTCCTACCACTTACCCGGTTCTGGTTGAATGGGAAAATTCATTATTCATTTAATTTTAAGTAACAGCCAAAGGGCCCAATCAGCAGCAGACTGCCCCAGTGCTGCACTAACGCAGATGAGGAACAGCTTCTCTCTGATGCAGAAGTCTCGGCGCCGTAGTTCTTTTGTTAAGAATATGCCATCATTTTCTTAAGGGATTCGAAAGCAGAAACAAAGCCATAAATTATTTTCTAATTGCTTAGCAGCGAAAAAAGGCAGAAAACGACCTGCTGCGTCCCAACTCTTCCAAAGGCACACATGAATAAACAGGACTGCTGGAAGTCTAACAAACTGACAACCCATCCCAGGGAATACAAAGAAGAATGTTTATCTAAACACTGCCTTTCAGCAAGACTGTAATCAAAGAAAAAGAAAAAAAAAAAAAACCACCACCCATGTATGATAAGAAAGATTCCTGGTGGTTCTGGCACAGTGTTTATTTTCTACGTAATCGGGGAAAGTTTGGAAACATTTGAATATGTCGTTTTGCTGGCATCCTTTCAAAAAAAGAAAAAACCCAAATGGCTGTAGTTCAAACAGCAAACAAGGCCCCAAACCAGTTATTAAACCAAAGTGTTATGGATCCACAGGAAAAAGCAGCTCTTTTTTTCACATTTTCTGCGCTATGAATGAAGAGATAATGGAAGCCTGTACAGCTATCTGGTATTAGCCTGTCCGCAGGACAGGGGTATAACTATTACAAGTTAAAATAATCAACTCGCTTTTATCGAGGAGTCAAACAAAAGAGCCGAGAGGAGAGCTCCAGCTGCCTGTCTCAGCAGGGACAGGACTGGGCAACATGACACCCTCAGATATTACCTCCTGAACATTAGCCCTCCTGTGACCAACGCTCAGTAGGTCCAGATTCGATGACTTTGAAACTGATCCGTGAAACACACTAGGTTTGCAGGAAATCAGGCTGGTTTGCGTTTTCTGACGGGACTAGAAATTAAACAAAGAGGCAGGAAGATCATGAAAATAGGAAAAACGGGAACGGCAAGAATACCAGTCAAAACAAGTGAGTAACAGCAAGAGAGGAAGATAAACTGGCCTTCTCCTTTCTAGAGAAGCAGGAGGATCATCGCAAAATCCTACCAAAAGACACCATGTGCTGAGTAAATGATGCTCTCCTCACAAGGAGGTGAGTCCAATAAATAATTGCTTCTGGAAACCCACCGAGCTCGGGGTGTTCCTGTATCGTACCTCAGCTCTCCCTAGGGGCAGCCGCCTGCAAGGGAAGGACTTCACCTTGGTACAACTTCTCCATGCAAGGAAAAGACAGCACAGTCCATGTGTGCAGGGTTTGGGGTTTAATACAAGTTAATACTGTTTATCTGAGGCAGGCCAACAGAGGTAACTGCGGAATATAATGAGATTGTGATGGAAAGAAATGCACGGCCTGAACTTTTAAGCCACAAAACAGCACTAAGCCAACAATTCATTAGTTATTTTTTTTAAAGCTGGGAGGGGAAGATCTATCTTCTTCTACTGAAATACAAGATAAATCACTCAGCGGGTATTTCTCGGATGCCTGGGAATGAAACACATTGCGAGGCATTATTAATGTTTATTATGTAGGTCTGTTACAGCACAGTTTTATCACCAGCGATCTTCACCAAGCTCAAAACCCATGCTTAAATTAGCCTGGAGTTTTTACAGAAAACAAAAATCGCGGGTGCACAGCCTGGAGGGGATCTCACTGAGCTGAGCTCTGCCATCACTCCAGCAATGGAGTCCCCAGGCTGGCACACCACTGATTTACACCCACAGAGCCCCCAAAACGCCTCCGTGCCCAAGAGCGTAACAGCGAAAGGAGATGTAACACGTAACCCCTTTCGTTAGTCATGTTGACAAATCAGAAATCAGTCAAGAGATCTTAATTACAAAGCCCAAAATTCACTTTCACAGCTCACTGGGAGTAGCGGGAAGGGAATCAATCCTTCAAGGGAAAGGAATGAGCTGGTTCAATTTATTAGGGATGGTAAAGGGGCTACAAATGCTGGTTTTAAGTAGATACAAATATTTTAATGAATCATTCCTAAGATTAAGGCTCTTCTCAAGATGCTCATTATCCCATAACAACCGAAATAAAAAGACCATCCTGACTTTTCCCCATTAGCACCCAGAAGTCCTAGAATGGGCATCTCAAACCCATATAACCCGAGTTACTAAACCAACAGTCACAGCACATTTAAGAGCTCCCTGTATAACAGCCCCATTGAAGGCGGTTCTGCAGGGGGACTCTGCATGTGGACCCCAAGGCAGATGTGGCTACAGTCACCTGAAACGTAGAGGTCTGGCATCAAAAGGTATTTTGTCCAGGAGGCAGAGAAACACACCCCACAACACACACCTCCCCACAAAAAGCCCTACAGCACTCGACTGTGCAATATCAGTGCTTTAAGGCATTGACAAATGGAAACAGCGGCAGGAAAACCTGCTCAAGCACCCCCAGAGTGCGTGATTCTGCCAGCTGCCCAGGAAAGACCTAATGTAAGCCGTAAAACTAATTTCAGCTTTAAATAGGGAGGCTGCTCCTCTCTCTCTAATTGAGGAGGATAGCAAGCCATCAGGACAGCAGAGGAAATCTGCTCTTCTCCTCTCCCGGAGAAACGTAATGACATGACGGGGAAGTGTTTTTATCAGTTCCCCAGACTGCGAGAGCCGGGCGACTCCGCACCATTCATCAAGAGGAGAATGGACCAGGAGAACAATCAGAAATCCATTAGCAAGCTGCCGCTCGCCTCCGCGGCTGCCGGAGCTCCTGATCAAATGTCAGAGCCCTGAATGGCTTCTATTACTGGAGAGGAGGAAAGGACCCGGGAATTGTTTCAAACCGATAAAGATATTATTACAATTTTTAGCTTTTATTAGCATCAGGGCAACCATTTGCAATTTGCATTGTGCCTTTAACTAAGTTTCTCAAATCCAAAGGACAAAAGCTTCCAGCGTAATTAAAATGGAGAAAGGTCTGCTCCAGTGCCACCAACTTGCACCACTGGGGAAGTGGTGGGGGGAAAACTGGAGATGGAGGTAGGGCTGCTCCTTGGTTGCTTTTAATCTCTCATTTTTTACTGCCTGCCTTCAGAAGCCAGAGCTCAACTGTGAAATACCGAAAACTTGCAAGAAAACAGCAAGCATTACCAACGCTGCTATTTATTAGCGGGGCAGTGACCCCATAAGAATACATTAGCTCATCACCGGGGTTTCAGCCCGCTCCTCCCCTGAGCTGCGGGCTCATTTCTGCTCGAAGTAACACTTTGCTATCCATGTATCACAGCACGACAGAGATCCAAAACCAACCTCCTCCATCAAAATCTTCCCCTCTCCCAGTTACTTCTTCCCTTACGTGAAAGGTGATCAGGCTGTTTAAAAAGCAATGCAAATCTCCAGGTCATATATACATTTGTACATTAAAACCAAACGTCCATACCATCTCCTCCAGCGTTATCTACACCGTGTCTGAAAGCTATTATCTGGCACAGAAACTACAATAAGATATTCTGAGCGTATTAGCAGCATGTCACGTATTGAAATGGTTTGTGCAGATTCGCTGCATGCATATACTTAAGATATAATAAAGAATTTAAAACAGAAAACTTGCACATGTACTGGAAAGGAGGAAAAAAATAGTAATTAAAAAAAAAATTAGGAATTCTCCAGTGCAAATATTACCAACTGCAGACTGATTATCTTTCATCTGCCAAAAAACCAAATTAAAATATCAATCAAATGTAGCGATCCAGGTAAAAGTCTTAAACCGCATCTTTGGTTCAGCAACAGCAATTATTGTGTCATTGTTTTCAGCTCATTGAGCTCCTCAAATGAGCTCAGAAATGACTCCAGCAAAAAAAACCCAAACACCACCACAAAATCTCAACAGAAATCTGTCACCCACAATACTCGAATTGCGTTTGAATCACGATACTTTTCCCTCTAAAACAGGCAACAGTGAAAGGAAATCAAGGCTGTCAGCATTTCTGTGATGAAGTGCTAGCCATGAAAACTACTAATGTAACGTCTCCACGTTTTTAATTTCCTGGAATTTTTCTATTTTTCAAGTAGAAGTCAGTCTGAAGCTTTGCAGTGTGCTAATACCCGGCAGTATTGGATCCTCGAGCACTAAAGGCGACTGAGCCAGGCTGGGACACGCTCACTGTGACACTGGGAGTCCCGTGCGTGTGCAGTGATTGACACCCGTGCAAATCACCATTTACGTGATCACGATTCACACGCAGGGGTAGACCTGTGGGAACAGTAGCCAGTTATCACCTTAAAGCGCTGTTTATTTTTCCACCAAGACAAGAGGAAATTCCTGCCCAGTGAAGCAGCCTCACAAATTGTAAAAAAAAAAAAAAAATTACTTTAATCCACATGGGTCCCAGCACCTGACTTTCACCTGCACAGATCAGACCATGGATCAGATCATGGACATTGAAATAGTGTCAATAGCAGAAGGGACTACAGCTCATGGCAACGCTCTCCAACCACTCCGGGTCTGTCCGTAGTCCGGTGCTTTGCCAGGTCAGATCTCCTAAGCAAATTGCTTGCCGTGACACCTGCTAAATTATCTTTATTTCAGAAAAGCTGTTTAGGGGTATTCAAACTCTGATCCCTCATAAAAGAGATGTGGGCTGACAGGGAATCTTCTTTAGAACAGGATTTAAGAACTGATGGAGGGGCGTGATTTCCTTACTGGTAACGGGTCTCAGTGGTTCAGGTAACCCAGCCTGACTGGGATCATACATCACCAGCATCTGAAGACTGTGGTGTGGCTGGTACCACAGGAGACGAGCTATTAGTTATGGCCCAGTTCCTCCAAGCCAGATGTCCTCACTGCAATCTGAAAGCCCAGCCAGCAGCCTTGCTGATGGCATCAGCAGCTGGGAAAGCGGGCAGGAAACCTAAAGTGTCCTTTCTTTCCCTAAAAAGCCCACAGCCCTTCCACTGGGTACCAGAGCCAAGCGCTCACTGTCTCCGCCTGCGACGTTCTGAATTGGGACCTCTTCTGTTGGGGTCTCAATCAGCACCTTCTAAAGTGCTACATTCATGTAAATAAGGAATGTTTTTAAGAACAAATTAGTTGAGCATATTCTGTGAAGTTATTTCATTTGTTTTTGCTCCTGTTCATTTATTCCAATCTGCTGCACCTTCCCTTGGAGAGGTTATTAAATGCTCTGCTAATGGCCGCCAGCACTCGTTTAATTCTTCTTAATGAACGTATGAGTGAGTAGCGGAAGCTATTATGTGGGGCTTAATAAAGGGCGGGAAGGAATTTCCTAAAATTTATTGCCACAGGCTGCTGCTTGAAGATAAAATAAATGGTAATTGCTTGGAACAGGAAAGAGGAGGATGATAAAATGTCCCTAGACATGAGGTAAAAAAAAATAAAATACCAAGCACTATGAACCAAAATCTCAAAGCCCGAAGGATTGCAAAAGCAAGATGGCCTCATCCCGGCTTTTAGCTTTCTGTATCCTTCAGATGACTCCTTTGAACAGGGATGCTGAGTGATGAACTCAATCTCAGCTGGAAGGATTCTTTTACGATGCTAGAAAGACAACCATTCATATACATATATATATAAAAAAGGCATTAATTCAGACAGCATCTTATGACAATATTACTTGCAGGAAAGGGACAAGGTGGAAAAAAATGGAAGGACAATGTTTCTGGACTGTTGAGTCCAGCAAGACAATCTTTCCTAAAGTACAGGGTTTACGATATGAAGGAGATGCATAACATTTTGCTACAATTATGTTTTTTCTTTCCCGTTGCTGTTTTGGTCAGGGCTGATGGAAGAAGGGAAATTACTGAGAGGTGGACCTATATTCTGCTATTGTTTGTTAAAATAAATAAAAATCAGCAGGCTGGTTGAGAAGGAAAGTGCCTGACTGGGAAGCTGCAAGTCCCTGTCCTGCACCAAAGCACCGCAATCACACCTCCAGCCTCCCCGCAAGCCCCAGGTCAGAGCTCAGCAACCGGCAAAAACAAAGTGGAAATCAAAGACCCAGCCCGTGTAATCACAATCTAAGAGAAAAATACAGGTTTTCAAAACAAAGCTTTTTATTATAACACACAACAGTCTTCTGTCCACGCCATCCTTCAGGCTTCACTCAGACAGTATGATCCACTCATACAGATGAGTTTGGGTAAAAGCTTTGATGAGTCTCATCAAGAAAGTTGAAAAACAAGTTTCCCAAGAACGGGTCTGATTTTTCGTTTCCACTAAGCAGTCAGAGGTGATATTTTGCACGTTAGAGACTGCCAAAGCATGGACTAAAATCAGACTATTAATGAGTTATATGAAGTTTAATTACAGAAGCAGCAATTTGAGACTGCAACGCTCTCGTGCTCAGAGGAATAGATCAGGAGGCGCAGGCTGCGGTGGCAGAGGAGAGCGGGGACACCTGCACGTCACCTTACCCGAGTGCCACCGGTGTTTCAAGGACAGCTGCCCCGCAGAGGACACCGCCAGTCTCTGAGCACCGTCTTCCCAAAGTGCAGCAGGAAGGAACGACTACGCACAACTATAGAAAGAAGATGTCAAAATAGCAAATTGAGTGGGCAAAGCATCGATTTCCCTTTACATAAAGGGGCAGAAAGCAAGAAACACTATTTTCAATAGCAAGCTAATATATCCAAGAGTGTAAAAGTTGACCCAAAAAGAAAAACAAGATTAGGTTTGATCTGTTTTGCTGCTTAGGGCAGACAAAGCCCCTCTCAGAAAACCACCATTTTTCGTGCCAGCTTTCACCATCTTAAAACCAGACAAAAAGAGGATAAAATCCAATTTTTCTTTCTTAAATCCTTGGCGGGTCACCTGCAAGCGCAGGCCAACAGCTTTTCTAGCAGGCAGTAAGAAATTATGATTTTCTTTTCTAAACAAGGATTTCAGTTCCTTCAGCTCAACAG
Source organism: Gallinago jamesoni (assembly GCA_025769975.1). NCBI lineage: Eukaryota > Metazoa > Chordata > Aves > Charadriiformes > Scolopacidae > Gallinago > Gallinago jamesoni. The sequence goes on along the minus strand of JAOQGH010000007.1, from coordinate 317,136 downwards.
CAGGATTTTCATAGTCTGACAGAACACAAAGCAATCAGCCAACCTGCGAGGGAATCCAATTTGAAGATGGACAGTTGCTTCTCCAAGAGAAAAAGCAACAATTTGGTAGAGATTAAAAAAAAAAGAGAGAAAAAAAATCAAAACAAAGCCAAATAAAAATCAGCTTTAGGACACTGGAAGACAAAAGGTGAGCAGCAAAAGCTGAGTGTGATATGTCAGGGGACATACTACACAAATCTGCAAAGGACAGGTGTCTATCAGACAGGCATCTATTGGAGAGCGTTATACAATGGAAGTTTAATCTTCCCACAGCCCAGTGAAAAAAATCAAAGCAACATGAATGTGCATAGAATTCTCATCTATTACCTTTACACTACTCTGCACTATTACCTTTACAAAAGGCAGTACTTCTAATTTAAACCAGCAAACAAAAATCATCCCATCCCCGAGTCCCTTCAGGCACTTCCACCCTCTTCTTAACCCTCTAACACTCCTGTGAAGAAGCCCTATTACCAATTTACACAATTGCTTAAAGAGCAAAAAGTTGCAGCTTTATGATGATAAAAAACACAAAGGATCTGGGTTTTTTTGACTTATGAACAAACCAAGCAGGTACTTGTTAACCACCAGTGATGTGTGCCGCTGTTCCCTGCTACAAGGCAGAATCCAGCATTTCATTTGCCTCAGCGCTGGCGCTCCCCTGGAATCACTGCCTACACAATCCTCAATTACCCAGCGTGAAAATATACATTTTGCTTATCCAAGGACAATCCTCGCACTGAGGGGAAATGATTGGGGAAAAAAAAATAAAAATAAAAAAATCTCAATTATTCTTTCAAACATAACACTGGCTGATGCCAGGCACAAAGAAAAAGCTGCTTTTTTTTTTTTTTCTTAGGTTTTATTTGGTTTGGTAGCAAGAGTTTTCATTTCTACTGTGCGCAAGAGCCAGATGTGGGAGGAGAAGCGTAGGTGGGATAAGGGAAAGTAGGAACGAAGGTCCTTGTTGCGGTCTGTCTGTGGTACGCTACGTTTCAAAATAACAGGAGCTCTGTCATCCAGGCTGGCTCACAGCCACCCCCGCAGCAGGAAGCGGCAGAAGAGCCCCGGAGAAGCCGTGCACATTTCCGTCATCCTCCTCCCCACGTCCGCCTTATCTGCTTTTACTTGTGCATCTCATAAAACACCCCCAGGGCAGCCCCCGGCGAGGTCAGTGCCTCCAGACAGACCTTTCATCCAACAATCCAGGTACAATCCCGGGCTACAAGCCATTTTCTCACCGCAGCCACAAACCCAGGATGCTTGGATTGATGCTGTTAGCGTCCCACATCCAGAGTCAGGACGGGTGATTTGTACTCGAGAGAGATCATTCGGTGCAGGGGGATGAATCCAGGCAGCAGCTGGTACCAGTGTCCACGGCTCCCACCAGGCGTTCGCACAACTTCACAAAACAGGGAGGTCCACAGCAACCGTGTATCAAGATTTGGGGGCATCGACAGAACTTCTTAGCAAAAGGTTGCCCACAGACCTTTTTTTTTTGATAGCACTTTGCCTAAAGTATTATACTCTGAAATAATTTTTTTTTTAAAACACTTTTTTGCTGGGGGGAGAGAAGCAAGGGAAAGCGCCCAGCCTTCTCTCTTCCCATTTCTTGTAATCTAAAGAAGCCCATTTGTTCAGCTTGGTACTCAGCACCATTGTGATAATAATTTTTAATTGTACTGCATATTTATATCCATTTTAAGGTTCTGACTTCCTAAGTCAGGAATGCAGCCTGTTCAATGCATCTCCCTTTAAGTAAGACCTTCTTCTCTTTGCAGAGGAGGCTGCAGAGCTCTCAGGGATTCATCCCTTACGGAGGCTGCACAAATGGGTACCTCCACAGCAGCTGCTACGAGTGCGACCACAGCATCCACACACCAAAGCAAGGATACAGAGAACTCAGATCCAAGCATGATTGTGTAAGACTGGAGGGAAGAGGTCTCCAAGGTACGTGAGAGCACCTTTCCTAGCATGGGGTTAGTTTTACTTCTAAAAATTTTAGAACTAGTACATTTTTAAAATTCAGCTGCTAGCAATTCCAATTTGAGAATCATAAAAAGTACTACATTAATAATTGAAATGTAAAATGCCTGTCTGATTCGCTCCAGCCCTCAGTCCCTCTCCCCAAAGGGCTTGATTTGCCTTAGGGGAGCATTTCACAAGCAGCACATCAACTTTCTGAAATACAACTTCAGCAGATGAAAGCTTCATAACCACAGAAGAGCTGCCGTCCTTCTAATTCTGGAATTTAAAAACGGTGACATCCACGGAGCTATTTAAACTAATTTACAGGTAGAACAGCCGAAATACTTCAGTCTCACCAAGCCCTTCAGATCCCACATGGTATCTATGTGTGGTATCGCCAGCAAACTCCCCATTTCAGCCACAACATCCACCCTTTATCAGCCAGCAGACAGCATCCCGCCAGTGCTGCCGTGACTCACCAAGAGCGGGGTGATGAGCCACCCTCAACACCGGGTGATTCAAGACTATCTGGTGGCCAAGAAACGTATCTCATACCAGGGGCTCCAGATCATCGGGTTCTGAAGTGTGGCTGAAGCCCACCGCTTCCTAATTTGGGAACGTTAGATGAAGGAGACATCTGAGCTGGAAAGCATCTGCTCCGCTGGTGTCTGTGCCTTTCACCTTGATGTTCTTCTTAATGCCACTGTAGTTTTGCGGGACTCGATGATGTGAACACGGCCAATACACTGTAACATTCACTTTTCTGGGGAAAAGTATTCCAACTCATCAAATTAGATCAAAAACACCTCGCTGGATTTGTACTCCTTATTCCAGTGAGCGGAATGCAAATATTTCATGTTAACGTTTCATGGTTCTTTGAATCCTCACCGGATACTGAAAGCAGCACTGATAACTATTTTCATTTAATGTTCCTCAAACCCTGTGTTTTTAGCCACAGTTACAAAGCCACGCTCCTGCTCAGTGAAGTTTGCAATTATTCTCAGGAGAGGTCTCCTGATCAACACTGCGGCAGGTCTGCAACGAAGAGTCAATGCAGCACCTTCACTTTGCAGAGGCAAAACTGCAGTGACCAAAATTATTAGATTAGCATTTAAAACTTGGATTTCTGGAGGCAAACACTACCTTTATTTTCCTAATTCATCCTTTCGCGCGGCTCAAAACCGTCACCTGCTTGCTTAAGAGATGTTATTAGCATTGTGCATTTTGCTAACCCGTAACAGCCTTTAGGATTGGGCCCCCTCCAGAGCCATCCCTGCAGCGGGTCCAGAATCACCTCCTGGAATACATCTGTAAGTTGTACATCGAGTGCAACACAAACCACAGAACCATCGGGTGTTGTACCTGTCACCGTGCAAAGCCTCGCTGCCTACCCACCCTCTAAGCAAGAGCAAAGTAAAAAGCAGTAGTAATTCTTGCAGTGAAGTCTGATTAGACATAAGTTTTCCCAACAGATATTTTTCCCAATGACAAGGAACATGAAAGGTTGAGCAACACTTAACACTCTCTTATGTGATCACGTCGTAACAATAATTACTACTTAATGCCTGAAACATGATAGCACCTTGACATCCAAACCTCTGTGTGGGAGGCACTATTTAGACATAACAGAGAATCCACAGAAGCCAGAGAAATAGCAGCTTCTATATGAACATCAACAGTATCAAATGATGGGAATAGCTTCGTCTTCCCTCCAGTTTATTTCCAGTAAAGGGCATCTATTTTGTATTAAATAGCCACATATTTTGGGGAAAAAAATATGTATATAGCAAATGTATTTAGTGTAAACCATCAGTAGTCTTAAAATAAGTAAAAGGTTGATTGCAAAGAATTTTAAATGCATCTCCTTATCCATCAAGTTAAATATATTTAAGAAGAAATAACAGATTGGAATTAATTCAGAATTTTTCAGTTGAGCTTTCCTAAGTTATTTGCAAACATTAGGTGTAGCCAGACAACAATAGCTCATAGAGCTGAGCCAGTTATTCTGGCTAAACTAGAATGTACCTTTTAAATGAACATTATGTGATGTCAGATTTACAGAAGATATGAAGAGAGCTTAGAGCTAATAAAAATAATAAAAACCCATTCAAGCATACATATTTATGGCTTAAACTATTTTGCTAGATGCACTAAATCACCTTCATTATTATAAAATTATCCCACCCAAAAGAGATTTGAGTAAAATAGAGTATTACTAGATTACAGCTTTGCTTTTGTTAGCGTTGTTATGACTTCATAAAAGTTTAACTCCACAATTAGCTCCGTGATAGCAATTCTGACAGTCAGACAACACCAACTGTGTAAATAGCTGTAACAGGCTGAATATTGTTTTCAGTTATTCCCTGAGCATCCTTGCCAGGAGAAGCTCACATGTTTAGAAATGCTGGACGCAATGCTGCAAGAGGATTTGCAGAATCAATTTCTATACTGAGAGGACCACACAATTTAATACCAAAAAAAAAAGTATATAATTTTAAGAAGTCAGTGTGGTATAACAAAAGAGGTGGGGGAATGAGATCAACCACAGAAGCCAGCAAGAAATGAAAAGGAATACAGCACTGAAAACTATTTCTGATGTTTTAAGAAAAAGAAGAGTGGGCTGAAATGAAGCTTGGGGAGGTGAGGGAGCAAGATTTTCCCATTAACAGCAAAAGCAAACATCACCCACCAACCTCTTTTTCATCAGCAAGCTAGCTCAGAAAGATTATAGGCTCCAAAAGTAACTAAAAAGACTTGACAGCCACTATTCCTGAAATTCATGGTTGTCACTTCTGACCCTGGTTCTTGCCATTAGCTTTTGCTCATTTCCAAGACGCTTCTTTCTGCAGGGGGTCTGTTTTAACCAGAGCAAGTTATTAAAAATATTCAAAGAAGACACCTGGTGGCCAGTGCATCAAATGACAGTCTAATTTTCTCAAGGTTTATAATAAAGGAATCACAAAAATCCAAGTGAAAAGAGTTGACTTGACTTTACTACCTAACAGCCCTGTCGATAACCCACTGCAGTCATGTCAGAAAATGAGAAAACGGAACTCAGGAGCAGCCCTTCACCAGTTACATTAAATGAGACAGCACCTAAAAAATGGCCTTTGAAACTGGGCAACTTGAACACAAATAAAATAGCAAACATTTCCTGAAAGCCCAAACAATTTCCTATTTGAAGTTTCCATGTCCTTATCCCACTACCATTCACTCGATCAGCCTCTGGAAAAACAACATTGTTTATTCTGGTCACTGCAAAAACCTGACAGAGTTGATGTGGGAGCTTTGGTAGGTGCTGGATACGTGGAAAGAGTGAAATTTCCTCCCGTACAGCATCAGTGTGACAGAAAACACAGGGAACATGCCCAGGTCACTCCATACTTCCAAAGGTGATGGACATCGGACAGGGAACAAACAACAGCACAGGGGGGAATCCTGTACTTCAGCCAACTTTGCCATCCCAAACCCCAGGCTTTTAACAGGGAGCAGAATACAGAACTCAGTATTGTCTTCATCACATGTTATTTCCAGCTTCCAAGTCCACCATTCCCTCTTTAATGCAAATATGGAGTGCAAACTCCAGCAGAATAAGGTTCAGCAACATTACTATTTTATAAGCTTAAAGGACAGCCTGGACCACACAGGATTTGTTACTGATGAGATGGCACTTCAAAGGATGAGTCTCCAGGAAAGCAGACTGGACACAATTCAGACCCTGGAAAAGCATTTGAGGAAGACTGAGTTGATATGGAAGGAATAAGGTAGAAACATAAGTCAGTCTAGAAGATAAATGCACCAAAATGCCTCAGAAAAGCGGCACTAATGGCCAAGAAGCTTTTCAAGGCAGGCAACGTCTAACAATATTGATTCTTTAATACACACAATGAAACCAAAGTCTTAATGATTAATAATCTGTTGTGAAATTCTAATAATTAGATAAAACCAGAGCACAGAGATGACACAACATAAATCAGGGAGCCTCCTCACTCATGAAAGAATGATGATCTCGCTCGCACCCGTGTAAATTAGCAGCAATCACTCTGCGGAAAAGCAAGCTGATGCTTTTCACAGCCTAACCGCTAGCAGCGAGGAAGAAATGCTGGGAAAGAACAAAAAAACCTAAATGTAACTTCAGGCCTAACTTCACAAAGTACTTCACGCAAAAAATAAAGCAATCCAGTACTCAGGACACATTTGCAGCATCATTACAACACATGTGGAAAGGGGCTCCTCCCAGAGCGTAACACACCAGTTTAGCAGATTCATATCAAATTTTGCCATCAGGGCGGTGCAACTTCTAGCCATTTCATGGAAAGTTATGCTTAATATCTAAGTGTAGAACTGGCTTTAAACTTGCAACTTTAGAGAAGGAACAAAGTTAAGAACCAAGGAAAGACATCACCTCAGACAGCTTTACTTACTAATATAATCTGGATGTTCATTCCCCTTTTTGTCCAAGATCCCTTTTTAAACGGATAAAATGGATATTCTGGTAAGCAGATTAATAACCTCTACAGGTTGTTTAGATTGATCTTCAATTGGCATAGAGCAGAGTGAGAGCTGACTGATAAGACAGTCAACAAAAGCAAAGCACCAGGAGCCCCTCCTGCTTCTGCTGAAACCGCTCTGCGTGTTCCTGCAGCCACGGACTCCTGCCATTCACAACAGACCTTTCATAAGGAGACTCACTGCTTCTCACAAGAATGGTCCAGTAGGGCTGAAATGACAAAAAAACTGCTGGGAGAAGACACTAGCACTCTTTATACAGCTATCAACAGACACTGCAGATAGAAGGCACTGTCCTCCACTTCAAAAAGGAAAGCAAAGTCCATCTGCAACAGTAACTCCAGAAGGACAGCAGTATTTTAAATGCTTCCTTCAGATGCTTCCTTCAGTCTGTATGAATTGAATGTGCATCAATCAGAGCATTTTTCATAGCTGGAAGAGATGACACCTATAACATACAGAATGTCCACTCCCGCACAGTACCACGGCACGACATGTTTCAAACCTTTGGGTATGGATGGAGTATGTTGATGGAGCTGCAGTAATGTTCTGGGAAATCTGGAGATGCTAAAGTACTCCAAATGGGGACTGAGGCTTTAGGCAGCGCTATGATCCTTTACTGAACACAGCACTGGGATCAACTGGATGCCAAGAGCTCGACTAACTCCTGTGGCCACGTGTTCAGACCGTCTGGTGTGGGTTAACAGCATTCCTGACCTTGACACCCTGCCACAACACTGGTTACCATCACATCCCCACAAGTAAATACAGCACAACCGCCCAGGGCTGACCATACTCACCCACTGAGTTCTAATCAGCTTTGTCAGAGTTCCTAGAAGTGCAGCTGGAAACACAATCCCCTTATCCCAAGACACAACACAACAGCATCCCCACCCTACAACGACAAGCAAGAGGACAAGACCTTCCAAGGCCATTTTCAACTTTCTCACCCCCATGATGTGCCACCTACCACAGAGCCCATCGCAGAGAGCGCCAGGGATGGAACTCAGCATTCCCAACCCTCAGCAATGGGATCAGTCACTTTCAAGCTTAAGATTTAAACTCTTCAATTTAAAATACTGCCAGATTGTTGGTAAACGTTGAAGTGTGCTGAATGAGATGATCACTTACAAGCAATTATTTCTGTTCTAATACCGTGCAGCTTTCTCTTGCCTCCCTGTCCTGATCTTCTCACATAGCCTTCCTATCAAAATTTGTAAATAAGAATGCAGAACCAGTACAATCTACTAATGAAAGTCTGGCAAACAAGCAACCACTACCTATTTGTCATGAAGGAGATGAACTGCTTCAACATGGCAACTTATCAAAGATTAGCCAGTGCTTTTGCCCAGGAAAAGGATTAGCCTTTCCCAATCATCATCATCATCACCTTCCATCTCATCGTGTAGAAAAGCAGTTTAGCAAGTCTTAGGTCTCTTTTCTAACATATTCCAATACTTGACCAAGCTTAGTGGAGGAGCTTCTTAGCAAAACCTGCTGGTATTTGATAATTGGTGCAGGACAAAATATAGCAAGAGCTTTGTATGGTGAAAAGGGATATAGTCAGAGGCAGTAAACAAATGCGTATTTAGTGTGCAGCAGATATCAACATTAACCAGACTAATACTGAAGCACATTGAAGTTGGATACATAAGCGATGATCTCCAAAGCTGGGGATAAGTCTCTCCTAATAGAGATGGAAATGGAAGTCTGGGAGCTGACCAATTTTCAACCTAACAACAAAGTTTTGTGGATTTAGAACACAGTCCTGAGCTCCTGAAGGCAGGTTCTAAAGAATGGACTCCTACGAGGCTGGTACTAATGATACAATTCCAGGTGAATGGTCTAAAGCAGAATCAGGAGTAGTAAAGCAGTTTCTTTCAAGTCTCAGACTTTGCAGTTGATGAAGCAGAGATGGAGTATAAAAATGCCCTGAGGAACAATGGAAAGAGATAAATGCAGGGTTTGTAACTACATGGGTTTAAAGAAACAGAGTTCTGGTATGGAAGGAATCTCATTTAAATCATTTCCATGTACGGGCAATTGACTAGCTAATAAATGTATATTGCATATAAAGAAGATATATTGAGCTCACCTGTAGGATAAAGGATAATGAGCGCAAAATCATATATTATTGCTTGATCACCACCTGCTTTGGACCACCCAGCTGATAAAAGTATATTCCTGAGCCGTACAGTTATTAATAATATCTCACAACAACAAAAATAAAAACCTCTTGGAGCTATGCATTTTCCTAGATGGTATGAAAACAATAGGAATTTCACAAAAATAATAAACACCAATAGAATTATAATGATATATATTGTGGTATATACTCATACATGCTGATCAATCACCAAGTCCTGAGGAAGGAACCAATTATAAAGTAATTTAGTCATTTTCACAATCCAAACAGTCAAAACACGAAATTTAACAGCATAAAGCAAGTCAGATGATTAAAACTAAAGACTCGTAAAAAAATCAATTTTTAATCAATAGTATAGGAAAAGATACTTTTAATTGGTTGGGTTTTCTCTAATAATGAATTTCACAGGGCACATCTCCGACCGTGAACTATGGCAAGCTTATGCTATGGATCTGTTTTGTACTATTACCTCCTCATAAAAGCACTAATACTTTCAGCATCCTTGTAAGAAAAAAAGTTCAGAACCAGTATGAAAGAGAGTGTAGTAGCCTGACTTTAGCTATATTCAGCACTAAGGCTATAAGAAAAATTGATCCAGATCTTGGAGTTCATCTCTCTTTACAGTAAGGTAAACACCTTGCTTAAGCTTCCCCATCGCTTATCTGCTGGAAGAGAAACTATCAGAAAGACCACATTTTATCACTATGAGAAACTAAGAAAAGAACATTCTTGTGTGAGTGCTTTATCAACTATAGTCTAAAGACACTTAAAACAAAGCTCAAGGCTGAACAACTATCACTCCCTGGTAGCGTAAAGGGGTAACACGGGTTCAAAAACAAAGTTCCTTCTCTTTTACTGACTTTACAGTTAGCTGTATTTGTATTACTTAGAAGAATGTCTCCAACACCAAACAATTAAAAAGTTTTAAGACCAGGCTGATATCTATTAGGGATCCATTAGATGTAACCAGAAGCAGCATATAAGAAAGTCTCATATTCAAAACCTGTTCAGATTTCTTCTTCCTGCCAAATCAATTATTTCTCTGAGTGCCACAGCAAAACTGGAACCAATGACAGGAAATATGTATATTAAGCTGTAGCATCATTTGAAAGACTTACATTTCAAGATTGGTTTTGAAACCAAAAAAAAATCACACTCAAGTTTCCACCAATACGCCCATGGAAAGATGGTCCCCATTCCCAGTCACTGTCACAATTTACACAGCAAAGAGTACGTATAAAACCCTTCAGGCTCACAGAAGTGGAGACACTGCTCAGGATCTCACCTCTCAGAACATGGCTCTACTGACGTCAATTGAGTAGTAAATGGAATTCAAAGCCATGGACCAAATCCACCAACTCACAAGAGTTATCCTAGCGTTTTTTCTTCACCTCAGCATCACAGGTCAAAGGACTAGAATTCCTTTTTTTAAGCCTTCAGGTGCTGCTTTTACTTGGAGATGCTGTTCTACCAAGATGCTTCAGGGAATCTGCTCATCATTCAGCACCTCAACACCTACCTGAGACAGTGAGAGAAGGTGTGGTGTTTGCTGATCACTCCCATTAACTACTGCCAACTCCAGATCAGACTTGAGCCCTGTGGGAATACGCCTTCCTTTTCAGAAGTCTGAGTTTTGCTGGGATTACTGTTCTGGAAAGGCACATGATACACCAGGGTGCAAACTTTGAAAGGCACTGACAAAGTCTTTGTATTAACTATCTCCTGAGCTTTTCTCTCAGTTGGATAATCTCAAAAAACAGTGACCATAAATTCATTTCTCAGCTGAGAAAAGCACAGGGAAAGAGGCCAACATTGCCTTTATACTTTCTCTCAATTTCAAGCTCGCAAGCAATTTAAGAGATGGAGTAATCTGTGTCAAGATGAAATCTGTAAAACCCCGCCAAGGGCTACTCTGCAGCCCCAGGGAACCACGCCAGCACGAACTCCAGCTTGTAAAACACCCTGAGTGCAGAAAGCAGCAATACAAAGAAAGAAGCCCAAAACTTGCCCATAGATTATTTTTTCCCCCTTAATGCACTCCTCAATTGTCAACTCATGACAAAATTTAGAGCCTTTCTGCAGTATTCTCACAGAACATTTGACCACCAGCAGAGCTGATTTCTGGCCGGTTGCCTCCTTGGCTTTTCAGAAGCCTCTCGATCCATTGCTTGGAGCGCTACGGAAAGTGCAATGACTGAGAAATGGAATTACTTCCCTGAAAGTTCTTTTGCCTTACACTGTTCGTATCTGATGATATTCACTAACCCTTTCTGCTAAGATTCAGTACCACTGAAACAATTAAGATCTTTAGTGCTCTGAAAATCACTACGTGTCTGCTGAATGAGCCTCAGGAGAACTTCGCAGGCAGTGGTCCCACTGACAGAAGGTCATGAAAAAGCTTTCCAAAAACGCAGCCATAAGAGAAGAGCCACGCTACCACCAACTCCACTTTTTTTGTTGTTGTTGTTGTATCAGGGGTTTGAATATAGAAGAACTTCAGACAAGTACCTTTCAGAGTTTGACTACCTCTAGGGTTTTGCTTTAAGCAGCCCACCCTGGAATTCCTCCTTGAGCACTTCTTAGTTATGAAAAGCAAGAAACATGATTTTTCTGGGACAAACTGGTTCCTACAGTGTGACAGAGAAACCAGATACAGTGCTTGGCATTTAGAAGAAACTGTAATGAAAGCACTGAAAGACAAACATGCAAAAATTTAGGGCCTAAAAATATGCCAACCTATTTTTATGAACTACATATCTGAACAGGTCTGAAAGCATTAAATACTATTCTGTCCCTGAATTATAAAGTATGTCAGATGATATACTTCAAAGACAAATTATCAATTAAAAAAAAAAAAAAGGGAAATCAAGGACTTTCTAAAACAAATTTTGTTCCCTTTCTATTTTTCCAGATAGTTTAAGATAACATTCTTCAGGACAGGAGCAGCCCAAACTCAAAACAAAGCTGAACAACAAACAACAGTGGTACAGCCTTCTACTGCCTGGGCTTCGAAGAACCTTTTCAGACGCTCAAAGGAAGAAACTTTTCCTCATGTGGATAAGCGAGGCTGATCTTTTGCAGTTCTCTTAACAGATGTCCTGGCCTTGATGTCCCCTTTCAAGTTTATTCTTTTCTAAATCAAGACACTGAGGTCTCTTGTGGGCATATGGTGTATGGACATTATAGATGCTATTTTTCTTTGCAAATGTGCTGGGATCTTCTGACCTCAGGTCATACCGGCAAGAAGTTACCATCTGCCTATTCCTGTTAGATGATCAAAAAGCAGGGTTTCTGGCTCTTCTGCTACATCAAAACACCAAAGGTAGTCAGAATATGGTACTGCTTGCAGTTAGCACTCTCCCTGTATCTCATCTGACCTTGAAACTCTGTCCAAAGTAGTAAAAGCAACAACCAAACCAGGGGTGGAGGAGCGGGACTGAAAACACCCCAGCAGTGAGTTTACCATCTGAGGGCAAGGTTAGCCCTTACCTTCTCCTACCTTCCTTTAATTACCTTCAATTTCCTCAGTGCACAAACATCGTATGGGAAATTAAAAGAAATAACACTGATGCAACTCAAAACAGTACTTCAACACAGCAGTACACACACGGCATCTCTGTGTCTTTGCTAAACACTGCACAGGATTTCTTGGGCCCTTCCAGAAACACAGAATGAGAGACAGTTAGAAAGAAAAGCCCAACTAAAACAAAACTGAATCAAACCTTTTCCACTAACTAGATTGTGTTCTCAGACACAGCAAATATTTCAATTTTTAGTTATGCAAAGATTACAGATGCAGGGTTTTTTTTGTTTTGTTCACAGATAACTTCCTTGAGAGGACAAAACTGTTGAAGAAACTTGTCAAAATCCCATTTTCCAGCCAAAGATAGAGGCCAGTAGCATGCCTCTCAAAGAATATTAGAATTTTAGAAAGCATTGTGCAAAAGCAAGAATTACTCCCAAAAGTTTCAGAAACAATGCATTTCTGTGCCTCGCTTCTGTAGAGATGCCTTCAGTTTACAATTTCTTTGGTAACTTTTTTTTTAAGAAAAAAAAAAAAGCAATGTTTGACACAGTCACTAAACCCACCTCTGAGTCCTACTGAGCTTCATTCCTGAGATTGTCAGTCCACTCTTAATTTACAGAAGACCAACAAGTAACCGTGATGCTGTAGCCCTAACTTGGCCACTTTATCCTCCATCACAGCACCAGATGAAGGTTTAACCAGCTCTGAGAAACCACCAACCAAAAGTGCTGCAAATGAACTAAGGTAATTAACAAGAAACTGTTTTATTTTGACCACTTTTCACAACTGCAGTATCCACAAACTTTCCAAAAGAAATATTTTGGTTTCCTGGGGTTCTTTGTTGTTTTTTTTTTTTCCAGGTAGCAGAGCCCCTTTTGTAAAAATAATTAAAGAATGCTTGTTGCTGACCATAGCATCACCATCACCTGTGGTTAGTTTGTAACCTATGAGACAGACAACTTGAAAAGGATTAAACACTTTCCCGGGCTGTAAACCAGAACACACTTAAGGCAGACATGAGAAACTTGTACAATATGAAAAAGTTACTTCCTTGTATTTCACATTTAGCTGTACAAGAACCTCTCCCCAGATTTCAAGCAATCTGACCCAAGTATTTTCTTAATAAATAATCACAGAAGATTTGCATTAGGACACAGAGAAAACAAAAGACTCCCATAACATACAACATCTCTGTATCTGCACCATGGCCTTGAATAAATCCATACTGGAAATCAAAATTAAACCAAAAGAAATTCCAATAGAAGAAACCTCTTACCATGTTCTACAAAGACGTTACAGTGTGGGCCCCCATGCCTCGATGACTCCTTCTTCCCTGCTCCTTTGATGAAGTGCAGGGCAGGCAGACTCGGCCTCCTTTGGTCCCCAAGAACTTTTCCAGGCTGCTGCCCCATAAAGTAACTCTGGGCAGCCTTTCCCAGGACAAGAAGTTTTTGAAGAAGTCTGGAGCTTTGGGAAGGAGCTTTGAAGGAGAACGTATTTTAAGTAGGTGCGTTGGTTGCACTCACTGCGTGATAAAGTCACTTGAGGCGAAGAATTAAGACAAGCGCCAATTCCTCCGATGCTCTTGAAGAGGGCAACAAGGCTCCTTAGGTGACTTTAAGAAACAAACAAAAAAAAAGAGCAAAAGTTCCAACTGCTTAGTAATGGCTAAGCGTTACCAAAGTTTCACGTTGCCATATGGAGTGTGTCTTCCACCAGGTGAAGGAGAATTAGTTCATCTCACAAAGAAAGAAACCATAAGCCGGCTCACCCAGGGCAGGAAACAGCCATTCCCACTGACAGCAGTGTCAAGGTTTCTTTTTTTTTTTTCCTCCTCCTTTTCTTTTGCATAGCATTGAGTTAGCAAAGGCCAAAGAGACACCTATTTGGCTTCAAGTATCGTTGACGTCTAGCAGGATCAAGCAGGCTGAAAACATGCTGGCCGGCAAGGCAAAGCGGTGGCGGTGGCTCTGGGCCCCGCAGGCCCCACACACGCCGTGGGGGCGAGAGACAGGGACACGGAGAGGGGGTCTCCTGCGGTCCGGCCTCACAACGCCTCGCCTTCTCCCATCGCAAGCCTGGGGCCGCCCGCACCGCTGCTACCTCTCCCGGGCAGAGGCCAAGGGGGCCAGCGGGCCGTGAGGGGCCATGGTGGCGTCGAAGCAAGGCTTGGGACAGCCGGGCCGGCGCAGGTGGCCGCCCTGCCGCCCGCCTCAGACGGAGCCGGGTGCCAGGGTGCGAGGTCGGGGACGTTCTCCGGGAGGCCGGTTCCTGCACAGCAACCAGAAGAGGTCAAGTTGGGATGACCGGGCCGGCTGCATCCCCACAGGGGGGAACGGCGACGGGGGAGGCCTGGGCGGGCAGCGGGGCCGAGCCCGGCCCGGCCGCGGCGGGAGGCGCGGAGGGGGCCGGGCGGGGGGCGGCGGGGCCGGGCGGCCGCACGCCCGAGGGGGGGGCCCACCAGGCCTAGCAGGAGGAAGGGGACGAAGGGCCGGGCCGGGAGGCGGGGGGGGAAACCCCGGGGGCTGCCGCCGGGGGGACCCGCGGTGCGGAGCGAGACTGGCGGGGGGCGGCTGCAGGCGGCGAGGGAGATCCCGGAACCCCCGGCGCGGCGCAGCCCCGTCCCCGGCCGGCGGGGCGGGCGGTCACATCCCCTTCCGGCCCCTCCTCCTCCGCCGCCGCCCCCGCCTCCCGCCCGGCCCGGCCTGGCCGCTGCCCCATCCCGCTGCCGGCCCCGGGCGGGCTCCGCGCCCGCCGCCATGACGGGAAACCTGCCGGGCGGGGAAGGGGCGGCCCGGGGGGAATGGGGCGGTGAGGGGAGCCGGGGCGATGGGGTCCGTGAGGGGATTCCCAGGGGGAAAGCCCCTGAGGAGATGGCGGGGGTGGGGGGGGCGTGAAACTCTTGAGGGGGATGAGGGAGCAAGCAGGGGTTGGGAGGACCGTGAGGAGAAAGGAGGGTGAAGGAGAGGGGAGCCAGGAGGAGGCGTAGAGGGGGGAGCTGTGGGAGAAGATGAGAACAGGGGACTAGGGGGCACGATGGTGTCTCCATAGTGAAGCCATGAGGGAAACGGGGGTGCCACGAAGGGGCCTGAGGGGAAGGGAAGGTGGAGGGAGAGGGTGCAAAGGGGAAGAGGAGGGAGATGAAGGGGAGCTACAAGGGGTGTGGGGTGAAGGTGAAGATAATGGAAATGGCAGGTGGAAAGAGGGTCTTGCTGGTATAACATCACTAACAAACGCTAGCCAAGGACCCAGAAAGCTCCATGTAGAATCCCTTACCCCTTTGCAAGGGCCACCCAGGCTGTTTTCCCATAGATCTGGCTTGTTGGCCCTCAAGGCAGACAGAGGCCTCCTGCTATGCATGGGTCTCAAGGCCCCCAGCCAGGTCTGGACCCTGGAATTCCTGCAGAGATGGACAGGGAAGAGATCGTTGGTGGGTGCACTGTGTGGACAGCCATCAGCTTTTCTACAGGCAGGAATCAGTCACGCTGCTTGCACAAAGGACTTCCCCTTATTAATGCTGTCAGAGCACATGCAGAACTTGGTATCAAAACCAGGCCATACAGGTCAATGAATGCGATAATAAATATTGATTGGTCTACTTCTGTGCACCGTTTGGGACAAAGATAAAGCTGAACCCCCAGATTCTTCAGCAGGACAGCACGATCGTACTGAGCTAAAGAGCACAGACGGCGACGCTGAAGATACTTAGTTCACCTTGGGAATAGAAGAAGGTTGAGGCAGCAGCTTGAGGTCAGGGCATTTTGGTCAAAGGTCTGCAGTTGCTCCCACTCAATAACAGGAGAAGACACAAACGCAATTTTGTGCAGTAGCCTCCTGCTCAGGGGAACCATCTGGACAGAGCGTGGCTTGTTTATACCGGCTCTTCCCTTGTGACAAATCCAAACATACTCCGTGTCTCCTACGCCATATTCAAGGTCCCTGGCAGATGTGTATTTTTTTATCTTCCAACAACAGCATCTGAAATGTAGCAGTTCATACAGCCCTATAGGATCCTCTACCTCTGCTGTGGCAGTCTGCTCCCACATCACTGATTCTCAGCCAGGAAACTGATCTCAAATCATTTCTATTGCATTTCTCCATCAGTGACTCAAATTGCAGCTAGCATAGCTGTTTGTGCCATACACACACAGCAGACAGAAATTTTGAGACTAATCCAGGGTCATATCTCTTGAACTCAGCAGAATTTCTTCAGGTTTAGCCCAGTAATGGAGATCAGTTTCTCACTGCGGTGATCCAACCCCCTGCTTGGCTCCCATGGATTGAAGGAAACTGAGAAGACAAAGCTGGCTGTGAACTTAGGAAAATACCAACCATCCTTTACTGAAAAAAGCGATTCCCTTCTGGGTCTGTCTGGAGCATCCTGGGTGATCTCTCCTACCACGGCAGGGCTGAAGCAGAAAGAACTCCAGAAGATTACCACAGGTCCCTGATACTCAGAAGACCTTGACCAACATACGCAAAGGTAATTGCAAATAAGCAGGATTTGTGTTCTGGACTACCCGGGCTGTGTATACGCTTCTCCCTTCCTCACCTGAGATCTATGCAGATGAATGTACCTAATTCTTATTTAACAGACTAGGCAAATTTATTATTCAGGTCAACAGCCAGGTATTCCTCTTCATGCTCTGCAATCATAAGCAGCAGGTTCATTGCCAGGAGTCCCCAACCTCTTCCCACTCAGCAGTTGCTCCGAAAGCATTTCCCGTTTCCCAAAGCCATGTTGTACTTAATATACACAAGCAGAGGGGCCAGCTGGTCACTCCCAAATATCATAGCAAGGTATCTGCACTCTTTTTTTCTTCCTGAAGGGTATTATATTTTCTGTCCTCTACCCTGCTGCCAGATTTTGTGAACATGATTATCTCATGTTAACAAACTTGAAGTTGCTCAACAGGTTCAGAAAGTATTAGAGGAGACAGAAAGATTGTGTGAATGCAGAATAAATTAAAAAAATCTAGACTTGTTTCTTTCAATCAAGCCTTGCATGTGGCCTGTGTACATCCCATATATTTCATAAAAGAAATTGCAATACTTATTCTGTTTACCTTCAATTAAGACTGGGTTGTTATACCCCTCAGCTGTAGTGATGTTTCCTCCATTTCCTCCATAACAATATCTTAAAGCTTCAACCTCTTTACCAAATAATAAACCTTAGCATGTTAGTTAGCAGGGTCCTCAGGAACCTGAGACAAGCATTTCAAGACAATGAAAGGTCTTAAAGAAGACCTTAGGTCTGCTCAAAGCTTTGTATTTACACCATTCACCTCAACTGAACAGCAAAACTGCATGGGGATGATACAGAAGTAATGTAATAAGCAGCAGTAATTGGATTAATAACCCATTAGCACAAATTTAAAATCCCAACGGCTATTACTGGGAGTAAAGGGAGGGGCTGCCGTTCTCCATATTAGTACATGAATCAAACACTGCCACCAAGAAACGGGAAAGTTATTTCTACAGCTGAGTGATTTTGCCGTCTTGTTTCTGCAGGCAGTGCTCACCAGCAGGAGAACTATTTACCAGCTCCCCTTTCAAGCAGGTCTGTGCCATGTATTTACCCTGCAGTAAGAGCACAGGCAGGTGCTTCAGACAGACTCTGCACAGTCAGACACCGACCACCAAGAAATCAGGTTGGTCTAAGCTGTTTAAATGCTTGCACGGGCACTTTAGTTCCCCATATAAGAATGAACGCTTACTAGGTTTTTCCCACCCCACTTTGGATTATGGTTTTGTCCTTAAACCAAAGAAGCCATAGTTTCTTCCTTTTCACCCTTCCTGCTCAGAAGTTGCCTAGCAAAATCCCACAGACTATGTCAAGAATTCAAGAGAGCAAAATCCCACAGACTACGTCAAGAATTCAAGGGGACGCTGCTTTTGCTGGAGTCCTCCTCTGCATCTCGAGCACTTCCCGATCCAAAAACATTTTGCATATAGTCTGCCCATACTCCCACATGGACCTGCCTATGGAAAAAGGGGGGCCGGGTCCCCCACCTACCTGAGATGCCAGAGTCCTCCTAGAGCCTCTGTCTCCACATTCATCTCTGCTGAGCACTGGGAAAAGTCATTTGCCATATTGTGGGTCATGACTGAACAGTGATACTTGAAGCCTCTCCATATGGGAGCCGTGAGCACTTCCAGTTGCTTTGGAGATGGATGAACACTGGTGGCCCTCGACATTCATCAAGAGAGCAAAAAGTCACAGGGATTCAGCCAAACCAACAGTAAATGGTAGCTGGCCTGGTACCTTTCTTAGACACCTTTGAAACTGCTCAAGAAGTTTCTCCCTCCCCAAGCAGGTCTGTCATTCTCATCTCTCGTTACCTGCTGGCTCGATGGGGCTGCAGGAATTTCTGGCGATGCCCTCCCTGAAGCTTTGTTACAGAATTGAAGTCTGGGCTCGCCAAAACACTGGCTGAATTCGCAAAGAATAGCAATGACCCCTCGTGGCCATGGAGGAAAATACCGGAACCTTCAGTTGCCCCTACACATCAGAAAAGATCCCATCACCAAACCTTATCAGCTGGTGCTCTTGTTCTCAGGCTTAAAAACAAAAGTGCCAGTTATTTGGGCACACAGGAACAAGACGACTCACATACACTCCCTATCGAGTACATCCCCAAAGCCAAATTATCAGGAATGCTGCAGCAAGCAGGAGAAACAGGAAAGCTCAGAGCTGAAGGAGTCCAGGTCTTGAGCTCATTGTTTTTCAGGTTGTATAGTTATTTATGGAGCATAAATACAAAAAAAAAAAAAAAGGTTCACAGTGGGGAGAGAGGGCTACCATAAGAAGGCTGGAAATAGATGAGTTTTAAAGAGTGCTATGTAGGGGGGGGGGGGAATACATATATAACACACTGTGCAGCCCACCCAGCCTGCTACAGAGACACCAGCACCCTTTCCCCAAGATCCGTGTTAGGAGAACCTGGCACTGTGTCACCTTGCAGGTCTGACAGCTCCCCCTTGATACCCAGGAGCATGACCCAATTCTAAATTAACCACCTCCAGAGCACACTTACTCAGCACGTTTCCACCACATCACGACCAGCAGCTTTCCAGAGCCTAATAATCCCCCCCAACCTCTTTCTGACCTGTTGGATGCCTGCAGAGAGCTTGGCTGAGGACAGAGAAGAAGCATTTTGTATTCATGTACCACTTCAGCAGAACCATTTCCAGTTTTCACATCTCTCTAGGTGTTAAAGAAGTACAGTCTCTTCACCTCTTCGCCCTTTAACTGACACAGAGTTGTTCAAGCAGCAGAGATGCAAAGAAATCTATTGGATTAAGTACAGACCTGTCCATCAGACTTCAAAAATGCTTCAAAAAAGGAGGACATCGGATACTTTATCTCGTTGCTTGTATATCCCCAATCTGCTTATACCTAGAAGCCTCACAGCACAAATCCCTGGATCTCCCCATATGGTAATTAGATAAACAGCTGCAATTGAAACTACAGCAATTGAGTAGGGGGGAAAAAAAAAAAAAAAGGTACTTTTCTAATTAAAAGATGGAGAGTCTGCTAAAGCTTTTAGCCTGTTAGTACTGTTCTGGTCCACACAGATGAGGATAATACTGCTATCAGCCTCGCGCAGTGTCATGGTTCAGGCTGGGCTGGCAACTAAACCTGTGACAGAAAACTGTCACCATCAAGTTTTAATTTTCAAATTTCCCAAGTCACCTTGAGGATGCAATTGTTGTAACTCTTATTAGAGAATTCTCATAAAACTCAACAATTCCCAGGTCTCATGTGGAGCATTCCACCAACATCCCCAAGAAGTTAAGTACTATTTCACAGAGGCAGCACGGGCAGAAGTTGGAGCTGTGCAGCAGCACAATGGATTAGCCATGTCCTTGCTTGTCCTTAGGCAGTGAGCTCCATAATGCTCTGGTACTTCGGTAGCAGCGCTGGTGGCAGGCATCCAGCCTTTGCTGTTTGGCAGGGCAATGATGCAGAGCTGCTGGGGAAGGTAAATGCCACAAACACGATCCGAAGCTGCCACCTAGTGCTTACTCTACACCGCAGGCAGAGCAGTCTCAGCTAGGAGGGGGAGCAATGCAGGGTATTTCTAGTTTCCAGGAAAAGACTGAGTGAAGAATTTTCCCTTTTGCCTGGGGCGAGCATGAGAATTTGCAACGTTAGAATTAGATTCAGGGACAATTAGGGCAGACGTTTTGCTTTTTCATCCTCTTAAGTATTGCAGCACTGCAGTGCAAGCAGCTCTAATACAAGACAAATATATATATTTAATACATATATCAAAAAAGCAGCTCTAATAGAGCACCAGAGATGTGCGAGGATGTTCTAAGGGAAGCATCACATCCATTCTGTACAGAGAAGGCAAGTGACTAACTGCCAACACCTGGCTCAGCATGAGCACCTCTAACCACTGGCCTGAGGATCTTCACCAGTATCATACTGGGCTCCCTGTCATCCCCCAGACGCAGCAGCTGCATGACTCGCCTCTCCACAGGATCCTGCAGGAAGGTAACATTGAGAGCGACACAGTGAACAAAGCCAGGCAATCTGCTCACAGAGGAACTCTGCACAGGAGATATGCTGGAGAGGAAGGTCAAGTCCTGCTTGAATGGGATGAGGAACAGCTGAAGAGGAGGTAACAGGACATTGCAACCATTCTGAGCTAACCATAACCCTCAAGGAAGACCAAATTCATTCTGGAGAACGACAAGCTAATGCACACACTCCTGAATGACAGATCTGTTTCAAAAAATTTATTGAAATGTAAAATATTTAATAGAAAACAACATTGGAGCCTCCTCAGAGAAGCTCACCATGTAAAAAAAAAGGGACCAGCAGGATGCACACAGACTGAGAAGGCCCTGCTCACTCATGGCTCCTGGCTCACGTAGACACCCACATCGTGCCACATCCAATACCATACCCCTAAGATATATAAGCCCCAAACAGCCAGACCCAAAACATGGTTAGAAATGGTGTGGGTACTCCTGGCCTCCAAAGACTTACACCTGTGACCTGCAGTCTTAAAGAGAAAACCAAGAGCTCTCAGTCAGGTCAGACTGGCAGATCTACATCACAGTAACAGAAAATCAAGACCATTAGAAGTCTTTGAGGAAGAGAGAACCATCACAAAACACATCCTGTCCTCTCACTCTGCACCAAGTTCAGGGACACCAGACACAGCAACAAGTACTGTGAGATATGTCCCAGTCGCACCTGCAGCTTCATGAAGGTCAGACATCAATTTTTCAGGCTGCTGCACTAAAAGGCTATTGTACTTAAGTACTACCTAGTACTATTGTACTAAAAGGGCTCAGGACACATCCTAGGAGTTAAAATGAGGGATTTTGGTGGTTTCTGAAACGTGGAATGAATGTTTGGGATAAGACCATGACAAAAAAATAAAAATACTGAGAATTCAAAGCTGCCATGCTGAGACTTCAAATGACTGCTTCTGGCCATGTGCGCTATCCCTCCAGATCCAGCAGCCTCTGTCGGGTTTCCAAAACGATCTCCTCCATCACCTCTGGTTTGAGAATGTCCTTTATCTGGAGTGGAAAGAAAAGTAACATTGGCACCAAAAAGCAACTACTATAATTGCGCACTCCATGGGAACCAGGGTTCCTGACACACAACAATGAGCAGCAAGAGAGTTTAGAGGGTTGTGATCAAACAAGACCATCACAGCAGAGGGTCCACGGCAAAGCCAGTTTTGCCAGAATTAGCAATCCTTACAGAGAGCATCAGAAATCAAAGGAGATGCTACTGGCAACTCCTCATCTCTCCTGAAGGACACACACCAGTATTTGGGAAGGGGAGAGATGACTTAAACAGAAATCTAGGTCAAAAGAACATTCCATCTAGCCAAGCAGGCTGCCACTGTGAATGAAAGAAGACAATTCAGATCTTATTTGTTTATGAACATATCTGTCAGTGATTGTGCTGGTGGAAATCACAGAGAAAAGCTGTAGGGCAGCAGGTTAAACTGAGGGAGCCCTCCAGCAGTGCAGGGTGTGGATATAAACAGAAAACCAGTCTCTGTACAATACATGACACTCGCTTTTTCATTTGTTCCTAAAGTGCACCATAACCTCACACAATCCCAAATTCAACACTGTTTTCACGGGGACCACAGAGGGTTTATAATTCCAGCAAGGGATACACAACATCTATCACAAAATGGACCTATTTCCCTACAGGGATAGTTGGGACTTTGCCAGAGGCAGAACCCTTCGAACCATCACCCTGAAAGGGTGCAATGCAATTTGTGATGCAGAAGAGGGGGGAAGTTCATATTGTCACTTACTACAGGATACTCTGGAAAGCCAAAAGGAAGCCCCACCATCCAACTCACTGACTTCAGCAGCAACTGATGCTGCCTTTTTCTTTCCCTCCCCACAGCGTGGAACAAAGTAAACACCACCGGTTTCCATACCTGATGAGGAAGGGATGCTTCATAGCAATACAGGATGCTGGTGTCAAAGAGCATCAACTGCTGAGTAACCAGAGCCACAATGCAGTTTCGGAGCCGTGAGATCACCTCCCGGTCAGACAAGGGAACTGGCTGCGGAAGGACGGTTCAAGGACAGGAAAAGAGATCAATACACAGGGAAATAATGCAAGCCTGCTGTAAAAAAGTGAACCTAATTCCCAATCTTTTAATATCTCAGGTTATTCACGTGCCTCTGACTATGTCAGACTAACAAAACGTCATTGTTAGAAGGTTCATCCTCCCTGAACCCTCACCTCCAAGTTGGTGGTGAAGCCCCCTGCCTCTTCATCTTTCTGCTCTGTAGTTGGGTAGATCCAGATGAATCCATTGTTGCCGAGGATGACAGATGCTCCACAGGGCAAATCATGGAAGTGAGTCTTCTGGCGTTTCACGAGGGAGGGCGAGACCTGAACGAGCACACCCTGGCCAAGCTGAAGAGGAGACCGCGATACTCAGACCATGAGCTACCACAAAGAACATAAAGTCACCGACACGCACTCCACTCCTGGTCTAGGAACCAGTCAATTTTAGCACCTTTTTCCTGCGAAACAGTGAATATAGAACCCACCTGCCTCTGGGAGTGCTGGGAGGATTAGCTAATGCCTGTGCAGTCCTTTGAAGATGAAGAATACTCTAAGTGCTTAGCACAAATGCTAATAATATCTTGATCGTAACTATACATCAACTATCCCTGCAGAAAAACGAGGAGCGAGAGGTCCAATTTAGCAGAATGCTTTCCCTCTTAATCCAATCGCCATCCTTCACCCTTTGTGCAATAAGCGCACTTCCCTTTCATCTTTTAAGTGCTAATACCCTTGGTCTGGTAATCCCAAACTGCAGCCTACGCTCCAACGGCCCCTTGGCTTATTTCAATGCACAAAACCAGAGATAAATGCCAACCGCGTAAAGCCTAAAATAGAGCCCCGGAGAGAGAAACACGTCGCGGGGGCAACGGCCTGCAAAAGAGGAGTGATGAAGTTTGAGTCAGAAGGTTTTTCTCCCCAGGGTTTAATTCCTGAGGGGCTAGTAGGGGGAAATGGGACTCGCAGGCTGTAAGTGTGGACAAGGAGAAGAGAAGCTCAAAGGGCAACTTAAGGGCACTCCCTCTGCTTTGGGGAAACTGCTTGGTGCTCCCACGCAGGAGCTAGGATTCCTCCTAACCTGCAGGAACAGGTTATAATGACACCCTGCTCTGCACCAGAGCTTTCTTCTTAAAAATCCCTCCAGAAGGCCTTACACAAGTTAACCGGAGCAGAATTATGCTGAGACTGAGTAGTTTTGAGCAACTTACCTTCCCGTATTTCAGACTCCGGGTGTGCAGCGACACAGCCCCATCAGAAAATACAGACTGCACCTCCGCCTGTCAGTGCCACTTAAGGAAACAAGGTCTCTAACACTGCCCAGTGCCACCAGCAGAGACTGGCCAAGGTCTCGCTGCTCTCCCCAAGCCCTCGGCTCTGCCATCCCAGCGCTGGCAGCAGAAGGATACGCTGATGAGGTCCCCTTCCTGCAGATAGTCCCTCATTGCAAGCTCATCTTCTGCTGATCTTCGTCTCTGAAGGGCACAATGCAAGAAAAGTGTAGCTCAGAATGAGAAAACACCAGTTAATACCAACACTGGCCTGGGGGGAGGGGAGGGATGCTTAGGACACCATGCCATCATTTGTCACCAAAGGACAACCAGGCAGAGCAGCGCACCTTTCCTTTATATCACCAAAGTGTTTATGTCCAAATAACGCTGAGAGTTAAAGCTATCCGAGCACTACAGACCCACCCACAAAACCCAGCAGCGCCCTTGTGCCAGCTCTGGGAAGGGCTCCAGAGCTTCCCAGCTTCTGCCATGGAAGCCAAAGATGACAGGGCTCCCTCCGGCACTGCTCTGCCTGAGCTGCACTCACCAGCTCCCCACCGGGTAAGTTCATGGAGGAGAGCAGCAAGACCGAATCTAGCCTGGAGTTGGTCTCCACTTTCCATCGCTTCTGCTGAACCTGGAGAAATAAAAAAAGAAAGTATCTGTTGATACAGGCCCCCAAAATGAATAGAAATCCAACTGTTAACCCAGCACTGCCATGATACCACTAAATCACGTCCCTCAGCACCACGTCTACCTGTCTCTTAAATCCCTCCAGAGATGGTGACTCCCCCACTTCCCTGGGCAGCCTCTTCCAAGGTTTGACAACCTTTTTGGTGAAGAACTGTTTCCTTATATCCAGCCTAAACCTCCCCTGGCGCAACTTAAGGCTGTTTCCTCTTGCCCTATCACCTGTTCCTCGGGAGAAGAGACCAACCTCCACCTCACTGCACTCTCCTCTCCGGTAGTTATAGGGAGTCCCACCCAGTTTAGCCCCCATGCACTGGCAGTGCCTCCATGCTGCGACACCAACGTGCTTTTAGGAAGGACAGAATTGCTCCAGATCGGATCGGGACACGCCAGCCCGGTTGCTGGCCAGCTGGGCCTCCTCCTCGAGCGTTACCTCCGTGATCCTCCCCACCACGATATCGCCGACCTCGCCGTTGTACCTGGCAGCGGGACAGAGAGCGCAGCCCGTCAAACGCCTCGTCGTCCCCGCAGCACGGGCCCAAGCCCTCACCTGGCGCAGATGGCGGCCTTCGCCCTCCCCGCGCAGATGGCGGCCTCCCTGTGTGGTGGAGGCAGCCAGGGCTCACCTGGTCTTCAGCGCTTTGACACACACCAGCTTGTTCACCCTCTCCACGGCGCCGGCCACCGAGGCGATGAGCTTCTCCTCCTCCACGTAGGTGCCGTGCCCCCTGCGCAGAGAGCAGCCGCCTGAGGAGAGCCCGAGGCCGGCCCGGCCAACCCACCCCTCCTCCGGCCCCTCCGCCGCTGCCCGCACCTCATGTAGCCGGTGTCCGTGGTGATCGTGTCCCCCGGCGCCACCAGATGCTTCTCGCCGCCCCGCGGCGCGCTCGGCCCCACCGCTTTGCGGGGCACCGGCAACCGCATGGTGATGGTGGCCATCTTGAGTGCGGGCGGCGCAGCGCAGGCGAGCCCTTCCACAGGCCACTTCCGCCCGCCATCTTGACAGCTGGCGAGAAGACGCCTACACTACGGGCGGCGCCATTTTGAATGAGGGCGGCGGGGATGGGAAAAGTGGGGGGGCTATGGGAGGCTGCTGGGCGGCCATTTTGGTTCCTGGCAGGAAAGGGAGTCGTGGGCTTCACTGCGTTGGAATCCAAGGAGAGGGGCCATGTTTAGTACGGGCAAGGCGCCTCAAGGCGGGAGGGAGGACTCCAGGACGGTGCTCAGAGCTTGACTTAAGCATCTCCGAGGAATTTACCCTTTCCCCTGGCAAAGCTGTTCCAAGTAATGCGTTTGTGTGGAATTTTTATTCATTTAATCCAAGCAGAAGTGAGGTTCCCGGAGCTGCTGAGAAAATAGAGCCCAGAGTCCCTCATTGCAAGCTCATCCCGTGCTGATTTCCAAAATGCATAATGCCAGATAAATAGCTTGTAGCTCAGAATGAGGAAATACCAATTAATATATACATTGCAGGGGGTAAGGGGGATGGACACTACAACACATGACCTTAGGATGCCACGCAAAATGCAGTCCGGTCACCAAAGGAAAATCAGGCAGAGTAGCCGGGGAACAAGAAGCCAGCGAGGACCTTCAACAAATGCTTTGCTTCCTCAGGACCAGAATCAAACGTTATTCTTTCAAACAAGACCTGTAGCCCATCACAGCTGAAACATGGCCATTAATTGATGAAAGCTATCAAAGGATACCCACAGCTGTCACTTCAAATAGAGATTTGCCTTAAACATCTCCAAGGGATGAGGAATTTACTCCTTACACCTTTAGGTGGACAGTACCAGAGCAATAATACCAGACTCTTCCAGACCTGCAAAAGGGCTTGTTTTCCCCAAAGGTGATATTTCCTCTTCCCCACTGCACTATTTGGTCCAAAAGACAGCGCTACATCCCTTTTTTCACCTTGTACTACTCTAAACATACGCTCATCCCAAACGCTACATCCTTTCCCCTGTCACAGAGCGAAATAAAGATCTCCAAACTACCCATCTTCTAAATGATAAATGTTCCAAGTCATTTTTATTTAGAATACAAGAGAGAGGTACAAATGTATTTACACTGTGTACATATACAATCAAATAATATATAATATCAAAGTTCTGTAAATAATGTTTACATAAATATTTACAAAGTTAAAGTGACAGTCGTTTTCTGTTTTTTCTTTTTCTGGAAGTAAAACACAGTTTGTGAGAACTTTATACATCTTAGACTTATAATTAATATTAGAATACCTTCTTTTAAGCTTTATGATACACAGCCCTCCTTTCGAGCGTGGCAGGACTCCAGAGGGCGCTGAGACTTGTCCTTCCTTGGGGACAGAGCTGGTCCAGGGACGGGTTTTTTCTGTCCCCAGAGGCCAGGAGAAGCATCAGCCGAAATGTTCTCACGGCTGCGGAGAGCAATGATGGGGAGTGATGATGAGGAACGATGGGACCCCACAAAACCTGCCCATGGATGGGCATTTCCAGCTGGCATGTCGTGCTGGGGGTGTCCCCATAGCACATCGCCTGTCCCCTCTGCCTGTGGCATTGTTTGGGAGGTGTTGGGCAAACCCCACCACACGGAGGAGGGCAGAAGAGGGGATCTGGGGGGGAGGAGGGAGGGGGGAAACGCAACCGCTTGCTAAATCATGGCTCCCGAGGAGGGAAATATGTCCCTTGGAGAGAGTCTCCAGGGCAAAAGCTGCCCCTGGGGCAAACAGGTGTGAATGGGGTGGCCACAACAGGGCTGTGCCAGCCTCCCAATGGGGCACGTGTCTCTGCTGGGCGCTCGCTGGAGCAGGAGAAAGAGGAAGAGGGGCAATTTTTCTTTCCATCAAATTATCTGTAAAATTACCATGACTCACCCAGGCCCATCTTTTTGGCCAGCCCAGCCTTCCCCCAGTGTGCCGGCAAATCCAGGCAGAACATCCTGCTGTGTCCCCTCTCCCACTGCCACCCCCAGGGACCAGCAATGTGTGTCCCCCCCCCGCCCCTTAAAGCACATCTCTGCAGGGAGCATCCCCCACAGTACAGCTTGTAGAACTCGGGGGAGAAAAAGGGGGTCCCCCTCTCTCACCAGACCTCACACAAAGGGTGACACCCCGAAAATAAACCAGCACCCCCCACACACACTTCAACACACGAAGCAGCCCCCTTCTGCCCACCAGCCCCCACCTCTGCCAACACTCCCACACCCCACACCCCCAGTCCCATCCATCCCCAGTTCATTGCGTGTCTCAGCGCCGGTCTTTGCTGTCCCAAAACTCAGCGTCGGGGCTGCTGCTTCTTCACAGCACCATGGTGGGGATGTGGTGGGCCAGGGAGGCGGGATGGGGCACGGGCAGGGCGGGCGAGTGAGCCTGCAGGGAGGCGTTGGGGGGCCGGTGGCGGGCGCTTTTCTGGTGGGCCCGCAGCCCGGCGAGCTGGGAGTAGGCACTTTGGCAAACCTGGCACTTGTAGGGCCGCTCGCCGGTGTGCAAGCGGACGTGGTTGCGGAGGGTGGAGGACTGGCTGAAGCGGCGGTTGCAGAAGCGGCAGACGAAGGGCTTGTCCAGGGTGTGGATGCGCATGTGGGAGCGCAGGTTGCTGCGGGAGTTGAAGCCGCGGTGGCAGATGACGCAGCGCATGCGGCCCGTGGTGCTGGCCCCCGCCTCCACCGCGTGGAAGTCCTCTGGGGACAACATGGGGACAAAGTCAGGCGCTGACACCCCACCCGCCCCCACCCCAGGCCCAGCACAGCAGGTCACCCCTTCCCCAAGCCCCCCCCACAGTGCTGACTGCCCTAAACACCCACCCCCTGCCCTCCAACGCTGGCTCCTCTGCCCCTGGAGGATGACCACGAGCAGAGACCCCCCATCCTGGGCAGAGCGGGGTCGCCGGCTGGGATTTGGGATGGGGCCGGAGCTGGGAACGGGCTCCCTCAAATTTAGGTGAGGGGAAACGCTCAGGCCGACCTGTCTCTCCTACAGACTGGCACAAAAAGTGCTTTTCCCCTCCCTGGGCTGCAAGTGGAGATGGAAGGGGAGCACAGGAACCCTCTGTCCTGGGCTCCAGCCCGAGCTCCTCAACAGCAGCCAGCTGTCCCTGCACCAGTCCCAGCTTCTCCCCCTGCACTGCTCACTCGGAGGATCACAGACTGGGGGTCTGGCTGCGAGTACGGCATCCCCAAAAATGCCCGAGAGCTTTTCTGCCTGCCATGGTCATGTTTGCCCCCCCAAATCCCCTCATCTGCCCTTTTCCACGGGGGAGCACCTCAGGGAAGCATCAAGACGCCCAGAGAGTGAAAGGCTGGGGAGGGACAAACCTCCTGTGATGGTAATTTGGGGAAAGATCTGTTAAACACAGAGTGGGGACGTAGACAGCTGCATCCACCCGGCATTTCACAGTGCATTGAGGCTGCCTTCCTCCTGCTCACACGCCTGCCCTCCTCCTCCTCCCTGCCTGGCTGTACCAGGCAGTGGCTGTTGGCCACCACACCAGCGATAGCCGTGGGTGAATCACCCTGAGGCAAGACCCCGAATTCCTGGGGACCTGCTCAAGCTGTATGGATCTGTCTCATGGTTCCCATGTTTGACCCCAGAGACTTGGGGGACCTGACGTATCCCCTGGGGTGTCCCTGCCCCGTGCCCACCCCATGGCCTCAGAGCTGGGGACGGGGTGAACAGAGAACAGGAAAGGATGCTGCACCCGTGGCTGTTTCCGATGTTACCTACCGTGTTTGTTCTTCTTCTGCTCCTCTTCCAGCCCCGGCACACCCGGGATGCCCAGGAAGGTGTTGTGGGAGTTACCATACCAGACCAGCAGCTCTTGGTCCGGAGGAATCATCTAGAGAGAGAGAGACACAGACAGGGGTGTCAGGAGGGGGGAGGACAATGAACGGTTTCCCATACATTCTCTCCTGCTTGTTTCAGACCTACCCTGGCCATACCCCAACTCCTGCCAGACCCTCCTGCCATCTGGGACCTGCCAGTGGTCCCCAGAACCCCCTGAGAAAGCATGGCACGGCCCACGCTGCGGCGCTGGAGGTGGTGGCATGGCTCAGAACCATCCACCACTGGCATAAACCTGCAGCGGGGTCTCCCCCAGGCTGGGCCACAAACGAGGTGACAGGCAAATAAGCAGATACAGAGCACACAGATGGAGCTGAGGTTTCTGAACCTAGAGGTCCCCGCAGCTTGGGGAGATGAGGACGCAGTGGCACACAGAGAAATGAGGCATTTGTGACCCATGAACTGCAGAGAGGCACAAGTGACAGAGACCAAAGCAGGGAGCCATGACATCCATGACATGGAGCTGCGGCTCAGTGCTCCTGCAGAGCATTTCGGCTCTGGATGGAGCCATCGGCACCCTCCCACTGTAGGACACAGGCACCATCTCCCACACGGCCCTGCTGGGGATTATTTTAGCAGGTGGAAATGCAGATACGGCAGCGAAGGGCTCGGGATCAGCGGGGAGAGCTCGGGGCTAGCGTACAGGAGAGCGTGGCTCGGGGCGTGAGATGCTGCCTTCATCCCACACCAAAGCTGTGGTGCCTGCAGCAGCCCGAGGAGATCTACAGAAGCAAGGAAGGGCTTTTCGCCATGCTGCTGCTTCCCTGAATTTTTCCTTCCCCTGTTGTTCCCGTTAATATCCCTGCTCTGCCAGGGCGGCCGGAGCGAGCAGCCAGGAAACGCCGTACAAGCCTCCTCGTGTGAAGCAGCCGTGGCTGGGGAGACAGATGCTCTCACACCTCTTCAGGCAACGCTAATAACCATATACTTTTATAAAACAATATGCAGGCTTTTCCTTTGCTGGTCCCTAATGTTAAGAACCTAATTTAGAAATGGGAAAGCCCCTTGTTTAGAGGGTGGCTTTCCCTACACGGAATAGTCCAAGAAAAGCATCATCCACGTGAAAAAGATCCTAAGTTAGATCACCCCGGTGCTGAAAATGTGCCAAATTTTAAGCACCTGAAAGCTGTGGGAAATCGACTTCATAAGTTTAAGTGTCCATCTGCATAAAGACCTCACTGGGGCTGCAGAGTAGGAATTTGGGAGGCAGGGGAAGCCAATATAATTTTGCATCCCAAATCGGTGCTGTTTCTTGGTGTCGTTTTCTCTTAATGGGAAATGAGTTATTTTTAATACAAGCAAATAGAATAAAATATCTCCAAAAGGATAAAACACATTGCAAGTGTGTGTGCAGACGTGTGTGTGTTCACGTTTTGTTCTGCTGGAGCTGGTGCATGTGTGCCAGCAGCAGGTGAGCACTCGCGTGCATACACCCCAAAGCGATTTAAATTGCTCCCTCTTCCCCCCCAAAAATCTCATGGTCTTCAGATCAAAGGCCAAAACTCACCGCCCTCACTCTATTTTCCAGCAGCAACAATTTGGAATTGCTGAGGAAGAGGATGGGGGAAAACAAACCAGCAAGTAAAGGCAGGAAAGGGCGATGCGTATGAAAATATTAAAGGCAAATATTGAAAAAAAAAGGCAGAAAATTAGTCTGATTTTGTGGCTGGTGGGTGAGAAAGGCATCCTAAGAGATGTTACAGCAGAGGTGGGTGCAGAGCGACAGGGACCGGGCAGCTCGAGGCGCCCGCCGGGGAGGGGATGTGGCGGGCACAGGATGAGAGGCTGCGCAGGGGATGGAGGGTGACGGTGCCCATGGACAGACGGACGTGTGTGAGAGGGAACAGCTCCGATCAGATCAGGGTTTGCAATACCCTGCCCACCACTGAGCTGTTCCAGCTGGGCTCGAGCTGACGCTGAGCTCTCAGCCCAGGATTTGTGGGGAGGGAGGCAACAGGGGGTGGGGAAGCTCACTCGGGTCCCAGATGCTGCACTCATGTGCCCGTGACTCCGTGCTAAGGGTTAATGAGAGAACCACAAAAGGAAAAACCTCTCTTGCTTCTCCTTTTCTCCTTGGATGTGCTTGAACAAGCCATGGGTTTCAGACTCTGTGTGTGTGTCTGCAGGCGTGTGGGGATGGGAAGCCCCTGGAAGATGCACAACCTCAACCCGTGGTGCCCGGTGGTGACCCACCTCCTCACACACTCCATCCTTCCCTTCCTCACACTGAAAGCTCCAACCCCTTCTCCTCCTCGCGGCACGAGGGACCCACGCCGACCTGGTGGCAGCAGGAGCAGGACACCCACCGGGTGCCTGCCGTGCCCGGGAAGCAGCCACACTGTGACAGCAGGCATCCCTCGTCCCCACGTTCACCTCCGCATCACTCGGGGTTCATCACTCTCAGCTTCGCTGCTTGTGCCAAGGGATTGAAACTCATCCTGCTCTGCTGCCCGCTCCTTCAGCCCCGGGGAGCAAGCCCTCAGACTGACCGTGAGGATGCGAAACCTCTACGTGCACCTCCCCAAATATCGGCTCACCTGCCCCCATCGTCTGCGGGTGTTTCTCACAAGGTGCGAGAAACACAGCTCTATTCCTAATTACACCACGGCTCCCTGGGATTATTTTACATCTGCGTAATTTAAGAACAGTAATAAAAAGTAATTAAGCCGCTGTCTCAACGGGCACAGCTGCCCACAAGAATATTGGATCTTAAAAACAGGTACAGCCAAAGCCTACGGAGGGGTGTCCAGGAGGGGGAGAGCAGCACGGCCGTGCTCGGGGCTGTTGTGCCGGATGGGGACAGGCGGCAGAGCCCCGAGGAGGTACATGGCACCCTCCCGCAGCAGAAAAAAAAAATAAATGCCTTTTCTCTTCTTATCCACCCACTCGCCTTTCCCATCCCACTGCGGCAATCCCAAAGCCAGCCCTGATGCTGGCACCATGCAGGATCGGGCTGTGGTCCTGTTCCAGGGAGCATTTGAGTGGCTGCTCCTCCGTAAGCCAGTGCAGGAGCCCAGATGGATCCGGGGGGCTGCCCTTGCCCACAGAACCAGTGACCACTCGCACACTCTTTCCCAGCTAAAACCCTCTCCCAGCTGCGAGCAGCCACGGGAGCCCACAGTCCGGAGTGTGGACCCAACACTGGAGAGGGACTGGCACTGGGCTGGGAGGGGAGATGTCCCCTCCTGCAATTCTCAGCTGAAGCAGCTGCACAGGGACACCCCACTGAGCTACCACCCTCTTCCGCCTGCAAAAGCCTCGGGTTATGGGGACAAGGACTGGTCCCCGCTGTCACTGCGTGACTTGTGAGCACGCAGCATCAATGCTGCCAGGGAGCTGGACACCAGCCTTCATCCCAGCACCTCCTGTGGGGAGCCGTGGGATGAGGATGCTGCCAACCTCACCCTGGGACATCCCTGGGACCCAGTGCCCGTCCTTGCTCCTCCACCAGGCTCTTCGTACGGACGTGCGGGGATGAGCCAGGCAGGATGAGTCTCTTCCAGACAGCCCAAGGCATGGCTGCACCAGCCCCACACCCTGCCTGCTCTGCAGCTCCTGCTGCCTCCCGCAGCCCCCAGCCTCTGCGCCATTTACAGCTGGAGACACTTGTGATCCCCTCCACCCACCCCCGGTAAATGCTGTGCAGGATCAGGCACATCCTGCACTCAGTGCCTGGGTTTCACAGAAACCCCCCCAAAATCTTTCCTGCTACAGAGAAGGAGGTTCTACACAAAATCCTGTTTTTCTAGAGAGCATCAAAACCCCGCTCCTGCCCAAAGCCCCAGCTGGGTCGGGATTGCAGCTCTTTTCACGCTTTACACCCCAAAAGAAGCTGGGGCAGTGTTTGCTCTCCCTCTGCTCAGCACACATACCCCATGAGCCCACCAGAAGGGGACAGGGAAGAGAAGAGCCCTTTGCTGCTCCCTGAAGCCCGTGCAGAAGCCATTCCCCACGGTCCCTACCTGTGTCCCAGCGGGTCTGGGTGCTGGGGACAGCAAAGGCACGCTGTGCTCCCACAGACAGCCCAGAAACAGCCCAAAGAACAAGAAGGTGAGGGATCTGTGGGGTAGGGGGGAGGTGTCCCAGCTCCCTGCCCTCCTCCTGCGCCTGCTCTGCTGCCTCCTGGCCCCGCTCACCTCAATGGCCTTGTAGAAGATGCTGTTCCCGATCTGGACCACCTCCAGGTTCTGCTCCTGCTCATTCCGTGCACATTTGATGTAGGTCATCCAGCTGCGGTGGTCCTCCTGGCTGGCATCGATGAAGTACCGCACCGTGCCGTCCTCGTTGAAGACCTGGGAGGGGAAGGGAGCGGTTGGTAGCGACGCTGCCCACAATGGACCGAGTCCCTCCACCTCCTGCCTCTGGGATAAAGTCCCCAGCCGGGGACAAGCTCAAAGCCAGCACAGCCTCAGGGCTGAGACCCTGCCAGGACCTACTGCCTGAAGACAGGAGATGCCCAAACCCATCCTGCTCGTGGTGCTGGACCACACATCCACAGCAGGGTTGAGGAAGGGCACCCTGCTCTCACCCCACCAGCCCATGCCCACCTTGGTAACCCAGCTCCCTGCCTCAATTCCCCCCTTCCCGGCAGAGCTCCACCAGCAGCTCGGCCCCAAAGGGGCTGGGGAACGTCCTGCAGCTGTCCCCAGGAACAGGGACATCCAAGGCTGGAGGAGGAAGGTGCCCACCAGACCTGGCCCTCGGGGGAAGGTGCTTTGTAGGATGCCAGGAAAGGCGAGGCAAGTTTCTATTAGGCATCAAATTATAACAATAATAACTAAAACCAATTAAGAAGTGTTAGTCTGACACTCAGTGAAACAAACAAAAAAAATTAAAGAAAAAAAAAAAAGAGGAAAACCCTCTCCATGAGCAGGACGTTGACGTGTGATGTCCTGGAAGCTCGGATTTTCCCCCAAACCCCATGGCTTCTCTCAGGCGTCACCGCACTGGGGCTGGGACAAAGCGGGGGACACGGGGCAGAGCTGTTTTCACCCACAGTGCCCGGCAGAGGCCAGCTGGGGCTTTCACCGTGATGGAGAAGGGCAGGGTGTGCTCCTGCTGTGCAGGACACCAGCAACAGCATTTCGGGGCTCCTCCGAGAGCTGGCTGCACCCCGAGGGATGAAGAAGCCTTGCCTG
Source organism: Gallinago jamesoni (assembly GCA_025769975.1). Lineage (NCBI taxonomy): Eukaryota > Metazoa > Chordata > Aves > Charadriiformes > Scolopacidae > Gallinago > Gallinago jamesoni. The sequence goes on along the minus strand of JAOQGH010000007.1, from coordinate 282,460 downwards.
TCTCCTGCCCCAAGCATCTCCTACACCCACCTACCCTGGAGGAAGCCAAGATCTTTGGATGAAGGGGGAAACTGAGGCACGGGGAGGGCACCCGATGGCACACAAGCGCAGGACAAAGCCCCTCAGTCCACGGCACCCCATCTCTGCCTCTCCCCGGGCCAGCCGGGACTGGGGGCGCAGCGGGGGATCCTTACCTCCCACATGAGGTTGTTGTTCTTGCACAGGTCCACATGCTCTGGCGAGATGACCCTGCCGGTGAAGGGTCCCATCTCGGTGCCGGCCTTGATCCAGGTCTTGGAGAAGATGCCGAGCCCTTCCCCGGGGATGGAGCTCTGGGCGATGATCACTTCCGACGGCAGCACCAGGCTGGAGAGCTTCTGCACCTCTGCGGGCGGCGGGACAGGGCTCAGAAAAGGGACCTGCCGCCGTGTCGTGTGTGTGTGTGTGTCCCCACCGCCCCGCCACCTCCCGCCCCACCGCTCCCCGGGCTGGCCGCGGGAAGGACCGGGGTGCCCGGGGAAGAAGGAGGGGGGGGGAGGAGAGGGGAGCAGCGGGGACCCCCTGGCCGGCCCCAACCCAAATCCCGGGGCTGAGCCTTTTAAACGCCCAACCGGGCTCCTACAAAGCGGTACAAGGTCCCCCCCCGGGGCATTGAGGAGGTACCTGGGAAAAGCAGCCCGGGCCGGGCGAGGGAGCGGGGCTGAGAAAGGGGGTTAAATGGTGTCTATTTCGGCCCATCCAGCAATTTGTCATGCTGTTAAAGTGATCTGCATTCATTAAACTCAACTAGAAAGAAATTGCTAATTCTAAATTCATTAGTCCTTTAGGAATGCTGTAGCGGGACATTGTGCCTGAATGGCGCGAGGGCTTGTTTAAAAGGGCCCAGGAATTCCTCTTACAAAATGGGGAGATGAGATGGTTGACATATCGTGAATGGAAATGGAATTAGCCTTCATGGTAAATTAAGAGAGGAACAGAAATCCCAGAGGGGGGGGAAAAAGGAGCCGGGACGCCCCGGCGATGCCGGGGCGAGAGAAAAGATATTGTCCCGGCCGGCTGAATACCGAGCCCCCCCCCTCCCCTCCTCGGTCCCCTCCCCGGCCCGCGGTTTAAGTGGGAACTTTCTCAGGTCAAGCCCAAGTTAACCAAATGAATTTAAAGCCCTTCTTCCCCAGTCAACTGCTATTACACGCCTGGGGAGAGCGGGGCGCCGGGAACCGCATCCCCCTACATTCCTCCCCTCCCGGACCCCTCCATCAGCCCCGTCCGGGGCTGATGGAGGGGTCCGGGAGGGGAGGAATGTAGGGGGATGGTGGTAGGAATGGGGTGGTGAGGGGGTCTCCGGTGCCGACACTCACCTCCGGAGAAGGACTGAGCCAGGACTTCGGCCGTGAAGGCGGTCTTGGGGCTGCTCTTCTCCTCGAAGAGCTGCTCGCCCAGGACGTTTCTCCAGCGGCCGTAGAGGAAGCTGTGCAGGATGTCGGAGGTGATCACCTCGGCCAGAGAGAGCCCCGGGGGCTTCAACCCGGGTTTGAGCACCAGGGCTTCGGCGGGCAGCACCGAGCCCATCATGGGGGGCGAGGCGGCGGGAGGGCCGGGCTCGGTGGGGTGCGGGCGGCGGGCCGGGCTCCGTACCGCTCGGCGGCTCCCGCCCGGCTATATATGAGCTTCATTGACCCTCCTAATTGGTTATTAATGACCTCCCTGACGTTGGCGGAGAGACTAGGGCTGCCGGAGCGAAGCGAGCCGTCGGCGCTGGGGGGGGGGGGGGGG
>JAOQGH010000007.1:261382-275088 GCA_025769975.1 Gallinago jamesoni | reverse complement strand
TCCTTTTTTTTTTTTTGTTTGGTTTAGTTCCCCCCCCCCCCCCCCCCCCGTAGTATTTCCAGGATTATTTTGGCGAGGGGGTCACAGTGCACAGAAGCAAACAGAAGCGGGGGGGGGAAATAAAAAAAAAAAAATCACCTTCCCGCTGGTGTGCGAGGGATTTTCGGGGCTCAGGCAGCCTGGAAATGGAACGTGACTGTGGCAAATCACGGCAGTGACTCCTCGGCCGCCCCTGCAGTGCTGCAGCTCGGCGAGAGGAGCTGGTGGCACGGGACAGCTGGATGCCAGCACCCACCGAGGCAGCAGTGGGGACCTCACCGAGCTACTGGGAAACGCTGGGAAGCGCAAAAATACTGTCACGATGGCTTTTCTGCCCATGACCGAACGTTTTGGCTGGGGTGAACAAGTTCAGCCTCCTCCTCCTCCTCTCTCTGGGGGTCCTGGCGAGGCTGGGACCAGGCTGTGGGGCCAGGAACAGCCCCTGCTCACATACCCTCATCTCCATGGTGTCCTCAGGCTGGATGCTGAAGGTGCTGCCTAATTAGAGAGTTCCCCCCAACAGCACAGAGCAGTTGGGAGCGAGGGGGGATTTGGATTGGAGCAGCAGGAAAAATCTCTGCTCCTTTTCCTCCCCTCTGGCAGTGACCTGGGGATGGGAGAGTCACGTCCCACCATCTCTCCTGCATCTCAGCCTGTCATCTCCTGCATCCCACCACCACCTCTCCTGCATCCCACCACCACCTCTCCTGCAGCAGCAGCTCCAGCTGCCGGATGGGACCCACGCTGGCCCAGAGAGGACCAGGGCGAGCTGGGAGAGGGTGTGTGAGCCCCATCGCTGCCCCCTGCCCCTCTCTCTGCTCCCGCGAGGGCTGGGATGGGGCCACGCTCTCTGTGCCCCTCCAGTGGTGCCGTACCCACGGACTGGCTGCAATGGGGGGGCTGCAGGAGCCGGGGTTGGGAGTTGGCAGCTAAGGCCAGACAGGGTCCCAGGTGTCCCCAGGCAGCATCCCCACGGCCAGGGAATGAGCCTGAGAGGAGGAGGAGGGCAGGAATGGGTGTCGGGAGCAGGGATGCTCCGCAGACAGGTGACCCCGGCCGTGGGGCCGAGGAGAGAGATGAGCCCCCCCCCTGCGGCTCCTGCCCTTTGCCGGCCCCATTCTCTCCAAAACCAACAGAGCAGCGGCCCTTGCCTCCCCGTGTAACAACTCCACGGCGGCGAAGTTTAATATTCCCCCGGTGAATGGCCCAAACAAGGAGCCCCACTGGCCGGTGCGGCTGGCCAGGGCACGGCCGCCAGGGAGTGACGGCTCACACAAAGGGACGGGACCGTCTAATCCCCCGGGACTGCGGCACCTGCACCCCGGCCTGGCCGGGATTAAAGGGGAGCGAGCCGGCCTCTGTGAAGATCAGAGGCTTCTTTATAGCGGCCTTGAAATAGGATTTCCTCAAGTGATAAGCTGGGGGTGGGGGGTGGTGGGGGGTGGTGAGTGTGGGTACCTGCCCCCACATTGACTCCAGAGATGCTCTTTTGGGTCACCTGCCTCAAACCAGGTGCCCCAGCCCAGGAGGGAGGTGGCAGGAGGGATGCAGGCTTCCCAGTGCCCTCATCCCAGGGGTGGTTGGTCCCTCTCCATCTCCAGCACCCGCCGAGGTGACGCTGAGACAAGGATGGGGGCTCAGTGCACCCCCCCGCTTGCTGGCCTGGGGCTGCTGTCCCCTCTCCCCAACAGAGCAGGGAGCTCTGGCTGCTTCAACTCATCCTCGTGTCGCCTGATTCCAGAGTCCCTCCTGCGAGCAGCTCCCTGAATGCCCGGTTTCTGCTGATTTCCAGCACGAAAAGTTGCGGAAAATCCCCTTTGTGTTGTTTGCAACCCTAAGGGAAGGGCAGAGAAATGCCCGGTCTGTGATGGGCACCTTGCACCACCACAAATCCAGGGAAAAACCCTCCAAAACAGCCAGGTGAAGGCTAAACAGCTCCTTACAAGGAATAAAACACCCATGTGCTGCTTGACGGGATACACCAACACCTTTATCTCCACAGGAACAACCTGTCGCCGCGGGATCCTGATTCCTCACGCTGTGCACAGCCCTGCAAGCACCAACAGCCCCCAAAATCCACCCCCAAGATCATGATGAACCAAGGGAGGGGGGTTGCAGGAGAAGCAGCAGCTCAGGTGGGACCTCATGAGCATCCACACTGTGTCCAAAAGCTTCATGTTAAATACCACGAGCTCTCCCTCCGACCACACCGCCCGTCACCCACCAGCTTACTGTAAATATACTGTTGCTCTAATGCAATTAAATATTTAATACTCGGGGAAGAAAAAAAAAAAAAAGAAAAAAAAAAAGTCCCATGCCTGCCTGTCTCTTTCAATAATTGTTTCGGTTTAACTCGCAATGTCCATAATGTAGCTCGTTCTTAAATCATGCAAAATTAAAGAAAGTATTTTAGACCGTCTTAAAGCCTCCCCTCTGCTCTCAAAATAGCCTTTGCCTGTTCAGGCACACCCGATATAGAGCGCAGCAGAGCATCGGGGTCATCGCGAACCTGGCGAGATGCTTTAGTGACGCGCTCTTCCAGGCTGCTGCTCAGAAATAGTTTGCAGAAAGTCTGCAATAAATGGCTACTTAGAAAGAAGCCTCTGTGCCCGAAGAGCGGGGTGGGTGGGCACAGCCTGGGCAACCCCATGGGACATGAGGCTGGGACGCCCACGCCCTCCCATGAAGGACACATGGCTGGATAGGACTGGGATGGGTTCATGCTGGGGATGGAGGAACCATTGAGTGCCCGAGCTGGGGCCTTGGGAAAGGGATGGTGCTTGGAAAAAGGCAGGTGGTCTGCAGAGGACAGGGAAGAGCCAGGGCTAGGGACCTCCCCCTGGGGCACTCACCTGGGATGGCCTTTAACACCAGTTCCTCCATCCCCAAACGTCGTGCTCCAGGGACAGAGTGGTCCCCAAACTGAAGGTCTCCTCGCTGTCCCCCAGGATTAACACCAGGGCACGGTCCCGGGCTGGGCGCTGGTCCCCTGCGAGGAGGAAAAGGCTGTGCCATCCCCACGGCCCTTCACGGACCCCAAAGGTGACCCACGTGTTGGTTCCTACACAGCAACCTCAGGGACTTACCCTGCTCCTTGCATTGTCCAGTTTCTGCCCAAGGGGCACCTTTTTTGTCAAAAACTAACGCAATCAGTGCTTAATCCACTTTACTTGGGGATTAAGGTTGAGCGGAAGACTCGATTCCTCTCTTGGAGACCACAGACTTGGCTTGAAGGCACCACAGCGGCTTCTGGGCTGCGTGATGCACCTGAGCCAGGAGACACGAGGAGCTGCCCACAGACCCCAGGGCGAAACGCGCGATGCCCTGGGGTGGGACTGACCATCCCACCACCCCCCATGACCCTCAGGCAGCCAGGGACCAGGAGAGCATCAGGGCTGGAGGGGTGGGCTTAGAGGAACCTGGTGGTCACCAGCCCCTCGTGAGGTTCCAGGGCGTCTCTCCTCGCCTCCTCCAGCCCACGGTGGACCCACAGCAGAGAGAAGTTCAATGGCTGCGGCCCCCGTGCCCCGGGCGGGCAGCAATAATGGCAAACAAATTGCTGAACTTGGGAACGTTTCAAGCACTTTAGCCTCGCAGGACACCAGACTGCTGATGAAAACCCAGCTTTGCAGGCACCATCTTAATGACAGGCCAAATTTCAAAGGCTTGCAAACTATTTCTTTCGCTGCCCCCCCCCCCCCTCAATAAAAGGTTGCATCAGAAAGAGATATTTCCATAATTTATAGTATGGGTATTTCACTGGGGAGAGTCACTAATCTGTACTTACAGATACATTTAAGAAAATGCATCCTCCCACAATCCTGCGCCATTTACGACTATTGGCACAATCTGTAATACTCAGTCTTCAATTAAGGGACACCTTAGGGTTCATTATCACACAATTGCTCCCTGTGAACCATGCCAAATGCTGTTTTGGCACAGAGCTTGGAAGATGAATTAGAAGGAAGTCTTCTCGGTAATGCCCGCTCCCAATTCCCATCAGCAGCCTTTATGCCCTCCTCTAGCCATTTTTTCCCCCCTCTCCCCTCTTTCCAAGTGGCTTTTACTATCCCATCTTTCACTGTCTCTCTTGATTCTCTGGAGGTATATTTAGAGATGCTACATCTCGTTTTCTTCCGGCTCTCAACGTGCCTCCCAGTCCCTGCTCTGCAGATGGGATCTTCTCTCCTCCCTCCCTTCCTCTGGCCGTAACCCCCCCAGCTGCCTGGGGAGCAGCCGATGGAGCTGGGTTAAGGTTGGAGGAGCACAAAACTTATGTTTTTTTTTTACAAAAATAAAAAAAGAAAAGGGGCTAGAACTGTCCCCAAACTTGGCCCAGCTACAACAAAAAAGTTACTGCTCCATAATATATTGATAAATGACAGTGGCCAGAGCCCTGTCCCTCTGCATCCCTCTCCCGCCCTGGTCCAGCCACCCCCTTTACAGGGAAGGTGCAGGGCAAGTCCTGGATGGATTCAGCCACAAAGTTCTGGAAGAGCAACAAGTTCAGAGTATTTAAACCAGGGGTGGCCACCTCCTCCACAGGCACTAAAAAACATTTATAGGGCTCTATATCCCTGCCCCCTTGGCTTATAGAAAACTTCCCTTCGCTAAAACAGATCCTTCTGGCCCAAAGAGCTTACAAATCACAGCACCCGACTGTGGAAATCCTCGGTGCCACCGTGCCAAGAGGCACTTTGGAGTGACATAAACAGAGTTTCATGAGAATTAAGGCTCGAGCTGCCTCCACCGACCACCCCAGGCTCCTCCGGCGACGCAGGGAGCAAAGGCGAAGGGACGCGGGGACTTCAGAGACGCAGGAAACCAGACGGGAAATACTTCGCCCACAAGACACCTTGTGGAAATTTTATTATATAGAGTGTAAAATGCAACTGTCAGTCAAATAAAAAGAACACTTTTTTTCTTTTTAAACACCATGCTCAACATTAACCAATCGCGTTTCTTTATAGTTAGACATTTCAAGCATAAGGAAAAAAAAACATAAGGAAAGAACCCAAGAACAGTAACTTCAGTACATTTCAAAACGGAATGTCCCGTAGGGCAATTAAAAATGCAAGAAAAAATAGCTTCAATTCCGTTTTTCCTTTAAAAATACACTGTTATCTGTACAAGAAACACTACAGTAAACATTGGAAATCATATTATCCCTTTTATTAAATCAAAATTATTTAGCGCATACTGTGGTTAATACTAGATTCATTTATTTCTCTAGGTAATTTGACAAATATTAGATAAGAAAATATTTAAAAGAAATGAAAAAGCAAAAAACACCTTGGAATTAAAAAATAGTTACTACCTTTTATATGGTTTTTATGTTCCACAGTGTTTGTTAAAGGTACTAATAGCAGATTCATTTTAATATTAAAAATAACAGTATTTATATTTCTGAGGATAGAGGAAAGTTTTTTCTTTTTTTTTTCGTTTTTTTTTTTTTTTTTTTAAACAAGCTTGGAGGTCTTAGATACATAAATGCAACTAGCAATGGAGACATGAAAAAATGTATTGCTAAAAAAATTAACACGTTTTTATATTACCCCTTTAGACTCTAGAAATTATACAAACCCTACAAAATGTCCCCCCCGCCCATAACTTGCCTGACAGCAAAACAGGAACTGTCTCAATACAGAATTCACATAATTAATTACAATACATATCATAGTTCAGTTTTTAAAAAATGCAATAAAATCAAAGACAGCCAAGATACAAGAAATTAGAAGTAAAACATTTAATGAATTTACATATTTAAGAATATTTAAATACTGTTTAAAATTTTTTTTTTCTTTTTAGGATTTGTTACATACCACCTAAGACTTCCAAGCCACTCTTTCTGTTGCAACAGAAAAGATCGAAAATTAAAAAGGAAAAAACACACAAAAAAACCCACATGTTGAAATGTCACAGCTCTGGGGTGCGTTTTGGTGCCTGTAAATTCTCTGGCTTCTCTCCAAAAAGAATCCCGGAGTTTTGTTTTTGTTTGGTTTTTTTTTTTTTTACAAATTTGGAAACAAAATTACCAGCATGTCCATAAGTTTAGTACATTACTAATTGCTCCTGATTCTTAGAAAAGTTCAGTATAGATTATCCTACAACTAGTGTTCCACAAACAAACAGAAAAGTCTTCATCAAAATGTTGTAAATCTAGAAACCTCTGTTACAAAAAGGTTTTCTTCCACAATGATTCCAAGAAAAAAAAAAAAAAAAAACAAAACGAAAAAACAAAATTGCCACGAGGACCTTGTTCTACTGCTCCTGGAAAGACAGAGAGGGGAGAAAAGGAGAAGTTACTTGGTCGGCAGCGAATTCTGAGCGCTGTGGAGCCCTCCTCCCCCGGCAGAGCCGTGTCTCTGCTTCCCCCATCCAGCCCAGCAGCATCTATCCATCCCTCAAAGGATGCTTCCAGCCGCTGTCTGTCGGAGAGATCTCTGCCCTAACGCCCGCCGGCCCCAAGCTCTCCTTCCAGGAGTCCGTGCCTCTTATCGAACAAGATCTCTCTCTTCTCTGGAGGGCCAGACTTTGAGAGAGGGCTGAAGAGAACTCCCTTTTATCACCGCTTCTGGGTCACACTTGGCCGGCGGCGAGCGGCGGTTCCTGCGCCCGGCTCGACCTCGGGGCTGCCGGAGGCTGCAGCTGGAGGAGCCAGAGTAAAGGAGAGGATTGAGTGGGGAGAAGCCGATCGCACTAAGGTGGATCTGGGCTCTGCAAGTATTTTTTGCAAATACTCTGTGCAGCCGGCGCTCAGGAAAGCCCTGTGGGTACCACCGGGATAAATCCCACACAACCCTCCGGTGTCCGAGCGACAGCCAAGGAGAGATTTTACTTGGTGGCTGGTTAATCCAAATTATTTTCCAACGGTTTTCCGCTCTCTTTCAGGACAGGGTGCTCCATATCACCAAGGCCCTGGGGCTTTGTGCACGGCTCCTGTCCGAGCAGAAAGCTTACAGGAGAAAAGGCAAAGTCTGCCCACACGGTCCTGGACCGCACGATGTGCCACGCCATGGCTCCATCGTTCCTTTTACTTTAATTCCCTAAAGTCACAAAACAGCCTGGGGGTTACACGGAAAGACACAGAGAAACAAATAACCTCCCAGTCCTTTCCCAAAAAAACCCCTCACCCTGTTCAGGGAAAAAAAAGACTCTGATGTTGAAAGAACACGACAGGGAGCAGCGAGCGATTTCTCACTTCTGCGATCCCTTCCTCAGCCACAAAATATCTCTGTGTGAACCCAAAGCGGAGTCCCCGCACCGGGGCAAGGCCATCCCACCTAGTTCCCCACGGGAAAGAGGATGGGGGTTAAGGAAACGTGAATACACACCTGGCTGTGGGCCTGAGCCTGCCCTAGTGTCTGCCCGTAGTAGGCAGCCTGCTGTCTGTAGTACTCTGCCCACGCCATCGTGTAGTCCGGCTGGGAACTTGCCTGAGAAGCAGCGCTGGCAGCGTGACCTGCGGGAAAAGAAGGGAAAAGGGAGAGATGAGCCATCCAGCAAGACCAAGCCCCGGCTCGGGATCTCCTTTTGTAAAGCCTAAAGAAGAGCCAGCCCCTTTCCAACAGCGGCAGACATCCGAAAGAGCGGCACTGGCTCTTTGGATACGAGGCGGCAGGCTCGGAGCTGGCTCGCAAGTTGAGAAGCCAAGAGCAGGCAGAAAGCGTTAGGAGACCCTTCCTGCGGCCGCAGGGACAGTCCCACAGCCCCACACCCTTCATCCTCGGCCCAAAGGCCCAGCAGCACAGTGTCAAATGCAAATCCAGAAGTGGACACCGTGCCCTTCTTAACAGAGTGGAGAAAGCAAGGCCCATGTTCATCCCCAACGCACAGAGCTCTCCTGCCCTCTCAGCAACCCAGCTTCAGCTTCTGCTTTTCCTTAGCGTCAGTTCTTTCTGTGACATCTCCCCGAGGCAGGCCAACCACCAGCACAGGCACGGGGTCTGCTGTGGGTCCATGGGAGCCCCTCTCCCACAGCACGACCCAGAGCTTCCAGCAGGAGAACGAGATGCACCATCACCAACAAGAGAGGACCAAAGGGGGTTGGGAGAGGACTGGAAGCTAATAACGGCAGGGGATGGAGAGACAAGTCATGGGATTAGAGTTAACTCTGTTTCCAAGAGTTGATTCGTCTCCAAGAACCCTGTTTCACTCACTCTGTTTTTTGAAATACTCCTCCCATGCTTTGCTGTAATCGGGATGGCTGTTCTGCTGCTGGCTCTGTTGGCCTGTGCAAAGACGACAACAAGGGGCACGTCAATACGGAACAGGTGACAGTTCCCAGCCAGTGACATCCACCTCTCCGCCAGACAGGCCCGGATCTACCTCTGACACTTCAGCTTTCACCTCTCTATAGTGACAGGCACCTCAGGGAAAGCCAAGGAAAAGCTCAAGTTCCTGATTTCATCTCAACTGTGCCCTGTTAACGGGCATTAAGCCAGGTCTCCCACCTGCTGGAACCCACTGAAGCCAAAGCGTGTTGGCTGGGAGCTGCCCAGTTTGTGTATCAGCCACCCCAGGGCTGTCAGTCCAGTCCCACCCAGCACATGGATGGAGCCTTCAAACCCTTGACAGAGCTGAGACCTGTCACCTCCACCTCCAGCCATGGAGCTGCCAAGGAAATGGCCACATTTTGAGCCATCTCACATGGGTTGCAGGGGTCTGCATCCTTCACCCCCACTCTCACCAGCAGAGAACATCTGAAGGAGCCCCAGTGGGCAATGCTCATCTGCACATCCCACACATGAGCATCCATCTGCCCCAGCACACAGCTCTGGGGTGGTCAAACTGCTGCAGAGTCCTCAGGAGCCTGCACAGAGCCCATCCAGCTTCCCCTGCTCTCAGCATGACAGCCCAAACATCATCCAGAAGCACCCACGACACCCTCCAACTGTCTCCATGGCACCGTCCTCAGGCTCCTGCCTGCATAGAGACACACTGCAGACCCCAAAAACTTGGTCTCCACCTCGTACGGACTCTCCCTCTTTGAAACACTAAGACACCTGCAATCCTGCAGGTCTACATGCTGTCGCAGGGGTGCTCCATCCAGCCGAGTGTAGAAGCGGGGTGCCCACACCTCCCACCATCATCCAGACAGAAAAAAAAAAGCCCCAAAGAGAAAACACAGCAATTAGAAAACTGCAGAGAGGGGCAGGCACAGCGAGAGCACGAACCACCAGACACGGAGATGGCAGGGGAGGACAGGAGACCTGTGTGGAGAGCCCTTCCCAGCCCATCCAACCGCTTCTGCTCTGTGTACTGCGACGCTGGACGAAGGGGGGGGGGGGTTTGAAGTGGGGGGAAGGGGGAATATAATACACTGTGAGTGTGAAGTGGGTGGAGGGAACAGGGCAGCAGTGTCCTGTCCAGGGGCATAAAAGCGGGTTAAAAGACTTGACCAACGCTACAAGTCAGGACCTTTTCTGGCAGAGGTCAAGGCTGCCGCAACTGTCCACCTGCTAATGCCAACAAAGGACCTCCTTCAATGCCTTTTCTTCTCGGAGAATTACAGTCCGCAGCGGGCTGAAAGGACACGCAGCTAAATGCATTTCACAGCAAAATGTTTCCCCAGCCAGTTAATTTATTTAAGATGGGGGAAGTAATTAAAATCTAAATACATGTGTAGGGGGTGGGGGTCTGCCCCTCCTCCCACCAGGAGGGCACTCTGGAGCCTGTCCCCAGGAAGCCTGGCTCAGGAGGACTCAGACGGCTCTTTTCAGGGCTAGTGGAGCTACAACAAACAGCTGCAGCACTAGGGGAAGGGACCCTTCACAAGACTGTTTTCAAATTAAAGTGCAAAAGCAGGTATTTACCTAGTTTCTTATAATAATCCTCCCACGCCTTGATGAACTCCACCTGGCCTGACTGGGAACCACTGTGATCTGCAGCAGGAGAAAGCGGTGGAGGCTGCTTAAAGCACAGCATTATCTTGTCTGTCCTCTCTCCTTACCAAGACTGCCTTCAGTGTGCCTGGCTACAAACAGGAACATGGAGGATCCTTAAGCAGACATGGAACTAGAGAGCCAACAGTTTCCATCAGGTTCAACAGCAGAAATCAAACATCTGCCCCCAAAACGCGGCCTGTTGGGACTAAACCCGTACACGGGAAGGATAACGGGAAGGCACGATGCTTCACTGCTCCTGGGAGCCAGCAGAAACCTGACAAACTCATTGCAAAGTGCTAATCACTGGGATACAAGCTGCACCATCAGTAACAGGGGGACTCAAAGGGTCTGTGCTTCTTACGCCAGGCTCCAAAGCCAGGAGGTACAAACTCCAGACACAACTGTATGTTGCAGGAATGGAGATTTTTTTCGCCCCGAGTGGGTGTTGGGCAGGATAAGAGGATGTTTCAGGGAGGTGAGAAAGAAGATACGTTACTACCCTGAGTTTCTAAAGGCATCTTGCAAGGCAAAGAGCAATGAACATTTCATAAGCATTTATTCAAAGACTTTATGGGAAGATGAAAAAGACATTTTCTGTAGAGGTCTCCCTGCTGCACTGACTGCTCTGCTTCCCAAAGCTCAGGGAAGACCAGTGCTCTTTGGGGTGCACAGGAAATTCTTCCTGTAAAAGAAGGTAATGGGAAAATACACATCTTCAGCACCATATTATTCCACTCCTGTACAAAAAAAGAAGTCCTCTCAAGCCCACCATTGCATTTTGCTGTCCTGAAAATAGAACGACTAGTGACCTTCCACAAGTCCCTAGAGCTCAAAGAAAAAATCCTGATTTTTAGACTGCAATTGCTGAGGACTCTTCCAGAGGCATTTTTTCAGTGTTCTGAAAACAGGGGTTCCTGTGTCCTAGGGTAGCACACGTTTTACAAGTGCACTAAATTAACAACACAGCACTGAGGATTTCCAAATTTCATCTACACACGATTTCATAAACATTAAAATGCGATTACTGTTCGCAGGGAATCACAAGTGCAATCGCAGGCGTTTTTCCTCCAGTGTGTCCTCTACCTCAGGCACCTCAAAGAGGGGGAGTTTATACTGAAGTTAATATTCTACTTCATCACTAAATCAGCCTTGCACTGAAAAGCACCTGTCATTAAACCCCTTTAAAAGTACCTCCCCGCCCCCACGCTTTTTGGTGCTTAGCTTTAGTTTTCACAAGACTAGGCCATTAAAAAAACCCCTTGTATTTCCTGAAAAACTGATTGAAATGTATCTGTTGGACATTACTGCTCATCACATGAGCTTTGAGATTACCAAGCAGCCTGTGGATGTGCTCTGTTTAGGGCAAACTACTACTCTGGCTGCTGAAGACACAGGATGATGCTGTTACCAACATCACCACTACCTTTTACAACTTCAGTTACTCCGAAAAGGGGGATGCCCCATTGCAATCTACTGGAATTTGTCTAAACAGGGTTTTAGGAAGAAATGACACTTTGAATCTTGAAGAGTAACAGCCAGCCTGACTCAGTGCTGGTAACTCAAATTGGAAAGCCCAGCAGCAGGGGTGATCTGGATTCAGTTTTTGGACTCATCACTAAGGACATGTGTGCACTGTGATTTTAAAATTGTTATTTGAAAGCTGGTTAGCCCACTGGCCTCATTCTGAGCATTTAGCACTGTGGAAGATGAGCAGTTCTCATCAATACCCAAAAGGAGACAAAGGGGCGCTACTGGAGTCAGTGTGGATGAACCAGAACAGAAGCCCTGCCTGTTTCTTCCATTTTTTGCATCACCTTTCCTAGTTTTTCCATCAGACCGGGAGTTAAACAGTGAGAAGAGCTCATAAGAAAAGAAAAAAAAAGAGAGAATAAGCAAGAACCGATAAGGTCAAGAACAAAGGGATGGGACAACATCAGACACAGTGTGCCTGTTGGGGGGAAGGGGAGTTGGCAAGTGCTTCCCCCTAGAATCCTGGAAGAGGAGAGTCTACGGCAGAAATGTTTTTGTTAGGAACAGACAGCAAGGACCGAGTTTCTACACAGAGAGCAGAAACGGGCAATAAGCAGTTAAGCACACAAAACACGGTACAGTTTTCAACAGACTTCAGCTTATTCTGAGCTCAAACACCACAGATTGGCTCCACACACCTCTGCTGCTCAGGAAGTTATCTTGCTGCTTTCACACAAGCAGTCTCACGGGTGAACCTGTGCTTTGCAGGCACCAAGCAGCAATTGCAAAGGGAACACCAAACCTTCTCCAGCCCACGCCCTAGACACTTACTTGGGACTTGCTGTCCAGGCTGCTGCCACGTCTGGTAGGTACTGCCCCAACCCTGCGTCATGAACGCCTGAGGACCACTGCAGAGGACAAAAAGGCACACTGAAGCAGACAATAAAATACTTAATAAATAAAACACTTAGCAGGCCAGATATGTGACACCCACAGAAGTGAAATTATTACTGATAGTCAGAAACTGCCGAGCAAACAGGTGAACATGGGAACAAAAGGAAATGCTGTGTAGGTGTGACTACTGACTGCCTTGATATTGGTCAGTTCATGAAGCCAAGATGAAGGTACTTGTTGTCATCTATGCATTTTAGGCTTCCTTCCATGCTCTCACTGTACTATAGACAGGAATTTTGGAGATGCCAATACCTGCCTTGTTTATAATTTAATAGTTAAAATCCTTCCTGCAGTTAAGCTTAAAGTTTACATCTCACTTGCTTCTTGTTTCTGAATGTTCAATTTTTAAAATGTTCCACTTATACATTACCCCTTCAGGGCCCTCCACCCTTCTCCCAATGCTTCTATAGCTCCCAGCCATTGCTCACAGCCCATCCATAACGAGGAGGTGAAGCTTACTTTTGATGAGGTGTAGCAGGTGCTTGGCTGAACGGACTTTGACCAAATCCTCCAGGTCCACCCATGCTGGTACCCTGTCACAGAATCCACAAATAATTAATGCCAGCTCTAAGCACAGTATGGAGGCAGCTAGTGTGAGCAATAATAAAGGGGAGAAGACAGCCTGGGACATGTTTCACTAAACTCCAGCATCTGGAAGGAGTGACTGATTCCCTAAAGATGAAGTTCTCAGGACGGTCAGCACACTCCCAGCTTCAAGAGCTACCCTGGTCAGCCCACTAAAGGCCTAAAAGGGACTATGACACAATTGGAAGTTTTCCTTTGAATAGCTTGGATCCTGAGCTTCTCTTCTCAGGCAATTCAGCATAAAGGTTGCTTTTCAGCTTTACCATGCCCCCCTTCAGTATTTTCTACACTTTCTTTTACTCAAGGCTCACCCTTCAGTAGTACTCCAGCTCGACATTAAGCTTCAATACCACAGCACTGCATTAAGTGAAAGATAAAAGCCATCCTGGATTTACTGGAGCAAGGAGTTGAGTGTTACTTTTAGTATGATGATGCCAAGATTCTGTCATTCTCGTGTAGTGACACTATTATCTTCCCTTCCAAAAATCTCCTCTGACAGTCTTCTCATACCTTATTATTGCTGTTCTTCTCTCTCTGACTCATGATTATGTCAGCAAAGAGTCAGATCCTTCTGAGACTACAGCAAAAATTAGTCCAATGGATGCTGGAGGGCCATCAAAGTTTGAGACAGCTGCTAACAGGCAAGTGGTTTTGAAGCTAAATAACGTAAGCACGTGTATTTGGTTGGACTAGATGATCTGCTGGAGGGTGGAGAGGCTTTGCAGAGGGATCTCGACAGGCTGGATGGATGGGCTGAGACCAATGGGATGA
>JAOQGH010000007.1:229712-261282 GCA_025769975.1 Gallinago jamesoni | reverse complement strand
TGTTTTTTTTTTGTGGTTGGACTCGATGATCTCTGAGGTCCCTTCCAACCACCACAATTCTGTGATTCTGTGATCTTAAAGGTCCCTTCCAACCTAGATGATTCTGTGGTTGTTTTCTATGCCATCCTAGAAGTCCAGGCCTAATACTACATCTGAAAGGACAGGCCAAGATGAACAGAGATGGGACTTACACCAACTTTCTCATCTATGAGATGTCTTGCAAGTTCAATTTGCTGGGGAACTCCTCTGATTGTGAATATTCGTACACCAGGGTCTGTGTTGGGAGGTGGGTTTCTCTGGAGCTCAACATGGGCTCCTGACTGCTGATTTATGCTCTTGATGTTCTCACCACCTGAAGAAAAGAAAATCAACACAAAAGAAAACATTCAGCATCTTTTTCCGTTAAAAAAAAACCCCACATAACAAAGTCAGGCTCCAGTAGTGGAATATAGTTGCAACTACCTTCTGTGTGCCTCAAGGGAGGTGGGCTGAGGATGGCAGCAGCATAAGAAACCACAGTACCTGAGCTCATGTTGCTCCTTTAAACTCTCTCATGAGCGTGACCCGAAACTGTGAGCTACTACAAATTTTTTTTGGAGTCACGGATGGTGCTGTTTCCAGAACCCACACAGTCCCCCTGTGAGCACTGCCAGGCTGTCAACAAAACACAGCATGGCTCAGATACACTTTGATGAATCAGATGCAGACACTGTACTGACTGAATGCTGGTGGCTCTGCACAGCTGTTCATAATCCTTAAGAAAAGAAAGTCACCTGCAACTGAAACATCCTTTTTCCTTCTTCCTTGAGGCTATTTTCCCCATCACTAGGCATTTCATTCCACTAAGGCAAAAAGCCACCAGCCACATACTTCATAGCTTCAGCTTTGTTTTTAAGCTCTCACAATCACACGCTGTGCAATAGCTTATTCCCTTCAAGAAACCTCGGCTTACCGCGCTTCCTATTCACACCGCAGCACGCACATCCCTCCACCCAACTGCAGCAGCCCAGGATTCCAGGCAGTTTTCCACTGTTTCAGAGTTCGTTGTGCATGCAGTGAACATAGCCGGCTAGTTTGCCATCTGGATACCCCAGAGCACAGGAATGCTTCGAGCAGGATGCAGCGGGGCTAGCCAAAGTGGATCTGATTTCCTGAAGACCTGCTAGGTCCCAGTCTCTTAATGAAATTTGCTTAACAAAAGCCTCAGCCAACATTACAATGGTTCAATTCTTCCTTTGGAAGCTCACACAACTTACAGACCAGCTCCACTCAACTGGAGAAATTAAAGGGTGCAGGGAAAGAAGGGGTTTTACCACTTTTAAATCACAAACCAAGAAAGTCACCGGCCAATAGGGCATACGGCAAGCAGGAAACAGAGCAAAGGAAACTGACTGGAGATTTGTGTTTGGTTTTAATTAAAAGAGTCTCCAAATATAATCTCCTCATTTTTGCTTGCATTTCCATCCCTATACATCCAGCACAACTTCAAAACACACCCTGGATGCTGCAGACATTTGTTCGCTTCATTGTAATGGACTCGTGACCTTTTTAACATTTTAAAGCCTTCTTGCGGAAGGGAGGAGGAAAAGTTGCCAAAGGGCAATTAACTCTTTCTAAATGAATTTTTGAAGATGCATTTAACAAAAGATAATCATGTCACATCTCTGGGCAGACAACAGCGATTGTACTGTGCAGCCAAAAGCCAAGCCACTTATTTTCAGTCAAGCATGGGAAAGCCATAAGATGAAGTTTCAAAACCAAGTTGTTTTTTTTTTATGTAATGCTTTTGTCTGATGCACATATTTGAAACTCTAGTTTCAACACTTTGAGGTGAGATCTTTATCAACAGCCATTTCATCTGCTTAATGAAAAAAAGAGGACCCTTTCAGCCAACACGATTTGGATCATGAAGGAGCAGGAGAACTTCTTTGCTGGGTGACAAAGACATAACCATACGTTGCTACTCACACAGACTAGGTTTCTCCTTTCAAGAGGGGATTAAAAACTGAAGCTTTCTCAAACTTGAAGCAAGGAGAATAAAGATTTTACGTCATTTCCCCATTTAGCATTCAGCATCAAGTTGGTAGTTGCTGGGACTCTTTCCGCATCAGCTCTCTCCTAGACCATATTGCAGGATCAGTTTGACTCTCCAGGTCTGGCCAGAGCAGCAGGCTCCTACCCCCGTACCAGGACTCTGTGCCCTTCTCCTCCTCAGCCTCCAGTCTGGTACATGACTAAGCGCTCCCTCCCATCCAAGTGATCCCAATTCAGCCTCCAGAGCATGCAGATGAAGTGACGCAGTCAACATGATGCTGCACGGTGCCGGAAGGAGTTCATCTTGCCCCATAATGAGGTGACCCACTTGGCACATGGTGGCTGTCTACAGACGCATTCAGCAGCCCCCTCCATTCTTCTACCTGATGGGGGGCAGAAGTGATCCAAGAGTGGCCCCCCAGCTGGACGTGAAATCGTAAAGCAATTAATCAAACCTGCTAAAAGGCAGAGCTGACAAGAGCCAGGCCGGCCACGTTATCTGTCAATATTGCTGTATTTATCATGGAAATCCAGAGGGGGCCCAGAGAGGCCGCGGTTTGTTTCCAAGCACCACCAAACAGAGAAAGCGCTTGACATGTGTATGGCGCTCGTCTCCACCCTTCCTCAAGTCTTTCAGAAAAGAAAAGCTGCACCTACCCACCCTCTAGAGGAAAAAGCTACGCACACGATTCGCAGGGAGCCGAGCGCTTCCTATCAGCTCCCTAAAGGCTCACACTCCCAAGCTGAGAAGTGGTGCCCAGGAGAAAAGGGCCCTAGATCTTCTATGAAATACGTTGCAGAAATTGAGCTGAGAAACTTCCTCATCTCCCTCTTTTCCCCCTTTCTTGAGAGCTGACAGAGCTGGAAGCACAGCAGCAGTTACTTGGCCACATCACATACACTACACCTTGAGGGCCAAGAGACCCATTGCCTGGGGGCTAACCCCCGAGACCAAGCTATGTGTGCCCACAGGGCTCGACCAGATCTTACAGAGAAGGCTACAGCCAAGACCTATATCACCGGGTAGGGTGGGGGGGTGAAGGGGAAAGAAAAAAGTATAAAAAAACAGCTGGAAAATGCTCAGAAACTAAGGGGGGAGAGCACAGGTTTAACAATTGGTCAGTGTTACAAAAGAAACCCCACTAAACCCCTCTCCCCCCTGCACTGCCCCACAGGCAGGGGGAGAGAAAATCAGAAGAATCAGGTGTCTCGCACCAACACACGGTGAGCGTGGTACATCCATCCTGGTCCAGGCCCCAAGCGGCAACGCTACAGCCATCACTCACTTGACAAAAATGAAGGCTGCCATAGACTAAGAGCAGAGGCACCGTAAGAACACCGATTACAAGGTGGTATTACAAAGCTACAAAGCACTCAAATCACCATACAACTAGTAATTAGTCACTCCAGAAAGCTTCTGATCTGGCCGGGTAAGAATCCCTGTTTTGCTGTTGTGGAAACAAAGGTAAAAAAGCTCCCCTTCACCCCCACGGCGAGCCCGTGCCAGGCCTTACACTTGAATGCTAGGACATCCAACTCCGCTACCTGCATTTATCTTCTCAGCCCACGGTGCTCTCTGTAGTCACAACTGCTCCACTTCAGTGCGCTGCTGAACAACAAGTGACCTTTTCTGATCCCTCATTAGGGATGACTAATGGATACAGCAATAAAGTTTCATTATAATTTGATTTTTATTTTTTTTTCCCCCACCATACACATAGCTCTTCGCTTTGCTTGATCTTTTGCCCAACCAGACTGTTCAGTGAGATTGAGCACAATTGCTCCGCAATTTCTGCATAATGGGGAAAGCAGGTGTTTTTTCATATTGAAAAAAAGAGTCTTCAGGTTTGTGAACAGGTTTACGGCAAAAAAATACGATCTGAAAATAATTGCAGATACACCGCTGACATGTCCCCTATCTGTGTCCCTTGTCCTGCAATAAGGCAGCAGTTTGGGTTCCCACAAGGGCCAGACACACGGAAAGGAAGGAGTGAGATGCAGCAGGGGAAAGAGGCCACAATACGTTTCCCCACAAGCTCAGTCCTGTCCAACAGGACGGCAGGAAACTAAATGTCCCTGAAACATGGCACAATGCCCTCCAGTCTCTGCCTCCTTTGCCGTTGCAGCTAAGCTGTTCTTGTTCTATTCACCTCAGCTCTGCTGAGGCTAAAAGCCAACTGTGATTACTTAAATACTAGTCAAGGCATATGTCATTCTTTCTGAAATAAGCAGATAGAAAAATTAAATACATTAGTGTATTTATTAACTCCAAAGCATCGCAACAATTCAGAGCCATTGAGTTTCTTCTATTCCTGGCTCTAATCTAAGTGCTGCCATCACCTGATGCGTAATGCTCTATGACAAATTGAGACTGCTGCTGATGCTCCAACTGTGCTGGGAGTGTACTGGTTTTGGAGAGGAAGGCCAGATGACTCCTTGTCCACCTCCCTAGCATGGTTTCAATGGCTAAGGCAGCCAAGGGACATCTGTGGCTGTGAACATGCTCGTCTGAGCAAGACAAGGTGCACCAGTCTGCTCTGCGACAGGCTCAGACACAGGTAAATCTTGCTACTTCACTTTATTCATCAGACACTTCAGGTATGTGGCTAGAAGCAGCTACTGTCATTATCACATTCAGAGACCTTCCATTTTATCACATGGCACTCACAGAAATCCAGCACGATGAAATGACTGTTCAGCTTGTCCCTGATAAACTGTCCTTTAAACGAATTCTCTATAAAAGGAATCCACAAATGAACCTGCCTTTTCTCAGCCAGCTGCTTGTTACAACAAGCTTACTTGACAGCTCTGCATGAAGAGCCTCTCTTACATATTGTGAACAAGGGCCTGGAGAGTACAATTATGAGTGAGAGCACCACAAAGAAAACAACCACAAGCGCTTATAGCTTATTCCTATGCTGCATTCACTGGCCACTAAATACCTGCAATTACAGAAAACTCCAAAGCTTCACTGTCAGGCAGCAAGAACAGAACCATCCCGAGAGAAAAAACATTGCCAGCTCTAGGATTTAGTGGCACTGGACCCACCTTTGCCTATAACGAGACCACACTTATCGGCTGGCACCGTGTAGGTTATTTCCTGCATCCCCCCAGGTGTTCCAATGCTCCAGTCCCCGCGGCCACGACCTCTTCCTCGGGCGACAGCCAAACTTCCAAAGCCATCTCGTTCCTTGGAAGGCAAAAAAATTTGTATCAGTGTTTGTTTTTTCTTCTGGCCCCAATGCACATCAAAAACAAAATAAAGCAAGGTAAGTTAAATTGCATTATAATCAATGGCACTGAATTAAGATATTCTTGGACTTCAGTTTCATATTCAAGATTTTGAAGCACTTTAATGGAATGCCAAGTAACATAGGCTATAGTTGTCTTCCTGACTCAGGAAGATATTTATATTTTTTAAATGCGTCTCTTTGTATCTGCTGAAATAAACCTATAAACAAGCATCAACTACTAAAGAACTTTTAGTCTGTGATAGGGGCTTATCTTAGAGCAACCAATAGATCTTGGCATTCACACACACAGACATTGCTTCCAAACCCTTTCAAGTGTCGTTCTTTAAAGAACGTTGGAATTACTCAGCTGAAATGCACTTTTTCCAAAACTTCCAAAGGAAGCTTTTGAGTTCAAAGACACTTAAAGGACATAACTATTTTAGATAACTGATTTCTCCAAAAGCAAAGGCCATGGGCATTCAGAGACAGACCTCAAAATTGAAGTAGATTATTTGAAAATTTATGAGATTAAGTATTGTAACCAGATCTCAGGGTAAGAAGAGGTACCAAAACCTACCCTTGATGGGGAAATTACACTCGAGTATCTGGTCTGGAATGGTCTTTACTTCTCATAATACAAAGGGAATATAAAAATCTCCTTCACGAGTCTGCTCTACTGCTTCATCCATCTTTGAACTTCTTGCTCTTGGGCAACACAGTATGTTGGTGTATTTCTCACAGCACAGTAGCCAAATGTGAGACCACAGCTGCATGCACACAGACTGCATTCCCATACAAGCATTCCTCTCAAAGAGCCTCCAGAACCCACCTGTGCTGTGAGAATGAGCTCACTGATGATGTGTGCTGCGTGTTGACACCTATCAGGAAGCCCCATGACCTGTGCGACTCTTTCAGAACTAATCCCATCATCTGTGAAGAGAGGTGGCAAAGACTAAATTAAAAAAGAGAAAACTTCCACCCACCAACAAAACTTCCTTCTAGCACCACCACTGCTAGCAGCATTTTCACATAACATAACTTCCCCAAGAGCTACCTCCTCCCTCCACCTTCATCGGCCTGAAAGAAGACAAACCCAACCCACATTGCAGAGGGAACAACATTCAAAAGGCAACACTTTCAAATATCAAAAAGCCATGAAAGAGACTGATATAATTTTAAGAGGACAAAGGCAACTTTGAGAGGTGATCAGACAGCCAAGGACCCAGAGAAAGTTACTTAAAATTAATCAACTCCTGATCCCAAAGGCTTTAATGTCCTGAAGAAGAATTCTTTAGCAGATATAAAAGTTTTTTTGTTATTGTATTATTTATCCACATAATTACCACTCAAGACACGACTGTTGTGACATCTAATGTTTGCAAATGACCTGTATATAGTCCTTGCTCTTTGAAAAAGAGAAGGTGCACGAGGAAGCAGCACAGCATATTTAAATAGAAATTCAGAAAGAGACAATGCACCTTTAAATTAGGAAAGCCTAGTTGCTGTAACCTCGGATCAGATTCCCTTTAGCAATCCCAAACTGGAACACTGGTCAGAAAGTAACAGCTCTCCATCCTCTCACAAACCTGGTTTAAATTGAATCCTAACTCCAGCATCATTCTGAATCTTTTTGATCATTTCTCCATTTCTTCCTATCACAATTCCAACAGCAAACCTGGGCACAGAGACCTGATGGGAAAGGCAAAGCAGTATGAAAGCTCAGAGAACTAAGACTGGATTACCCTGATTTTACAAGGAGATGCTCTTAACTATGAGGACAGGCCACATTAGGCAGCTCCAGGCTACAGAACCATATCCCTTAAGAAAAACAAACATGTGGCTGCAAATTCCTTCCCCACTAAATGAACTCTGCACTACAAGAATGCAGCTTAAAAAGACAATTAGAAGAGTGCCATCTGGGAGTCCATGAGAACTCCTCTTCTTTGCAGCCAGACTCACTCTTCTGGCAACAGAACACAATGCATTTACAAATAAGCTTACAGGTTACATGTGCAATTTGATGACTTCCACCCACTACCCATCCCACAGGGAGGTTAGCAGAGTACTCGTGAAGAAAACATACCTCTATGCTGCCTCCTCCCATTCTAGAACTGAAATCATTGCGTACGCCTCGGAAGTCTGCCTGATCTTTCTCTCGGATGATCTCCAGTACCATTTCCCTTGCTTGCTACATGGGGAAAGAAGTTACAGTTAGCTTAAAATGATTCTGCTTGCCATCTTGGTGTTGGGGCCTCAGCAGTGGCTAATGATCAGGCTTCAGGCAAAGTGATCTCCATCTGCTTAACAGAAAGAGCATTCTGATTTAGAAATTCTTTTACCACAGTCAATGGAGATCTGCTCTCGATGGCATCTTCCATGTCTGACAAAACCTGCCAAGTGTGCAGGGCGGCAGTTTCTTGTGTGCAGTTCCTTCCTTCAGTCTTTCAAAAAGGCCCTTTAGCTTTTAAAATATCTTTTGTTTTGTTTCTAAATTAAAAGAAAGGAATGCCCTTTTCTCCTGGACAGAACTGAAACCAATACAGAATGGCAGAAGCTGTGGTATTGTAGCAGAGAGCATGTCTACTAGGAGCTGGAGAGCACGTCCCAAGGAAGCAGGTGGGCAGCGAGGAGCTTACTGACACTCAGAGAAGTTAAGCCCAAGTCTGCAGCAATCCAGCAAGACATCATCTGGGACAAATTAATGTTCTTCCTACCTACTTGCAGCCCTCAAGGCCATTCACAAGCTTGCATGTAGCCCAGCTACTGAAAGTGTACCTTGGAAATAAGCCAACAGTAGTCACCATCAAAAAAAAAGCCTGTATGTCAAACCCAAAGCCTTTGTTTCCATGTATTACCGGTCAAACTTTTGACATTTTAGTTCTATTTCCCAGTTTGAGGGCACCGGTGAATCTGACTCCTTTCACATATTTACATATTTTCCATGCCCTTGTGGTATTTTTTTTACAGAAGGAAACAACTCAATACATTTCAGAGATGCCAAGACAGAAATAAGGGCAATGGAGAGATTTCACGGGGATTTGATAGAGTTAAGGCACACTGTTGCAGCACCCAGAGAATCCCACCAAACCCAAGGATTCATCGAGCTTCTTAAGTGCTTTCTAAGCGTGCTCAACTTTTCTAAGTGCCTCAAAGATCTTCCAGCCTAAGCAGTCTCCGTGATTGCCTGGCATGATTTATGGCACGAAGATGTGACAACAGCAAATCTTGCAAGGCAGAAGAAACCACTTGGAAAGCAGCATCCCCTAAAGTATGATCTGGTTAAAAGCAGCAAGACCGCCATCAAAGTCCTTTTTGCATGTCTGTATCTCCATAATAAGTAAGAATTTTGAAAAAAAACCCACCCACATTTAAATCCAAAAGTCCACTTGCAGTAAGATGTTTGAAAAAATACAACCCAAACATGCTACCCTTGAGCAACATGAACTTGCAGCAATTTATGCTCAGGGAGATCCTATGAAACAGAACTATTTTTATTAGAGACAGGAATGTTAAGCTAGATTTAAGTCTCTGCAAGGTATGAAAAGCACTTGCTGAGAAGTGGAACATGCCACAGCTAAACTTTAATTCTTCAATTCAAGCATTCCCATCATGCTGTAATCTTCCAGTCTCCGCCTGATCATGGGGTTTTGCTTTGAACCGCAGGTATGAACACATCTGTAGAACCCTGACACGAGGAGACTAAGGTACAAATATTAAGTAAACCCCTTGGTTTCAGGAGTTGTCATGGGATTTTATTTTTTTTTTTTAATTACCTGCGTCAATTGGCTGTCTGAGATAATGAACCTTCCACAAAACTTTCTCAAATGTGTGGTTAAAATAGTCACTGAGAACCCAATTGCTCAAGTAA
Source organism: Gallinago jamesoni (assembly GCA_025769975.1). Classification (NCBI taxonomy): domain Eukaryota; kingdom Metazoa; phylum Chordata; class Aves; order Charadriiformes; family Scolopacidae; genus Gallinago; species Gallinago jamesoni. The sequence continues at coordinate 252,147 of JAOQGH010000007.1, read as the reverse complement.
CATATAGCTATGATTTTTTGCTTCATGGACTGGAAAGCATTTCAAAGGTACTATCTCCAAACCCTCCTCCTCAGCTCTTCTCCTACCTCTGTCTAACATCTATGTGGAGTGAGAGCTCCAAGGTGACACTGTAAAAAAAGCCAACACTTGCTAGTTTCGTGTTTTAACTCCCTCTACTCAAACTTCAACCTTACAGAACAAACAAAACCAGCAGGGACTGTTACATTTACAGTCAGATTCAACACCCACTAGACGCTCACAAATATGTTAAAGTTTAAATTCTCCTCAGTTCTCTAGGGCAACTGCTTAATAAAAACATACCTGTACTTTAAATGCATCTCCAGTAATACGGAGAGGTTTATCTGCTCCGGTAGGCAACGGACCATCTTGGATCATAATCATTTTCACACCTGTTCGCTCCTGAAGAAAAAGCACAGAGCACTTTGCTAAGCAGAGTCCCTAAAACAAGAGACTATATTTTGGTTACTAAACATCACGTAGGTCAAATCAGCAGCTTTAAAGAACGGTACTTTAGCTCTTCATGGGTACTTATAGCACAAGTTCAGTAATAGTCCTGGAGCACAAAGGACTGCCAGAAAGTGTGCTGCTCCTGAAGTTCTCACATAGCCAAACCCCTTGCAAAATGAACCCCTTTACCTCAACAACTGATCTTTCAGCCCTTTCCAAAATCCGTAGCTGTCTGCACATGAAGTTAAGCTGTCTGTATAATTAAGTGACCAGCCTTAAAACTACTGGATGTCAGAGGCCTAATTGGAGCACTCAAAAACTTTTTTACCTAGATGTTTTTCTGAAACCCTCTATTCTTTAAAAAACTTGTACCAGATGGAGGAATAAAGAATGTCTATGAACATAGATTTATACATAACACAACACTTAATTAGAAAGGGGTGGGATGAGAAAAAAAAGGAGGACACACGCCAGCTTTATCACAGAGCAGCAACAAAAGAGAAGCACAGCACTCTACAACAGCATGGCTGGCATTAAAAACCATTGCAGCAGCAGACTAGAGATAGCCTTTTCTTGGCTACAAGGATCCCCTCCTAAATAGCACGCACCAAATGTTATCTAAAGCACGTGAGTTTCTTTCACAGTTCTGACAAAACTCCACTACATGCGTAGCTAGCTAGGGCCAAGCCGATTTCTTTTTTTTAACCCAAGATTGGATTTGAGTCCAGCTCTCCAAAGGCAGAAGAGTAGTCCCTGCTGTAGAAGGTTAGAGTATTTAAGGCTCTCCATTTCAGCACGCTCTTGTTGATCTAGAGAAGCTGCAGTGGGGAAGAGAGCCCTAAAGTAAAATGCATCTTGCGCACCTGCAACTGTTTTATTGTTTCACCTCCTTTGCCGATGACTAGACCCACTTTGGATGCCGGGATCAAAATCTCCTGAATCGTACTGTTGCCATCAACATCGTTGTGAAAACCGGGTCCGTTCCGACAGCGATCTACAATCTGCCCCAGTAGCCGTTTTGCTTGTCTTTGGAAAAGAATCGAGGGAAACAACCATTAGATGACATTGTTCCACGTGACCAAGAGACCAGGAACCATCGAAATGGGAAGCGATTGGGAGAGGAGAAGAGGTGAAAAGATGAAGGAAACCACAGTTAGCACAATGTTTGCTTTTTTTTTTTTAATCTGATGTATATTTTCCCCTACCATGATTACTTATAAGCAGTCTGATTTTTGAAAGGGGAAGAGAGAAGGAAGAGCAGCAGCATGCTCTTTGGAAGTTATGGATAACAGTTAACTACAGCATTTGGGGGTGCTTATTTTGAATGAAGATGTTTTATGTTCTAAACTTTTCTAAGCTTTTTTTAACATTATATATATATACACATACACACAAACACAATATTTGGTAAAACTCAAGATCTGTTCTTCTTGGTCAAGACAAAAACCACGCACTGCTCTGATACTAGCACAGCACATTGTTTAACCACTCTCTGACCAGTCACAGGGCACTGCCTTGCTCTTCTCTGCCTGCTCTTACCAGCAGCACCAGAACACTGTTCTAACACAGCCTCTGCCCCAAGCAGTAGGTGCTGAAGCTACACCGCAAAGCGAGGCAAGGATACTGCAGCAGCAACAACCAGTGAAAGAATGGGTTCTTCTACTCCTGGTGAGAAGAGACAGACACAAAGAAGCATTTGGGAGATTAAAGATACCTCCTCTAAAATCTTTAGCATATCAGAGGTAGCTGATAAGGGTTCCCTTCACCTTGAAGACCCCTAGTACCAACACATGTCTTTCTTGCCCTTCTCCAATAACCCTTCTCAAAGTAGGCAGAAGAAAGGCACTGGTTCCCTATCCAGCCTAAAGCAGTGTCTTTCCCTCTTTCCACTTCACCCCAAGCCATATCAGGCACCCTAGGAGGGCTGTCTTCTCCCTGGAGATTTGAAGAAACAGTATAAAGTCATCTCTCACCAACAGACATTCACCCAAGACAGCTAAAGGGGAGGTGACCTGAGGCTGCACACACATCAGAGCACTGCTTTCCCTTAACTTTCCTCATAACACAAGGCAAAAAGCAGAATTTCTGGCAGACCACTTGTAGTATTCTGGAAGAATCTTAAGAGGTTCTATTAATCTATCTTCATATTCTGCATAAAATTCTTTTAGTGATAATACAGAGACTACAAAAGAAGTCTGACATCTAGATTGGTTTTCTTTCTTGATTTTGTTTTTCTACAAGTAGCCTGAAAAAACAGTACAAACACCACACTTCAGAATTTCACCACAAAAGTTAATTAAATTTCACCCAATTCCATTCCCTCAACACCTTACTCTGCTTCAGAAATTGAGTATTCTCACTTTTCTTTTATTTATTTATATTTTATTTAAAAGACAGCCTTGGACATGACTATGTTTAACCACTTATTTCTGAACCATGAAGTCTTAACTATACCTCTCCCCCATTTTCCCCCAACTGCATCTCATCAGGCATCCCAGCTTTTTAATATTTTGCTCTTGTTCTGAAATATCATTTGCTAAAGGGGGAAAAGCACTTCAATATCAGCAAGAATACATTGTCTGCCCTATAATGTGAGCTTGCCAATTATATTTATTCTGGCTCACTGCTTGCAGTATTATGGTAGAATAAGGAGATTTAAGTACCCTTAGATCTCTTAGGAATGGAAGAATGATGAGAGTCTTCTCTTTAGAGAGACAGTTTTTGCGCCCATGTATTTTCACTATCAAATGCAACTCAAAGATTTTCAGATGGATTTTAAAAAACCCACCTACCCAAAGGCTGGGGAGAGAAAGAGCAGCTCCATATGTTAAGTGTGTTCCTGTAAGCCTGAGGATCCTGGATCCAGTTCCAGCAGGAGGTCCTCAACTGGTTTGTGAGAGTCTCAAACTCAGCTCCTGGGAAGGGGGAGGGAGGAAACACTGTCCCTAAAGTTTCTATAGGCCTAAAGAGTAGAAACCCCTGCTGGCTGGCCGGCCACGTGTCTCTACCATGCAGGGATCAGAATTCAAGACTTTGGTTCAGTCCTTTGCTTCTTGTTGGCAGCGATGCAGAGGCAAGCATACCCGTGGGCCTCATGCTGCTCTGCAACACCAACACCTCCAGACTACTCTGGAGTGGCACCGACAGGCTTTGGAGGCCTCATGCAGCCCTTCTTCAGCTGGAAGGATGGTCATCTCAATAGGAGTAGGGAAGCGAAGGGGAGAAGAGAAGTGCCCTTCAAGAGCTTAGCTCAGTATCCTGAAAGCTGCAGTTAGAAAACTGCATCCTAGGTGCCCTAAGAGCAACCTTGCCCTGCGGAGGGGAATTCCATGGAAATTTCTGCAGAGGGTTCAAACTGCAACTGGAAAAAAAGCCTTTGAGGTGCACAGTTTAAAGCATCAGACCAAGAGGTTCTATGCTCCAGAGACCCTCGAGTTTCTCTAGGCCAACATTTGTTGGTGTGGCTAACCAAGGAGCACCACTGACAGAGCACAGCATTAGGGAGAAGAGAGAGAAGGAGAAACAGAGGGAAACTAAATCAGAACTCACTCAATGCTCTCTGGTGTCCCGGTGAGTACACAGGGCCTCTCGGGCATCCCACCACTGTCTACAAAGGGAACAAGAAGGAAAGTTTTAATACATGGAATAGGAAAAAAAAAGGCAGCTGTTTCAGTAACTGTTAAGCACTAATGGAAGTAACTCCTCTCCTGTACAGAAAGCATGTTAATGAATTCAAAGAGATCCACGGTCGACATATTTTAAATGATTTGCTGGATGTCTGCATTCTTTCACAGCTTTCCCCACCAGTTAAAGGTGAATTTAGATTACATTCATCAACAGTTTCCTGTACAGCACTGTAGTACAGTCTCCCCCAAAGGAAACAGGCGCTAGCAAAAAGCAAATGGATGCTCCTGCTTTTTTGACGCTCCTGCCACCCTCCTGAAATGTCTTCTGCCAGGACTTGGAGCTGACCAGGCTTATCAGAGACAAACCACCTGCGCTGAGCAAAGCGGTACCCCCAGGAGAAAACTCAACAGCTACAATTTTGGGTCTAGTTAAAGATGGTTCCTTGTTTCATTCCCCAAACCACCTGACAAACCTGTTTTCTATGGTAGTCAGGAGGTCTCAGTCCTGCTTTCCCATGCATGTTAGCCCAGAATGCTGATAACGTCATGAGCGTGGCAAGGCACCTGATCTAATGGACACAACACCTTTCCACATTAAAACCTGCTCATCTGCCATACAAAGAGGTTCTTACCTGGAGCAATTTGAATTTTGCAGCCAGACTCTGCCTGAATCCGTGAGATCTGCTCACCTCCCCTGCCGATTACTGAAATGAGTTCAACAAGCATCAGAACATACCATTTTCCTGAGTAACTGCAGAGCACCTTCCCCCTTTTACTCCACTGCAGCTATCTATAAAGGAACAGTTTGACTCCAGGATTGCAGAAGAGGCATCCACAGCATGATCAAATTTATCATAAAGAGAAAAACATTAAGATACTGCAAAAAGTTATTCTATTTGCTTAGGGAAAAAACCCCCATCAAAACAAAACAAAAAATCCTGTCTTGCACTGGAATGGAAATACATAGTATGAAAAAAAATAAGGCACTAGTGTGAGTACTGCTAGAAAAAGATATGTTTTTTCATCCTGAACCAATAAACCAGTTATTTGTAGTAAAAAAGACTTTTTTTTCTTTCTTTAAAATTCATATTTTACTACTTGCTATTTGGCTGGTCTGCTCTCAGACAAAACTGCTAGATCATGAAATGCTGTATCAAACCTTAAGTGAAAACAAATACCCATCGCTCTTAACTCCTGGAGTTGGCGTGTGCTTGTTTCACAAGGAGACATACCAGGGAAGGACTATGTGCCAATCACCATTCATATCCTTCCCAAACTCCAAAAAAGAGCAAAACTGTCAAGTTAAACAGGTCTGCCTGGCTCAAGGTGCTCACACAGAAGCATCTCTCAGCTGAGGGTTTGCCACCTTCCTGCATCTGTCTGCCCCTGAACCAGGATGAGATTTAACCAACAGAACACACAAACTCCTCTTCCACAGAGTTACAGCATCCCTCAGACATCCCCCAACAACACGTGTGGGACCCGGACCAATAAATGAAGGGGTCTGGCAGGAAAAGAGTGAGCGTTTCCTTTACAGAAATTCAAGTTACAGTTTTATAGAGTCTTTAGAGTCAGGACAAAACTTCACGTGCTAAGGGGTAATTATCATGGCTCATTATTTCCCTTTTTACTCTCCATATATCAAATCAGAAGAGATACACAGCAATCTAGCAGTGGAAGAGTCTATGCAGTCACTGTAGTAACACAGCAGCAGGAGGTGCCATTGAAAGGAAGAGTAATGATCATCAAGAGGAAGAAAGAAATTAGGATCAAGCTTGAAAGAGAAGAGCATCAGGAATGCAAATCTAGGAAGAATTCTCATCTGAGCAAGGCATGCTTGTTGTGTTTCCCTGCAGCAAATGTATGAGAGATTTACAATTCTGTTTAACGTGCCTCGAGTCAACTCTTATTTTAACATTTAAATATTGTTTTCCTCCCTCAGCTCTCACAGTTTTGCATGCTGTAGGAAGTAAGATGTTTCAGTGAGAGGAAACAAATTCATTTCTGACTTGTTATACACTATGCTAGTGGGAATTTAAAGGAGAGGATCACTAAAACTCTCGGTAACTTGTACTGCACAGTCTTGTTCTTATTAGTGCGACACCAAGCTTTTCCATACAGTTTGCACCTGGATTTTAAACACAGATCATCTGGTCCCCATGAAGACAGCATTAGATAAGGCTTATCCAAAGCTAGTAAGCACGAAACTTGCAAGCATGTCAGAATAAACAGCATTCCTGCACAGAAAACACATCAAAAAAACATATCGAAAGTATCCAAGGTACTTACTAAATCCAACCATTTTATCAGGCACTTTGAACTCTTCTGTTATTACAGCCCTAAAAAAAAAAAGAAGAAAAAAATCAAATAGTCATTAAAGAGAACAGTTGGAAGACAACTACGGCCCTGCCATGGAAACCAGGCACAGCATAAGGCTTTTGCACACACAAGTAAACACAACATCATGGCCAAAACCACTTGTTTTGGAAGAGACCTCTCTCTTGTGGTCACCTAATTTCTCCTATGCTGGATACATTTCCAGTCTACTCTTCACTGTCTTCAGTGGAGCTTAGAGTGCCCCTTTTTGGCATCCTTGCTCTAGACAGATTTAATGGAATAATGGCAAAGTTTCTTTAATATTTAGCCTAAACCTTCCAAGTCACAGTCTCTCCCCTGCTACTTTTGGATATGCTCTTGCCAGGAGACACTAAGCAAAGCCAATCCTGACCTGAATGCCTCCTCCAAAATTTACAGACTAATTTTTTTTTTTGTCTGCCTGTCCTTATCATTCTTTTCCTTGGAATTTATAAAAGCTGTCTTCAATTATCCTTTGAAGTCTTATTATCTCAAGACTTCCATATCTATTGCTCTTTGGACTTTTTCAATATGTCTCTGCCTCAAAACAGAGCTCCCAAAGCAATTTCCTAAGACCTGACCATAGTCAAGTACAAAGGAATTACCTTCGATGGATTTTTTGCTTAGCCATTTCTATCTCACAGAAAATATGACACAATGAATATGGAACGTACAAACTCAATATATTTAGATATGCATTATATACAATTTGTTCAGCAATCTCAAAAGCAATTAAACACCTGCATAATAAGCCCAATGCAGGTTTTGTGGTGAGATATATTAAAATCTTCCCATTTTTTCCTTTAGATCAGTTAGAGAACGTATAAAGTACATCTTAGACTCCATCAGTTAACCTGCAGGTAAATTACTCTCCGCTGTCCTGAGGCTCACCAGCAGAGATGTAAACTCAATGCCATCCATACCCACAGCACAACAGGAAGGTTCAGAATTATAGTTTTTTAAGCCCAGAAAAAACCCAGCCTGTTGCCAAAACATCCTATCCCAAATCATTTATTAACCACCCTGTGTTGGAAGAACAGCTGCAGAGGGATGAAGAAGCTAACGTAGCAGAAAACCAACCACCAAACCTGGAAAAAAAAACCAGTTCAGACTTTTCAGCGTAATCAGTTCCCTACATGAACATCACTCCTGGCAGAAGAGAGGTGGCAGGCAGCAGCAGAGCAGACGCTACTGCCCATCCTCCTCTGTGCTGCCCTAATGGGACATTAGCTTTAACATAACCAATAAAAACTGAAGGTTCTACAGTCTTCATGTGTATCCCTTGCCCTCTCTTTGAGGCCCCCAGCAAACAGCTGGTTAAGAAGGAAACACAATACTATTAGCTCAAAGTTGAATCCAGCTTTAGAAATGTTCTCCCCTCCCTACTTAAAACAAGACCGACAACTCCTTAAGATCAGGATTCAAGAAAGCCTGAGCATCTAATAGAAAAGTAAAATTCTAAGACATGCTGCATGACAAATCATACTCACTTTAGTCTCACAAAACTGTCTTTGACAAAGGAGCCATCTTAGGTCATATGACATCAACAAAACAAACAAAGTAATAATAATAATTAAAAAAAAAAATCTACCTGCCCATTTAATACTTCCAACTTTTGTCAGAGTGCCAGTGCTTTATTTACTTTTTCTTTCTCTCTGTATCCCAGGCAGGGCAAAGCAGAGGGGAGAGAATTTATTCTTCTCAGTCCTGCAGATCTACAGGAACCAAATCCAAGTTTCACATCAACTCTTCTTTCTTCAAAATTAATAAACAGCCTTAAAGCGTTAGCAGAAACCCCAGCCTGGAGAAAACCTAAGCTGACAGTTTCTCCACATTCTCAACCTCTGACTTCCTAACACTACTACAGATGGTGGATCAATAAACAATTAGAATTGATCAATAAATAATAAAACATAACCCACTGCTTACCTTTGATGTACCAGGGCCCCTAACTGGTTACCTACTGTGGCAGAGAGAGAAAAAAGGAAAAAAAATCAAAGCATTAGCACGGATAAACTAACTTCATCCCTATAGAAAAAGAGTTCTTACCATTTCATCAAAAAAGAAAGAAAAGCAAAACAGTAATTTAGGTTCAGTGGCTGAAATGAATGCGTTATGTGGTATAAAACAGGAGGGGATTTCTTGATCAACACACACCATAACCCAGTGTCCAGCTGAACACAGGATAGGGAATTGATCCGCGTCTCCCCATGCTGAGAGTCATGGGAGAAAATCCTGCCTGCCCAAAGCCAAATCCCTGCAACTAACTCCCCCTCCCCTTCCCAAATTAAACCCAAAGTAGTAAAAAAAGAGGGGGGGAAGAAGAGGGGGGGAGACATTTCAAGTAGACTGGTATGTATTAAAAAACAAAAATAAAAGCTGAGCAGACTGAGAGATTCAGTCTAGGCAAAAGGCATTACAGAGCGCTTGTACATACTTCTCTCTGTGTCTCTTATCTGTGCTCCATGGAGCCCACCTACACGGAGACCTGTTAAAGGAATGGCTCTGTTAAGTAACCTCGTGGCACCCAAACAGTATTTAAGAAAAAAAAAAAGATCACCACATTTTACTGAACACACACATTCCAGGCATATCTGCGATGTTAGCTAGGGTCCATTTATGATTAGCAGTTATCTCCCCAGCTGAAAACCCTCAAACAGATTTCTGCTCCCCCCTTCCTCCCCGCTAACCCCCACCAATTAGATCTTTCTTCCAAACCTTAATGGGGAAAATATCATTAGACCAACTCATGCAAAGTGGGAACACATGCCCTGCTGGGCTTCCTACTGGACTTTGCCTGCAGCAAACCAGCTAAAAACCAGACCATTTGGTCCTAACAACCAGTTGAAAGATTATATTGCATGCCTGGAGGGCACGAGCAGTGAAACAAATGAAACCGGCCAACATGTGAGCTGTGATAATAAAGATGCAGTTTCAAACTCCCTTGCAGAAACCTGCACATTCTTTGACCTGAAATAAATCGGCAATCAGCCGGCAGGTTTAGAAAGCGGATGCATCCCACACTCTCTAAATCCGGTAGAAAAATGCATAAAGTTTGTGGCCAAACACTTTACTCAAATAAAATAGACAAAGAGAGTCAATACTGTATTTCTGCTGCGTGTCAATACCTTCATAATAGTTCAGGACCAAAATATCGACAGCATATATATTTTATTACTCTCCCCAGCTCAGTGATAAGACAACTGCTGCGTTATTGACTCTGTTAGATTTGTCTTTGCATATTCTCGCCCTGAATATAAAAAGCTCTAATTTGATAACTATCAATACTGCAGTTGAAAAAGGTGGGTGATGTAATGGGGAATATTTGCTCTCGCTGATAAACTACTACTGCAGAGCTGAGCAAATACAGCCAAACAAACTCAGGATCTCACCATCTTGCCCCAAACTGTGCCCTGAATATTTTTACTACACGCAATAGGTCTGGTGGCTACCGCTGTAATATGGGATTACCCTCGCCAAGGACCAGGCCACTTATTATCCTAAGATGCCAGAAAAAGTGGTCGTAACACTACAAGACTGTACTTAAATACCCACTTTGCATTTCAATTCACCGTTAACAGCTCTCTTAGCAGTCTCTTCCACTGCAGCCGCTGCCCACAAATTATGAGACAGATACACATCCTATAATCAACTCCTGAAGTTCACACAAGGAAGGGAAGAGCCTTCGCTTTGTAACACAATCCTACACTTGAAAAAGACAACTTCGTCGGGGAAAACCATAGGAGCACAAGAAGTTAAATCAATCAGGGAAATAAAGCTTTAAATGTATGTAACAATGTCTCCAACCTATTCCAAGTACCATACAAACATCCTACAAACCACCCCAGGCAGTTATCAGCCTTGCTGTATATTTATTGCACAAATTAGTTTAAAAAACAATTAAGCTGCAATAATCTATATGCAAGATCATTCCTTCCACATTTCACAGATAACCTCTCCAAGAGCTGAGGCCGAAGGCAGATGGATAGAGCTGGGAGTGATTTACTTTAAGTCAGTTATGATTTCTCTCTGTTTTAGGGGAGGAAAAAAAAAAAAGAAACGACATGGCTCCTACTTCCAACAACCTAAAGGTCCATTCCTTCCCCTAAATGCCCATTTTTCTCCAGAAGACAGGGACTGATGGAGAGGCAGGGCTGGGGCAGTCCATGCTTGCTGCAATACTGAACGCTGATGTTCTGTTGTTCCACCATCTCCCTCTTCACACCAGGGAAGGGGCTGAACTCTGACAAGCCACGTACGTATTTCCCCCTTTTACATGCATTGAGTACAATTTAACTGTAACTGCAGTCATTTTACTGCAAATAAGGAAAAATACTGAATAAAATCAGCACAATTTCCTATTAATGGCACCTGCTGGTTGATAACTCTTCACTCTGCTTTAGGCTTCACCTTAACTGAATTCTACCTAACAGACACTCAAAACAAATGTAGATTTTTTTTCCACCCCATAAAACAGAGCAGTGCCTCCCACTAAATTAATGTGCATGATGGGAATATACAATCTTGTCAAGAATATCTTCATGGTTAGAGTGCTGCATCTCCGGGAGAGCAGTGGAACACAATTGCCTTTCATACTTTTGAACCAAAATGGGATCATCATAAATTTTAGAAAGCTACAAGGAAGATATTAGTTACCCTAATGAAATATTGCTAGTTTCTCTCTAATTAAATAGTCAAAATCTAATAATTTTTGTGTCTGCCTTCACTGTAAATCTTTTTCCCCCCTCCCTTAAACTGCCTTATTTAAAAAGCAGCAATCTGTGAAGTTAAAATTGAACATGTTGTGTTTGAGCCCCCCGGCTCTACAATCAAGTGTTATTACACCGAAACTGGCCATCTTCATATCTGGATGCACCACAGAAGCTTGGGAAAGGCAGGAGGTGCAGAGAATGGGGTGTAAGGCTTCTCCAAGGTTTCTCATCTTTGTTCCCACAGACTCAAAGGATGCCCCAGCTTTCAGCTGCAACACTGCTGCTTAACCCTATGTGTATCGCTGGAAACTTCTTCAAAGCAGTCAAAACCAGGGCAAACAAAGGCTAACATTCTGGCAATCGGCCTCTTTCCAGCAGACCAGATCCCTGCTTCCTCAGAACAAAAGAAAACTGTTATCTTTAAGGATTATTTAGCATTAAATAAACTTATTGAATTGTGCTGGTAATCAGAGGGACCCATTAATTAGAAAAGAGGCCAGGAGCAGCTGTTGGCCATTAACAGGAGGGCTGGGATCTATGCTCAGCAAGATGCCACCAGGTCTCTCCACAGCTCAGACCAATCCCATCTCTAGTTCTCACCTTTGCTGAGAAACATTAACCAATACAAGTGGCCATATAAATGCTGACTATGACTTCCCACAGGCAGTACAAATAAACCTGATCTCCTCCTTGCACTGTAGCTATTTGCAGCATTACTTTAATGTCATTTCCAGAATGGGGAAGAAGCCAGGGAAAAGAGAAATAATCAGTCTCCATCCGATACCAATAGGCCAGGTCACCAGCAGCTCTTCATTTCAGATGAAGGTTATGTTAAGGGAAGCGCAAAAGGCACTTGGACATTCTGGTTTCCAATACTATGACAAATCTATTTTTCCTGGAAATGCTCTAAAAGCAGCTGAATTTGTTTTGACTGGCGCACTGTCACCCTGTCTTAAGACCACTTCCTAAGCTGACATCAATCAGCCACACCAGCAGCTGTTTACAAAAATGGACAGGCAGAATTAGATTTCCCTGAAAGACAGACATTTTTCTTGTCACCTTAAATACTTCCTCTGGCCCCAATTTTTTCAGGAGCATTAGGAACAGAAGTAATTTTCTAACAGCTACACAGGGATAAGGAAACAATGAGACTTGCATCCAGCCATGAACACACAGTATACAGAGGTAAACAATTTAAAGATTTACCACCAGATTTGTTTCTAAACTATCCAAAGTAGCAGAGTGTATGCAAATACCCACACTATAAAATTTCTAGACTATCCAAAACAACATAAATAATCACTTCTTGACAACAACATCTCCAAACTGTGGTTCACAGGCAAGCAGAAAATGGCTAAGAGTATGAGAAATAAAAGATTATCCAAATGGCAAGTGCTTTCCTAATTTAAAGGGAATTGCCATCTTCCAGATGCTTAAAGCTAAAGCTGCATTATAGACTTTTTTAACATCATGGCAGGAAGAGCAGGTAGCCTAGAACTAAGGTATGGATTGTACCACAAACACAGAGCAAGAAGCCCTGGCAGCTTCAGGAGTCCCTCTGCCAGGCTGCAGGTAGAGAGCAGCACAGGAGGATTCTGTGGTTTGGTGGGAGACTCATCACACAGCTGAATTTCAGTACAGGACCTACTAATGCCATTAGAAATAAACCCCAAGATGACCAAAACTGAAAGAAGCGATACAACTCTTGCTCCTACCTCTATCCAAAGAAACAATTCCTGTTTCTTTGCGAAAATCCCTTTAAAAAAATATTACTTCCATCATTTCTCTTCTCCCCTAAGATCTTTCAGATCAGATTTCTGGGAAGGAAATTGGGCAGTTATAAAGCCCTGGAGCTACTTTAAAAACAGTTACAGTCAAGGCTCAGTGCTGAACTACAGGGTGAGCAAACACTCGCAGGTCCTTACATCAGCAGCACCACTGCCAACAGAGGAGCCGGGGCACAGCCACTCTGGAACGGTACCTGCTCCACGGAGTCATCTGTCACAACACAAGAAACCAGCAGTAACGCACATTTATAGCACAGACTGCAACTGTATTGACATGGTTTGTGTCAACACAAACAAAGCTCAGCAAGTACTAGGGCTCACCAGTAAAAGTTTAAGTACAAAGTCTAACTTGCGCTGTCATTAAGCGCTACGACCATTTCATGTGTTAAAAGTTCATAAAAAAACCAAACCCATTTTGTCATGAGGTCAGATTTCTCAGTTCAGTCTGATGAATCAATGAAAGAAATAGGCGAGGCTGATGTTATGAATGACTAGTTCCTAGAAGGCTATTTTTATTCTTTTTCACATACATGCACTTATCTAAGCTATTCAGACACAGCTCAAAGTTGTTGGGCATTCATTGCTGAGCAGCCTGCTTGGCACCTGAGCACCCTCCTGTACAGAAATCAGCACCTACCAGTAACACCAGGCCTCTGGCTTCTCATGAACATAGTGATGCTCCAGTCTGAGATACAAGACATAGAGGCTCACCCAGACAAACCCATTCTTTCCTAAAAGATCAAACCAAAGGAGCAGCAAACTTTTGCTCAAATACAGCCAACCCTAGAGAATGAAGTGGGCTGCAGCATGTGCTCAGAAAACAGTAATGTTAGCAACCCAGAAGCTCCACGCGAAAGCAACTTCTCCCCGTGCTCCATCACATTTTTTCAGAATGAGAAGCAGACCTGCAGTATTTTCAGCCTTCATTTCAAACAAAAACCAGTATGTTCAAAATGAAGCTCTAGGCAGTAATTTTGCTTATTTCCTCAGTACTCCTGAACCTATCTGTGAGGGACAGAATCACCCTGCAGGGCTACCTGTGTCAGTAAAAACACTAGAGGAAATAGGAAAAGGAAGATACAGCCACATTTGTTTTTTATAACCAACCACAGGAAAAGGTGAGCTCTTTGTATCTATACAGCAGCAGATAACACAGTGTACATGCTTCTTTTAACAGTGCATATCATTAGATTTGTAAAAAAGAAAACACCTGTTCTAACATTTTTGTTGTTCCTGCCAAAGATAAGAAACTAATAACATATTTTAAATTGTAACACAATATAACTTATTACAGTTACCAGTAAACAATTCTTTGGCTGTGGCCAGTGTTAAACACTTCAGAGATTTAAGGATTCTCAAAGAATAATTATGAAAAAAGCTAAGCCTAATATGTGAAGTTCCCTTCCAGCTTGCACCAGCAATACCTTTTCTCCTTGAAATTCATGTATAAAGCAATCGGAACTCTTGACAGCAGCTCAATTACTGTGCTGTGACCACGCTACCCATGGAAAGGAGCCCATACATACAGTACTGTCCCTATACACTGCCTCCTCTCACAAAACAAGGATTGTCAGGGAAGAAGAGCTTTACTATGTATACCTGGTACTCTATACACAGGCTTCGGCACAGTTCCAGTAAGCACATCCTCCTCCTTTCCCCCTGCCCCAACTAGCATAGAACAAAATTTAAATTACTGAATTTCTTTGTTAATTCCCAGAATTCATGAACTAAGAAAGAATTGCTTCACATTAATAATACTAATGCCTAGAAGCCCTGTGCTATCTATAGGTAAGACTAAACAGCACAAGGAATCTCGTATGAAATTTCTATACCCAGAAAGATGCATTGATTTCTGTTCTTAAGGCAGACAACTGCCTCCATAGATAGATTTCAGGAGCTGCATCCACAAGATTGACTAATCATAGCCAGCTTACCTCCGTCGTCCAGGGGCCGTTTCTGCACTCCATAACCATAGACAGATGGGTCCACGAGTGTTGTAGAATTATTCAAGTGAGGAATATCTCCAATTTTAGCAGCAATCTATAAAACCAGGGGATAAAAGCATGATTAGCATACCTGAAGTTTCAGCCACAGCAGCTAAACTCTCTTTCTTCCAATAAAGCATTTGAGCCAGTCTCTCAGCTATTTACTCTATATAGGTGGCTTTGTAACAGTTCAAAGACATGACAGTGCTTCATTTGTAAAGTAAACAATTTTCTGCTTGCTTTTAATATTTGTTTAATTAAGAACACATTTACCCAGTTCCTCTTCCTGATCCTAAGTAGGTATTTACTCCCTGGAACATTATATTCAGGTTTGTTCACTCAAACAAGCTGACAAGCTAAATCTTGCAGAGAGAAGAGATGAAACTAGCTCACCAACTTTGTCCCGGAGAGGCTGCCACCACCATAACCACGTAGGAGGACACACGCTTCCTCCTGCACCTGTGCACAGCCAGAAACATAGAAATGCACCCCCGCTCAGCAATGGGGGAGCTGAGGGAGAAGAACGTGAAAATACACAGCACAAGGACAGGTTTGGGAACTCCTCGTCAAACACCCTGTGTTTACTGTATGAAGGATAAGCCAGTGGGCAAACTGTTAGCCCAGAATTAGTTTCCATTTCTTGCAACCAAAAATACAGCATGAACACAGCTAACACTGCCTGTGCCTCTGCTTCCATCCCATACAGGGGGCAAGAGCCATGCCCTGCCAAGCCAGGATGCAAGAAGGATGTTTACAGGAACAAGGAGACAGTTGAGTATCACAGTATGAGGACTAAGGTAAGCAAATAAGCTAGGTAAGAGAGAGACTTAAACAGCACTTAATAAAAGTGAAAAGTTAAGCTCGTCTCTAATGACATTCGGGAGACATCTGTACAGAGAGATGCTGAGAGAAGCGAGCTCTTCCACCTACTCTCCAAGCGAACTGATGTGAGCCCACTCTAGGAACATGCAGGTGCAGTAGTTCTGCACCCCAGTTAATACCCCCCCCCCCCCCCAGGGACAGGCACACTGAAGCCTCACAGCACCCCTTGCCCACATAAAGTACTTTGCTATAATAAGTAAGTGCAGAACAAAGTAGTTACAGAACAAATATAAAGCACTGAGTATTCTACAGCATTTGCTTCCTTTTCCAGCAAAAAGAAAACCACTGAATAGGATCTTTACTAAGAGTCTGATCTCACTCTGTTATAACTGGGATTTCACCAGAGAATAAGCAACACGAACAGATAAAAGAGCATTTTACACAGATCTGTTTTAAATGAAGACAAGGGCAAACGACAAACAGAACTAAAGATGTTTCTAAAATTTGAGTTTTACTACAACAGAATGACATCTACAGTAACTCTGGTTGTTGACACTATCGGCTGCTAGAGTGGAATAAACAACTGCCCAAGATTCAGAACCACAGGGTACTGAAAAAAAGCTATTTGAAATAATCTTGAAAGATTGAGGGCACTGCTTTTAGAAAGAGAATTGAACACATTCTCTTCAATGCCTTGCATGAAAAGAGCTCCAAGTTTTGACCATTTTCTTCTCATAGCCCATTCCTTCCTGTCCTCTTTTAGGAAGTCAACAACTTTGTTGTGTCAGAAAAGCCAGGAGCTAGGAATAAAAACCTTCCTGCAGGACCAGCACAGTGATTGTGTTGCAAAGCTTTGATGACAAACACCTTGTGTATCAACATCTCCAAAACCTAACAGGGCCACAGAAAGCTGATTCTGAAAGCCTTAACACAGACTACCCCAGGGCCACTCCACATTAGGGAGTGCTGCCAGGTGATGCCATGATTTTTTTGTTGAAAACTGTACTATATCCATGGTTCCAGCCTTTTGCCCACATCCCTTATGTGTGGGATGCAGAGGATTTTAACGGAGGTACAAAGAGCACAGACGTTTCCTGTGAAATTGACTATTTCAATGCTGAAAAATAAATCTAAGTCAATCTATTAACAGCTTTCACATAATAACTTACAAATGTATGCCAAAAGGAACCATGTCAGGTATAACATACCCTGGCATGTTTTGGAACATTTTATTTTAACATGCCCTTCATGAACCCTCCAAGTAGTTATTTACTTGAAAAAAAAATAAAAAAATCTCTAAGTTGGGGAAACTGCTTGCTGGTAGTTTGGAGCTGAAATCACAACTGCATGTTCAAGGGAAAGAAAAAAAGTGGTCTGTGGATAGCAGAAGGTGGCCTGCAGAAGGAAGCTAGTATGAAGCACAAAGGTGTGTGTGAACAGATCACCAGCACTAAGGCTGTCCATTCCTAGAGCAGGAGAGCTCTGTAAACCCCTACTTGTGCTCCGCACACCATTATCGCCCTGGCACACAACTCTCCAAGTAAAGGGCAAAATAAGAAAGTCAAAGCAATTTTACATTATCAGCTTTTGGGAAATTTTCCATTTTTTTTTTCCTCTTTCCCCTCCTCTATTTAAACTTGCACCCTTATCTCTAAAGCCTCCCAGCTGCCACCGGATTACACGCAGACAACACGCCACCTCATTAGAGCAGGAAAAAATACCCTGCAAAATTAAGAGTTGAGCTTTTAAAGCAGATGTAGCTGTTAAAATATATTTTAATTTCTCAAGTTACAACTTAAAATGGGAACCTCAGTTTTTACCATAGGTTCAGCAGGGAGATAAGCACCAAAGTTAGAACACAGCAAAAGTAAGCAGACCTAACCCTTATCTGACTAAATGACCTTGAGTAACGTACTGCTAGCCAGTGCTTTTGTCCCGCTGTATGTCAGTCTTCAATTTTTTTTCCTTTTTCTGAACCCAACACCTCCATTTTAATAAGGCCTAAAATACACAGGAGAAAAGCACCCCTACCAAAGAACTGTTTCTGCATCTAATTTCCCCCAAATAAAGCTCTCCAACAAACACTTTAAAGGACACAGCACAAACCTGAGCTACAAATTGCAAAGGTAAAGCCAAGAAAACCAAACAAAATAACCCATGGAGTTGTATTTTCCTATACCTTGCACTTCTGTTCTCCTATACCCTAAGTTTCATACTACAGTAATCAAAAAGTCCTAAATCTACTTGAGGATGATCTTAAAAAGTACTCTGCAAGTGGATAGAGAAACACATGTCTTAAGACCCCTCCATCCCCCTAGAAATTTTAAGTTAGAACCTGATAATACAAGGGGATTTAAACATACAGCAAGCTGACTCTCAGTAAGTCTCAGAATATTTCTCCACTTTCAAGGTAGCCAAGACCACTACAGGCTTACCCAGCCACAGCCTTTCCTCTTCATGGCATTCCCAAAAATTCAGATTCAGACAGTATGTATGGCAGGTTACAAGAAGAACAGCACAAGTATGAAGAAAGACCCAGTGAGCACTGCAAATGCATTTGTTATATTGAAAATGATACTTCCCAGGAGAACAGGAGAGGGTAAGAACCAAACAAGACACTGTTTTGTCAATACGAGCAGGACTCAAGGACAGTCTCACAGAAATCCATTTTTGTCCAAAGTACATGCAGCTCTGCTTATTTTCTGATCCCTTTACTCAAAAGAGGAGCAAACATCCTTTCTCTCTCTCAGCTCCCCAAATGCCACAGAAGAAAAGCCACCCTGCCTAGGAACAGCTGGACAGATCAGCTACCACCTGTGATCCATCAACTAATCCACTCACTTGAGGTGTGATGCAGAAGATGCAGGAAGGACCATCTCAAAGATACAGCATTCACTTGAAAAAATAATTTTCCATACTTCACAAATATTTAAGACGCCACAAGCAAACCCCAAGCAAGTCCAGCACAAACACTGAAAGCAATGTACCACTCATTTCTTTCAAAGGCATTCCAGATTTCTTACTCTTATGTCATCTCACACACCAGTGACTGGGAGGAATGCAGTTACCGTCATTGATAGGGAAAGTCTTCCCTGTCCTGAATTATTTAGTTATTAATAACTAAGCACTGTATTCCACAGCTTGATGTTAGTTTTATGGTTCTCACGAGAACTGAATTTACTAAATTTGATTACTAGTTTTAAGTGTAAGATTAAACTTTCAAAGAGTTCAAACATTAAGCTAGAGATGCCATACCAACCCACGAAGCAAGAACTACAACAGAATATTTTTCCTCTGCTCACTGACTCCCTCCCTCCCTTAAAGCAAAAGTAATATTCAGAAAAGGCAGACAGAAGTAGTATAAAAGCTGACATCTACGTACCAGCTCAGCATAGTTCAGGCAAGCACAGCACTAAAACACTCAGTGAAAGCTCTGCCATCACCTCCAGAGAAGAGTTAGGTGTAGCAGCCTTTACATCCCACCCAACTCTCAGCCATGAAGTTCCATCACAGATCACTTGGGTGGTGAGGCAAATATCCATCCACTCAGCAGTGAAACCATCTTCAGTCACATCTGGCAACAAGTCACCAGTGACAAGTTGGTCCTGCCATTCTGTGCAGGAGAAGACTACCTATTCCCTTACAAAGCTTCTACAGAACTTGATTAAATAAGTACTTTTGCAAAGGGGGGTGGGGGGGGAGGAATATCTCTGCACTTGCCAACAATTCCTTTCATCCCACAAATACTGATGAAAAAAATAAACAAATCACATTCAACAGGCAGCATACAACTCACTGCACAAAAATGTAGGCCATTGCGCTGCCACGAACATGTGCAGAGCCCACATTTCCCAACACGCTTGTTTCCAGCGTGAAAGATAGCAGGGAGGGTTCCACGCTGCAGCGCCTGACCTGAAGTTGGCAGCTTGGAAGATTTTGAAATCTTCCAGTTCAGACTAAAGTCGTGGGCTCACAGAAACCTGACACATTCTTTCAAGTTTAATGAACCTAACAACAGCAAAATCAGAGTGAGCACAGCTAAGATTATTTAATATTCCATCTCCTTCACATGTGGGTTTGGGGTCCTCACAGGTTTACCCTACAAACACGATGATGGCACCCACGCAGCACCAATCAAATTGTTTTTCAGTTAGTGCTATGTTTTAGCCTAATACTGTCCAAAAGATCCCACTTTCACATTTAACCTCCTTCTGATCAGATGAGTGGTACATGGGGTGGCACTTGCAACATGCAAAATAGTTTCAACAAGCTGCAACTGACCAGCAAGTAATTATTTTCTTCTACATAAACAGGTTATTCAAAGATTATTCAACTGCCAGCAGGCGATAATATTACCAGATATTCAACAAGATGTTTTTGCAATAAGAGGCCTTTGGTAACAGACGACCGGGTCAAGACAAACACAGCTGCAAGACCTCTCAATTTAACTGCATCGTGTAGATAACCCATGGCTAACAGCAAAGCTTTCAGACATCACATACCATCAAGGCCACAGTGCTTTGTTAGCCACTGAAAAAAGCCATGCGTGGCCTCATCCAGGAAGCAGTTAACACACAACTGGCCTACTGCAATACTTCATGCTGAGAAAGAAATAAACAGCCGAAGAGCAGCTCATGATCTCCTCTCGGAAGGTGCAGAGTGCTCATCTAGAACAGCGAGCGCCTCTATATGGGTCGCTGAAGACCTCACAGAACACAGACTTGCTGCCATACTGATTCACGAGTCAGCTCTGAGCAATGGTAAGCCACTCAAGTTCCATTAGAGCGATTCCATGAAAGGCCTTAGGGTCCAGCTTAGTTTCTTCGGAAGTTTCTCAATGAAATAAGAAAAAACAACTCTGGGCAACAGAAGGAGATTTCTCCCACCTGGCCTGTAACATTGGAAAGAATGAAGTCAGGGTCTTTAAGTGCCAGGTGGGCTGTAGTCCTGGTATTTGGCTGTATTACAACTTGTTAAGGTGCAGTTACTAAGCACGAGTGAAGTGCAACCTGTTCAGAGATGGAATAAACACCTGTGACGGACACAGAACAAGCAATATGATCAACAGTCACAAAATTTGCGCTGTGAGCAGCAGCTCCTTGTTTCTGGAGCCCCTTTCCACAAGCCGAGAAGCACACAACTATTTAGGATATTCTGTACCAAAGAGGAGGGTGTTGATTGCTGCAGGTCTGGTCACTTTCACTGAAAGTTCCCATTTCAGTGCTACAAAAGCTCAGAGATTCCTTGGGGGATCCCCCTCCCTCCCAGGAGGGAATGCAAAGCTCCCCCTCTGCCAGGGCGTCTATCGATCAGCCTAACGCACAAGTAAGGTTTAAAAAACGAATTAACATTAAGCTCACACCCACCCATTGCAAAGTGCAGAAGGACAGCTTCGCCGACGAGAGCTCCCGCAGGCTGCAGACCGCCTTCCTCCCCACAGAGCAGCCTTTTTTTGCCGTGTCACAAGCCCCAGCCGCGACCCGCACTGGAGGGGCCTGTCAGACAGCCCGACCGCCGCCGCCCCCCCGGCCTGCCCCTCTCCCCGCCGCCGCTGCCCCCCACGGGGAACAGCCCCGGGGTTCCCGAGAGAGTTCGCCGGCTCCGGCCTCCGGGAGAGGGGCAGCGGGGCCGCGGCCCTGCCCCCTCAGGGCGGCTCCGCGCCCCGCCTCAGCCCCGCGGCCTAGCGGCGCCCCGCGGCCTCCACCCGCCCCCGGCGCGCCAGCCGGCGCTTACCTGCCGGACCCGGTGCAGAGCGTCCACGAACCCTTCGGACTTGATCCCCACGGGCGCTGCGCTCTGCCCCTGCGCCAGCTCCGCCATGACACGCGCCCCGCGCCCGCCGCCCGCCGCGCCGTCCCGCCGCTCCGCCCGGGGACCCGCACCCGGAAAGGGAAAGAGCCCCCCGCTTCCGCCGGAAGTGGGGCCGGGAGGGGCGGGGGCGCCGCGGCGGGGCGGGGCCGGGGAGGGAGTTGGGGGTGGAGGGGAGGGGGCTCGCGCCGCACGTCACGGCCGCTCACGTGCCGGAGGGAGGGAGGGGCGGGGCTGGGGAATGGCACCGCCCCCACGGGACCCCCCGGCGGGCGAGGGGCGGCGGGGCGAGAGCAGTGGGACGGCGAGGACACCGAGCGTGCCCCTGGCATCCACAGCCTGTGCCACCCCCTGCCACCCTGTGCCACCCCCTGCCACCCTGTCCCTGCTCCTACCTGCACCATCCCATCTGTGCCATCCCCTGCCACCCTGTCCCTGCTCCTACCTGCACCATCCCATCTGTGCCACCCCCTGCCACCCTGTCCCTGCTCCTACCTGCACCATCCCATCTGTGCCACCCCCTGCCACCCTGTCCCTGCTCCTGCCAGCTCCTGCCGGTGTCATCCCCTGCCTTCCCCTGCCATCCCATCCCTGCCTGTGCCATCCCTGCTGCCATGGTGGCCACAGAGGTGTCCCACCAGCAACCACCACAGAACACCCTCTGTGGAAACATGGCACATGGAAACGTGGCACCTGTTTCCCACCTATTTTCGTTCATGTGTGTGAGGACCGTGCTTCTGACTGTGCTGCTGTGGGACAGACGCTGCCATGGTGGCGGTGACATATTGCATGAGGCTGCGAGGGTGGTGAGGCACTGGAACAGGTTGCCCAGAGAAGCTGTGGCTGCCCCATCCCTGGAGGGGTTCAAGGCC
>JAOQGH010000007.1:203912-216935 GCA_025769975.1 Gallinago jamesoni | reverse complement strand
CTGGGCAACCTGTTCCAGTGCCTCACCACCCTCACAGCAAAGAATTTCTTCCTAGTATCTAATCTAAATCTCCCCTCTTCCAATTTAAAACCGTTGCGCAATTTCCCTTTTTTTTTTTTTCCCCCTTTTCAACAAACCCCAAGTCTGCTACTAAAAGAAAGACAAAAGAGGGAGGCTTAATTCCTCTTAACCCATGCCCATTGCCCAGCTCACCCCTCCGGACCGGCACCTTGTGGGGCGATGTCCCCCCGCTCCCCACCTTCACAGGAAGGTACCGACAAACCCCCCCCTCGTCCTTCAGAGACACTTAATCCATTACAAATTTCACAAAGCCCGGCTCGGGGAAGCGCTGGGCCAGAAGAGCAAACAAACAAGGCAGGAATAAAGCCCGGCTCTCAATGAGCGGACCCAGCGCGTGGCTGGGGTTTTTTATTTCTTTCCCCACTTCTCCTCCGGCCCGACCACCTTTTTTTTTTTTTTTTTGTTTTTTTTCTTTTTTTTCATAATGATTGCATTTCACTTGCCGCCCCGTAACAAAGCCATCACCTCCGCCGTGACTCTGGGGAGACGAGTTACAATTACAAATTACCACCACAATTAGTGCTAGTTCTTAGAGAAATTAGAAAGGGGAGCGGGAGGCCGGCGTGCGATTGATTGCTATTCATCCTGCTTTACGGTGACCTTGCTCTGGAGACGATGATATTCCTTCAGCCTGGAAACCGGATTTAAAAAAAAAAATTAATTGTAAATTAACAGTAATAACACACATTTCCTTTCAATTAATTTAAGCAGAATGAGGGGGCGTGAAGAGCAGGCGTTTGTTAAGGCCTGTACAGTTTAATTATATTTTTTTTTTTCCACGAGATAATGTAATTAATTTATCTTAGAGGGGTGGGGGGACATGGCGGATTCAGGGAGAACAAAGCAGTTAACAGGGAATGGAAAAATTAAGAGCCCATTATGTAAATGTGGCGTGTTTTACAGCCCTGGAGTTGGGGGGCGGGGGGGTAGTATGGTGGGGGTCTGAGAAATAAGTAAAATAACGAGACCGGCTGTGCTGGGGAAGGCTGTAATTAGGCAGGGTTGGTGCTGGGGGGGGCTGGTGGCACCCCGGTGGTTGGTGGGGACTCAGCGCATCCTGAGAGCCGGAGCTGGGAAGGGGAAGAGCCATGGGGGTACCGGGAGCTTTCCCCCCCCACCTCGGGGAGGGTCCCGCCTCGACCCCACAGACCTCAGCGAGTTGATGTTGATGAAGCCGGTGGCATCCGCGGGCTCATAGTCCCCTTGCACGTTCATGCTGTGGAGAGAAAGGCACTGTCACCGGGATGGGGGGCTCCAGGGGAGCTTGGGACTGCCTTCTAGGATGGGACAGGACTTGGGTGACCCTGGAGCTGGCTGCTCCCTCAGGCCAGCGCATAGTGCCAAGGCATCATCAGCTTCAGGTGGATGTGAGGGGCTTGGGGCAGGGTCCCTGCCAGTCCCCAGGAAAGGGGCACCTGGCTTCCAGAGCAGTAGAGCCACAGAGCCACCCTGGTGGCCACCCCCAGGCTCCCCAACTCTGCTAGAGACTCCGTGGTCCCTCATGGGCATCATCACCCTTCCTTTCTGTGCTCTTGCATCACGCTGGGATGCTCTCCGGGTCCTGGAGCTGTCCCCTGGGTAGGGCTGTCCCATGGCAGCTAGGGACATTGCCCCAGGTCCTGGGCAGGGGACACTGCCCCGGGAAGGGCAGCGGTGCTGGAGAACACCCCAGACACCGATGGGGTTCATGGCCACGGTGGCTGGTGCCTCGGCCCGACGCCGAGCACTTCCAGCTCCCCAAAGGCAGCAGCCACCCTCCGAATCCCAACTCCGATGGTTTCCTACATCCCCAAATCCCAACTCCGATGGTTTCCTACATGCCCAAAACACACAGCTCATTTCCCAGAAACCGCAAACCTTAAAGGAGGAAAGAGGCGGGGGGGGGATAAAGAAGAAAAAAAAAACAAAAAAGAAAGAGTTTACAATGATTTTACCTCCCCTGACGGGCTACAGAAAAACCTCTGTGCTTTTATTTTTGCTCATTCGAGTGGTTCTGACCTGCTCTATAATTACGTTACTTTCTACCTACTGTGCAGAGGCATTTCCACACAGCTCTGCCTCTCACAGCTTTCTCTCGGGTTCCTGTGACGCCGTCACTCAAAGGCTTTCAAACCAGCGATGTAGAAATCAAAAAGAAAAGGAAAATGGTTGGAGACGCAGGGAGAATAAGTGCCCCTGCTTTTCTCTCCCTCTCTCTTTTTCCTCTGTCCCACCCCCCTCCATCCTCCTTTTTTTTTCTTCCCTTTTTTTTTTTTTTTTAATACTTTATTCATTTAATCTCTCCAAGTGAGAGTGCGAAGCATAATGAAGGGTTGGGACAGATTATTAGGAGCTGTTGATTTTGAGGGGGAGGGAAGGGGGGAAAAAAAGCCAGAGAAGAGAAAGAGAGAAGATAATTTGACATTTACTCCGACTGATCTAAACTCATTCGGGTGTATTTATGCCTTATAAAGTGTTTAGAGAGACTGAAAGGGGTTGAGGGAGGGCTGGGGGGGGAGCGAGCAAGCGAGAGAGAAAACAACGTGAAGAAGAAGGAAAAGCCAGAGGAAAAAAAATAAATAATATTGACTTGAAAACAGAGCTCATGCTTTGGCCGGGCGCTTGGCTGGGAGGACACTGTCCTGGATGTCACCAGGGATGGGATGGGATGGAGTGGGATAGGGTGGGAAAAGATAGGATGGGATGGGAAAATGTGGGATGGGACAGGACGAGGTGGGACGGGATGCTCGCTGCCACCACCCCTGCCCACCCTGACCCCCCCAGACTCCACTCACCTCACCAGCTCCTCATTGTACAGCGACCGCGGGGACTCCCTGCCCAGGATGTAGACCTGGCCCTTGAAGACGGAGAGGTGCACGGTGCCCACCACCCCCTCCTGCGAGCGCCCGATGCAGTGCCGCAGGAACTCGCACTCGGGGCTGTGCCAGAAGCCTGCGGGCAGGAGGCAGGGTCAGCGGGGACACCAGGGAGGCTGGGGTCCTCTGGGAGCACCCCACAGTGCCCATCCAGGGTGGTGTCCACCCCCAGGCTAAGTCCCACAAGGCAGACCCTAGTCATTTACAAGAGAAGGGATGTGGTCGCGAGACTGGGAGAGGCGTTGAGGAGACACCCGGGGTCAGCTCTGAGTGATGGAGTCCCCACATGTGTCCCTTCCCCTTGGTGGCCCTCGGGTTCCCACCTGGGAGAGGAGGCTGGAACCAGCTGGTGGAGAAGAGGCAGTGGGGCCATTCTCCTTCCAGCTCCACAGGGTGGGGGGCGATCACGGAAATTAAAAGCTTCGTTAAGTTAGTACGAAACTGCCACTCAAAACCCCCCCATCTCAGGAGGGTCAGGTGGAGACAGACAGATGGACACAGAATTGGGGGGAGGAAACGGGGGCAGGAAGGAGTTGCCGTCCACCAAGGCCACTGTGGATGCACAGTGGGGCCATGGCCCTGCCTGCCACCCCCGTGCCCCCTCCTGTCCCTAAGCAGGGTAATTAGCCAGGGAGCCCTGGGAGCCCTGGAATAAAGCCTGGGAGATGGAGAAGGAGATAGAGGCAGGGAGAGAAAGAGCCCATTCACCGCCCTGCGGTCATCCCCAGGTTTTATCTCTCCCATCGCCCTCGCACACCGGTGCCCTCTCACCTTTCCCTTCCCAGCTGGGCTCCGGGGCCGAAGCCATTAAAGAAACAAACAATTTCTTTTGTTATTTGGCCTCGCCGGCCCCCGAGAGGGGCTGCATCCTCCAGCCTCGTCCCCTGGGTCTGCACAGCCCTTCTCCATGGCACGGCCTCGAAGCCCTGCAAACCCTCACCACTAAAACCACCTCCCCGAGCCACCCCCCTCCAGTGTCAACCACCCCACCACAGCACAGCCAGGAGGTTCGGGGGACCCCTTCCCCTGCAACCAGCACTGCCGTGCAGGCAGGGACCCCACCTCCGGGCAAATACACCCCTCTTTTGGGTAGCCACCCTCCAGGCACAGCTCTCCAAACATCAGGATTGACGTTGGGCTGTCGCATCCCCGTAGAAATAAACCCGAGACATGTTAAAATAATAACCAGCTACTTAAATCCTGACTCTGGCAGCTCCAGGTGTGAGGAAGCATCCCTCTCCCCTCGCCCCCCATTCCCCACTGGAAGCGATTCCTGCTGCCCCCCCCCCCTTAATGACCTTCCTGCCTTGTAACCATGATCCTGCCCTAATCACGACATGGGCAGGGGGACAATGGCATTTCCGCACCTGGCCATACCTGCCGGGATGGAACTGGCTTCAAAGCCCCCCTCCACAATGGGATCAATGGGGACTGGGGGAAGATAAACACTAATTCTCCCCAAATCAGGGACTAGTTGCAATAATGAGGTGTTAAAGGAAGGTGAGCTTGAAAGCCTGGCCTCCGGCACGGGGACCCACGGGTGCTCTTTGCACCCCCGTTGGGGCTGTTCCTTGCCTAGGAAGGTCTAGGACCATTCCAAAAATCCCCAGGGATTCAGCATCCGGAGCTAGGGAAGCAGCAGCCTTCGCCTGGCAGAGATGGGGAGGGAGAAGTGAAATCACAATTCCCGGAGTGACTCCTTAATCTGGTGGCTTCATCACAAGCGAGTGGTTAGAAATAAACAAACAGGTTTATGCTTGAACTAAAATAATTATAAAAAAAAACCCAATAAATTAAAAAAAGTCAAAATAAAGGCAGCCTAGTATAAAGTCTGATAAAAACAGCCAGAGGCAGGAGTGGCATCAGAGCATGATTTAAGGCAGGGGCTGTGACTGAAGGGGAAGGTAACTGAGAATTCTGCAGCCCCAGAAACCCTTGCCCTGCCAGGACCCTAAAATATGGTTTAAGCAGCAAAAGGGTGATTCATTAAAAGCCAGTTGCTGAGGAAGATGCAGGAGGGAATGACCTCGGAGGGGAAGGTGCCAAGGATGAGCACAGGCATCAGAAACTGCAGGGGAGAAGACAACTTGACCCAGTCCCACTGGATCTGCTGCTGCCCAAAGCCTGAGCTCCCGGGGACAGGTTATTTCCAAGGAATCTTCCCATGGAAGATCCCATGGGAATCAGCCCAGCCCTTGCAGTCAGAGAGAAGCACCTGAGAAGTGATGGGGGGAGGAATTGTGAGGCTGAGAAGTCAGGACGTGAAAAAGAAAAGTGGTATTTGTCCGAAGGGCAGGAAATCTCCCCCACTGCGGGGGTCTCCAGTTCCAACCGGGGCAGGGGATGGAGGAAGAGTCAGGGCACAGGGACACACCGCTGTGCTTGGACCCTGGAGCAGCAGGCACCCAGGGGTGGGTAGTGGGGTTTTGAGCCCGCCTATGGAATTTTGGGCTAATCCCGCTTCCTTCAACTTAACACCAGCAACCAAGTTGGAGTTGATCCATGGAGGAGACTCCAGGGAAGTGCTGATGTCCCCTCCCAGTGGTGCCATTCCCGGCCCTCCAGGCACAGCAGCATCATGGCCCACAGCAGGCTGTTCCCTGCAGCACCCGAGGACTGAGCTGAGACCCCTCAAACTCAGCCCATGAGGGCAGCCAAGTGGACCCGAGCTGGAGCTGCCTGGTGAGCCAGGGGAGAAAGGGCACAGGGCTTTATGTCTGTCCCCAACTGTAGGTACGATGTCCCCTTGGTCCCTCACGGCTCCCAGCCCACCCTGGCTGTGCCGGAAGCCCCTCCTGCAGCCCCCGGCCAAGCCCCGACCCGCAGTGCCCCTGTGTGGGCTGCACACCGTATAGCACGGCCAGGACCCTCCCGATCTCCTCCCACAGTCCCCCCCGGACCACGGTGGCCAGAGACAGGGCACCCTGAGAGCCCCCAGTGCCACACACCCCACGCTTTTCCCTCCCAGGGCATGGGGAAAGGTCTCTGGCTCCAAACCCCACCATTGGGGACGGCCGTGCCGGGAGCTTGGTGCCCCATCTCCTGGTGTGGGTCCACGGTGTGCCCCATATCCCATGGGGCGAGGGCAGGTGGGGAGACAGAGGGGTCAGAGGGAGAAAGGTGGCATCGGGGGTGACAACGGGAGGGTGCATTACAGCCTGTGAGACGTCCCAACGTGTCGGATGGGGTGGTGGTGGCACCGGGTGGGAGAGATGCTGGGAGGGGATCCTCCTGGAATGCAACATCCCCTCCTGAAGGCAGGCATGGACCCCCCCCGGCTCAAAACCAGGCAGGGTGTGGGTTCGAGCTCAGCCCTTGGCACGAGCAAAACCATCTTCTCCCCCCGTGAGCAGCCCCAAAACCCACACCTGAATTTTACAGCCCTGAGCACGGGTACCAGCAGGACCTGCAGCCTCCGGTAGCAACCAGGGAGGAGGAGGAGGAGGAAAGAGGAAGGCTGGGAGGATGCTGTGGCTGCAGAGTCGGGCCGTACGTACCGTTGTACACCAGCTCAGAGAATTTCAAGGCAAGCCCCTGCTTGATTTTCCGCACTTCCCGATCCATGGTGAAGGCCTCGATATCTAAATGCGCATGGTATAGGATCGTTCCTGCTGGGGTCTCATAGATACCTAGCCATTTTTCCAGGCAGGGGGAAAAGCAGAAAAAGAGAGAGAAACGAATGAGACCAAAACTGTCAGCAAATGACAAAAAATAATGACTCGGCTGACAGAAGGAGCTGTGGTCGAGCGCATTCAGTCCCAGCTTGCTGTAAAATGCATCTGTCATTATGTTCATGCTGGGGCCGAGACAGTCCACTCCGCACCTTGCGGAGAAAATTTCTAGATTCCCCTCTTTGAAGAGGCACTCTGACGAGGCTAAATGACAGGGTTTGGGAACCGATCCCCCCGCCGATCCGTGCCCAACGGTCTGCGGCTGAAAACCTGTAATTAAAGGGACGACGCGGGGCAGAGGCGCGGGGAGCAGGAGGAACCGAAATACCCTCCTCTCCCCTCGCCTGGCGAGAAGGAGCCCCGCGCGGCCGCTGCGAAGAGATGAGGCTACCTGGGGGCTGGGAGGGCAACCTCATTTGGGGCTGGCAGGCCCCCCACCCCTCTGGTCCCTTCCTGCCTGCTCCCCGCCCCCCCCCGCCCCCGCCAACCATTAGGCGAGGGCTGGGGAATGGAGGGATGCTTTAATTATTTCGGTGATGGGGGCTAACGCCGCGGGCGAGCTGCTCTCTTTGTTCCAGCCGCTCGAGGTTTGTTCACCACGAAACGTGGTTGTTTGGTGTTTAAATAGGAGGGTGGCTTCGCTCCGGGTGGGACGTGGGTGGAAAGCTGGAGGGGAAAAATGCTGAGCTGGGCCGGCAGCAAACATGTGGCGGCCGTGGCTGTAACCTGCCTGTGGTCAAGGTGCTTCCACCAGCACGTCCCTGTCCCCTGCTGGCATGTGGGGACGGTCCCCTCCCAACGCCAGGCATCCGTGCTATGGCACAGCCATGGGAATGACAAAGGGCACCTGCGGGCTGTGTCCACTCGCACACAAAGAAAGACCATGGGAAACTGTCCCTGCTGAAGCGGATGTGTCCCCAAGCCAGCCCCAGCCCTGAGAATGGTGAGAGGAGACCATGGGGCTGTCACGGAGGCTGAAACCCCACACCAGGCTCTGCCCACACCATGCCCTGGAGTGTGGCACAGGCTCAAGCATGTCCTGTCCCAGGGTGGCCACAGTCCCACAAGCACAGCAGGAGCCCTGTCTGCCACGGCAGCCCAAGCTGCTTCCATCAAACCTCATCCCTACCATGGGGTCCATGATCCCGGCATCTCACAGGCAAAGGATGGGTCTCTGTCCCAAAGGAGAGCCATCCCCTCCTCTCAGGCCACCCCAGCGATGTAGCAGCCTGTCCCTGGGGGCAGGTCATGGGGTGGGAACCGAGCACCCATCCCCATGGGGCTGCAGGAGACACCTGAATTGACACCAAACCCCAGCCATGCCCACGGGCACGGCGGTGGCACAGGAGCTCAGGGGGCTGCTGTATGCCCCCTCCAGCCCCAACCGAGAAGCCAGCACAACAAATAGTCCCTCTCCTTCCCCTTAGGAGGTGTTAAAGCCAATTTGGGCTGACCAAAGGTTTGGATTTGTGTCTTAACCTCCACCTCCTGCCTCTCTTCACCCCTGCCCATCCCATTCGACCTGGTGCTAGAGGACTGGGGACCGGAGCGTGACAGCCAGGGTGGAGGTGAGCTGACAGCCACGCTCCCAGCCTCGCCACCGAGGAGACAAGAGACACCTTCAAAGTGACACTCGCAGCATCTCCAAGTGTCTATTTTCATCTCCCCGTGTTTACAGGAAAAAGACAGAGGTGTCAGCACTGCAGCCTGGAGAAGCTTCAATCACCCCGTAATTACTGCTGGGGAAGCGGGGGGTGACCGGAGAAGGGGAGGGGGGGGGGAAACATGGAGGGGGGCAGCCAAGGAGACAGCTGCCGCTGCTTAAAATTTTCTAATTTGTAACCTCGGCTGTCAGTTCACCTCCATCCGAGCAATTTTGCCGCGCTGAGTGCGGGCTGTCACTCCCGACGGGATGGGACGGGACGCGGCGGCTTCCCGAGGGGAAGGGGAGGGCAATGCTGCCCACGGGAAGGTGCTGCCCAAATTTCTACCCCTGGGCCAGGGCTGAGACCGAGCGTGGCCTGGTATTGGGTTAACCCCAGGGAAGGGGTTTTCCTCTTTTCCCTTCCACCTGGTCAGCAAACCAAGGGGAGGAAAAGGGAGAAGGAAGGAGGAAAAGCCCCAGCCGAAGGCAGCGCTGGGCTCTTTTGGCAGCGGCCGTCCCCCTCCTTCCCGCTTCCTCCCCACTGATTTCATTTACTTCACTTAATTAGCCCCCCTTTGGAGTTAAAAAGATAATTTGATAATGAGGATGTGAAAAGGCGGGAGAGGCAGGGCCGGGCTCCTGCTCCCAGCCAAGAGCCCCCGGCCGAGCCCCGGCCCCCCCAGCCGGCTGCAGCGCCGCTCCCCGGCACCCCCTAATTACCCACCCTCCTCCCACTAAAACAAATACGGCAAAATCGAGTTAATAGGGCTTAAAAGGCTGGCGTGGGCATGCTCAGCTCGCCCCTCGCCCATTAGGCCTTAACGAAGTTCAATTAGGAGCTTAGTAAAAATCAATGCAAACGAGTTTTTCTCTCTCCCGACTCCCCGGGTCTGGGAGGTGAGGGAGAGGAGGCACCTGGCAGGAGCCTTCGTTGCCACCACAGGAGATGCCACCCCCGTGACCACGAAGGGCTCTTGCTCTACTGCTGACTGCCCGTGCCTCAGTTTCCCCTGCAGAGCGGGGGTCCCTGGGGAGAGGGGGTCCCTGTGCTGCCCCCAGGAACCTGCAGAGCCCCAAGCCACCGGGGCCACCACACACTGCTGGGATTTAAGGGATCATCTCCCACCTGTGAGCCTGGGTCCTCTCTCCTGTCACGTTCACCCTAATCCCATTTGGGGTCCAAAATGCTCCTGGAAATGCGGTGGTGGGACCATCCTGAGCTGCCTGCACCCCAAACCCCCTGGGGGGAGGCAGATGCCAGCAGCACCCTCCTGCTCCAGCCCCCTCCCATCCCGGCTCTCCATCTCTCCATAGAACATCTCTCGGAGCAGATTTCCAGGAGGTTTCGGTTAATCCCATGGAGCAAAACTGGGGATAGGATCCTGCTCAAAGCAAGGGGAAAACCCCCCACCAAGGTCTCCTTCCCCCCTGCCTTGTCCCCAGAAAGCCCCATCCTCCCGCGTCTGCCGGCACACAAACACGGCAGCGATCGCTTGGGAATGTCACACAAGAGACAGGGATGACAGTTAAATGGGGTTTAGAGAAATTATTAAATGCTGGAAGGGTCACTAGAGCGTGTCAGTGGCTCTTAAAAAAAATAAAACAGATTTTGACAAATTACTCAGCATCCTGCATGCAAATGCGCAAGCTGGTGCGTGCGGTTTGGGGTTTGGGTTTTTTTTTTTTCCCTTCTTCCTTCTTTTGGTTTTAATTTGATTATTCAAACTCGGATCAAATGATTTGGGGTTTTGGTTTTGGTTTTTTTCACTTTTTGTGGCTGCTGCTCTTGCAAAGGGGCCGATGCCCTGCGATTGGGGAGGGAGAGTGGGGGCTGAGCCCTATCAAAATATTTGCCGATGCTCTGCACGAAGGGCAAGTTTAAAGAAAAGGAGCATCTAATTAGGTATTAACGAGATTTAAAACAAAAGAGCGGGCACAAGGAGATGGGAAATGATAATGAGCCCTTTCGTTACTTAGTTCTGCACAGAGCAGCTCGTTGCCTCTGGAGATTTCTTATGAAGCTGATCCTAATGGATGATCAATACTGAGAGTCACAGCCTCAAAAACCCATAGATAAATCAAAGAATTGGCTTTAACGAAACCCGCGGTGACTTTCATCGGCCTCCTGCACTTTGTACCCACGTTATAGAGCCTTTCTACCCTCCGGGACCTCCCACGAGCATCCTCCCTCACGAGCCCATAACTTGGCACTTTTCCCACTGGGGACAGGTCTCACTCAAGACCTGGGGTCACCGGTGGCACTGGGATCCCAGGGCTGGAGCAAACAGGGGCAGCGAGTGGGATAGAAGTGAGAAGTCACAGGAAAACCTTAGTCAAAAGCTGTTGGGAAGGGAGCGGTTGAGCGAGGGCTGCTGCTGTGACCTGAGCCAGAGCACCCCGGTGATGCTGAGCATCCACCATGAACTCCCCCCGGGGTTTTTTTCCTTTATTTTTGCTGGTTTTAGGACAGGGATGGCGCTGCTGGCAGGTGGTGGCCACTCACCTCTGGACTTCATCCCGACGAAGCGGTTCTCCACGATGTCGATGCGCCCGACGCCGTGCTTGCCCCTGCGGAGGAGAAGGGAGGTGGGACACGGGCGGCCACAAGAGGTGGGTCAAAGGGGTGGAAAGCTGGGGACAAACCCCAAATGACAGCGTGGTCAGCCCCTGAGTGGGACCGGTGACCATCGGTAGTGACCCCCAGACAGGGCAGGTGACAAGGAGATGGATTTTTCTCTCCTTTTCCCCCCTTTGTTGTGCCACCAGCTTTTCCATCCCCGCTGGTCGTTGGGGATGGTAGCACTGCAGGCAGCCACGGCACTTGGGCCACCAGAAAATAAACCGTGGAAGGAGACAGGACATGCTGCAGCTGTACTCCCGATGGCCCAAGTCATTTTAAAACCACTTAATTAACATTTAAAAAGTGAACTACATGGAAAAGTTCATTCCCATTCAGCGCCAGGGGGATAAAGGCAGAGACACAAAGGAGGGTGGCTGGGGACTGGGTGGCACTTGGCACAGAAGCGGGTGCCCTGGGGGGTGCTCCTGTATTTTTGGGCAAGCCCTCAGGGATGGCTCTGCCCTGGTGGCAGCAGAAACTGGGCAGAAACCAGGGCAGAAACCCCCAAAGGAGCTGCTGCCATGGAGGCATCAGAGGGGGGACAGAGTGATGGACCCGGCCAGCGCATCTCAGAGCACCAAAAAGGCCAACTCTCCACCCAAAAGGGACACTGACCCCCCCCTTGGGCAGGCAGGACAAGCTGATGCCCCCCGGGATGTGGGAGCTGGGGGTCCGGAGCTGAGCTGGGAGCAGGGCAAAGGGTGTTCTGCAGACAGGGGGTGCCTGGGGGGGCTGAGCCCCCCTCTTCGGGCAGGGCAGCCCTCACCCAACCGTGTTGCTGGGACACACGGTAAAGTGTTAATGGGACCATTTTAGCCCTCCCTGCGTGCAGGGACCATAAAGCCTAAAATGCTGTGCTCACGGACTCCGAGCCCAGCTGGCACGTGTGCCACAACAGGGACCCAACTGGGACCCAGCTGGGACTACCCCATCCTCAGGCTGCTGACCACCATCCCTGGGCTCACTGGGACGTGCCTGCCGTCAGATTCCACTTCCATCCCACCCTGGGGACCCTGCCGTGGTCCCCGCTGCCAGCTGGCGGGGAGGTGGCAACGGTGGCAGGGGACAACGTGGCACTCACGCGATGTCATTCAGGTACACGAAGAGCTCCAGGGCCGAGCAACGAGTGGCTCCGTCCCCGGCGTTGGTGACCTTCACGGGGACACCTGCGGAGGCGGGGAGGGAGGATGGGCAGGATCAGCCGGTGTCAGGATCCCCCCCCGGAATATCATCCCACGGGCGTTAAATAGATGTGACAGATATGAACTCTAAATAACTTCTTAAAAAGGCATATCCAAGCTGGTGCCGGGGTGGGGGGGGGAGGTGAAGGGAGGGGGACCCACCTCGGGAGACAAGTGAAATAAATAAATAAAAAAAGGCCATAAAAACGTCCCGTCGTTCCCCCCCTCCCCTTCTTTTCCTCTGTCCTCTCCCTCTCTCTTTTTTAGGGTCTGTGAAATTGCAACCAGGCCCTTAACTAATTGAATTTCACGCTCCGCAATTGTCTTATGGCACAGCACCTTCTGTCCCACCAGCCCCTGCCGGGGGGGGGAGCTGACAAATGTGTGTCCCCCCCCTCCACCAGCCTTGGGGGGGGGGGGGATGGAGGGGGGACCCCCACACCATGGCATGGCTGCTCGCACACGCACACACACGCACCCCGCGGCGGGGTGCTCCCTGCCATGAATTAATTATTGCACTTTTTTTTTTTTTTCTTTCTTTTTTTTTTTTTTCTTTTTTTTCCCTTAAATTTTTTTTTTTTTTTTTAAGGGCGCCGGGCAGGAGCAGGGGGCGGGAGGTAGTGGGGAGGGGGTAAGAGAGGATGCTGAATAGAAAGAGGCATTTTTCTTTAGCGGTGTGAAATGAGCAATAAATGTATTAGGAAGCTGACAAGGGGGCTGCGGGGCCCACAAAGAAAAGCGGTGCGGAGTTGGAGGCTAATCCCCCCTCCATCTGCCCTCCTCATTACCATTTAACGCACTATCACTTGCCAATCAGCCTCAATGCCTCCCTTTCTAGTCTTTATTACGGAGGCGCCCGCAAGAGCCCCGTCTAGTGATGGGGGCTGTCCGCTGGGGGCGGGGGGGGGGGGGGGGGGGGGGGGGGGGGGGGGGGGGGGGGGGGGGGGGGGGGGGGGGGGGGGGGGGGGGG
>JAOQGH010000007.1:187017-203812 GCA_025769975.1 Gallinago jamesoni | reverse complement strand
TCTCGGCGTGGGCATCCCCCCTCCCGGCCCCCCCCCACCCCCCCCACCCCCTCCCCCGTGCCCTCCCCTCGCCCTGGCTCTTTCTATTCGCATCCTCCACCGGGGTATTGGCCGGGGTCCGCTCGGCGGAGAGCCGACATTGTCGGGGCCGTTGTTGGCGAAAGCTGCTTAGCCTTTAAAATAGTTAATAATTAGATTAAAACTTCAAATAAATTAACTAGGGGCTGAATGGGCTGCTGGGAGGGGAGGGGGGCTGCTCCTTGCAGGGGGATTGCTCTAATGGAGCAGGGATGCTGGCGGAGGGGAGGTGGGTCCTCCCCCGCCTCTGAGCGGGGTCTCAGCCCCCCTGGGCTGGGCTCCCGCTGCTGCTGGGATGGATGGTGGCAGGGGGGATGCCCACAGCTGGTGGAACTGGGAGAGGCTGTCCTGTGTCCCCTTCTCCAGGTGACAGCACCGGGGTTGGGGTGCGTCCCCTGGGGTGGAATGGGGTGTCCCTGTCTCCTTCGGGGTGCCACACCGATGGCCAAATCCCGCTGGAGCATCTCCCCCAGCTGTGACACTGGCCAGGGTCACCCACACATCCCTGGGGCCACCTGCGTGCCACCCTGCAGGAGGAGGACCCCCTGCCTGCTGCACCCCAATGGCCATGGGCTTGGACCCCTCTCTGCTCTTGGGGGGTTCCCAGCAAGCCCCCCGAGATGTACCCAGATGCTCCACACACCTCGAAGATCCCTGAGGTGCTGCAAGCACCATCCGGAGCCCCGACACCACAATTTGGGGCTCACCTCCCCTGCCCCCCACCCCAGGGATGCTCCAGGCTGCTGGTGGCCCCCGGTCCTGGCTGGGAAGTGGGGGTTTGGATTCCAGGGGCAGAGACACGAGGGGCTCGGCTGCGAGGAGGTGCTTACCCCGCTCAAACTCAATCTCCAGCACGTCCGGGGTGTTGGGAGAGGTGGCTGGATCGCGGGTCTTCGTGTAGAGCCCGGGGGGGGCCTGATTCTGCGGGGAGGGGGAGAGAAGAGAGAAAGTCAGTTGGCATTAGCATCACCAACCCCACAAGCAGCCCTGACCCCTGTGTGCATCCCCCATCCCTCATCCCCACTCCGCATCCCTCATCCCCCGCTGCGCATCCCGCATCCCAAAGCACAGGGCCGGCACGGCACGGCACGGCACGGGCTCTTACCGGTGCCCCGGGGAAACAAAGGGGTTGGAGGAATCAGCCAATTTTTTCCCCTCAACTTGAGCTCATCTTTTCCTCCGACGCCCCCGCAGCTGGAGGCGGGATGGCTGCGGAGAAGCAAGTCAGGCAGGGAAAAGTGGGACGGGGGCAGCGAGCGGGCGGCCCCGCACGTCCCCGCGCCGCGGCCGGGCTTATTCGGCACCCACCGAAAAAACTAATGAGGAGGCCTGACCCCAGCAGGTGCACCAGGCACACCGGCTCTTTCGTGGTGTCCCCGGGGTTAATACACACGGGGGAAAATAGAGGAACAAAGCAAAAACCCATTTCAGAGCACATCAACCTTTATGTATATATATATATATTTTTTTTTTTTTTTTTTTCCTAGATTTATAGGGAAGAGGCATCTTATCTCTGTCAGAGCCCGGCCACCGAAGGCTTGGGTGCTGACGATGGATTGCTGCAATTGAAGTGTGTGCCAGGAGAGGGAGGGTGTAAATATAATAATAAAAAAAAAAAAAAAAAAAAAGAAAAAAAAAAGAAAAGCTTTCCATCCCGGAGAGCAAATGCTTTGCAATTTCGCTTGCCCCCTCGGCACTCACGCATGATGCGACTGCACACGCTGACCCCGAAACACTGTCAGAGCAGCGTTTGCAAACTCCTGTCTCTAAAGGGACACCCTCCCTCTCCTGCCCAGGCACAGCTCCAGGAGATGGAGGGGAGGGAAACTGAGGCTGGAAAGGCAGGCGGCACCGAGCGAGCTGGACCAACGCTGTCCTTGGCCAACATCAGAGGGAACATCTCAAAGGAGCCTCCAGCCAAGGGGTCGCAGCCACCCAAACCCCCCAGTGTGAGCAGCTCAGGTGGAGTTGCTCCAAACCAAGCCCCTCCTGCATACATTTTAAGTGGTGCTAAACTGGTATTTCCCCACAAAACCCAGCTGGTGAGAGCTGGAGCTCAGGGCATCTGCTGGCAGCGCAGACCTGGCAGCCTGGTCCCCGCTCCCCCTCTGCTTTTTAAAGCACAGCCTTTCTCCTGCTCAGTTTTCCTTCCTCCTCCTTTCCAGGAAGATAAAACAGGATAAGGCAGAAAGCAAGCTGGGGAGGGGGAAGAAAAAAAAAGTGATAGCTTAAAAAAAAAAATTTTGAGCTTTTAAAAGAGAAAATTAAATTCTCTCAAGAAGCAGTTTCCATCTAAAATTTTGAGATGGGCAATAACAAGCCTTTTAGTGAAAATGTCCTTCTTTTTTTGGTGTTCAATAAATAGCAAAGCCCAATCACTGCCAGTACACGAGGGCAGCCTGCCCAGCTGTGAGCACCCCTGCCCCCCCACTTTTCACAGGGGGACACACACCCCCCCCCTTTGCCTCACCCCAAACCCTGGGGTGTGCGTCCCGGCGGCAACCACAGCCAAATCCCAGGACTACAGACACAGCTAGCCCAGCACACGCTCCAGCAAAACCATCCTCAGGTTCCTATTTTATCTCATTTTTGGCCCTTTCCCTTGTTTTAAACAAGAGGCGCTGGCAGGCGTGCCCCCCCCCAGCCCCCCGCACACGCACAAATTACACGGGCTGCGGATTTCAATTTTACATCGTCTGGCCTTTCCTAGCCCTGATCACACTTATTAACTAGACAAACCTGCGAGAGATGATGAAAAACTTTTGAGTTCAAAAGGAAAGAACGTGGGGGCGGGAGGGAAAAAAAAAAAAATGCCGGAAAGTATTAAAAACTCTTTACTAAACATTGGAAGTCAAAGTCAGGTAGTTTCCAATTTTCCAAGCCAACTATGAAAACCCCTATTAAATAAAATAACTAAATAGAAATAAAAGTGACATTTGGCTTGCATTCCATCATTACGGTGCGGGCCTGTCCTCTTTTTATTCTCTCTCCTAAAAGCACAGTTCAAATGACAAATAGTTTGTTGCAGTGTATCAATGCCTCCTATTTATCCCTCCCCGCAGGGGGGCTAGTCCTGCAATGTCATCTTTAAAGGGGAGAGAGGGAGGGGGAAAAAAAAAAAAAAAGGGGGGAAAAAAAAAAAAGGAAGAGTGTGTGGAAAGGGAGAGCGGGAGGGGGGAAGAAAGAAGCAAGAAAAACGGGGCAAGAAGAGAAGAAATTGGAAGCAAATGGTCCATGAAGTAAACCATGATGCAGAGCTATCGATGCCGCAAATGGTTTATTCATCCGGCTGATATTGTTGTGCCCGGGACTGAATGAACTCTTTCAGAGTGCCATATGAAGTTAAAGCAAGTAAATTTCTATCTTTCTCCGCATTAGCTGCCTCATTGCCCTTCAATCGGGCCTCACAGAGGCAGAAAATAGCTCAACCATCTGCTTTCAAATCCCTACGTTTGGCAGGTCCCGGGGGTTTGGGGAGGGGGAGCCCGCCGTGCCTGGCACCCCGGATCCTGCCGCAGCCTCCCCGCTGCCCGGCGCTGCTTCCCGGGCTGGGGAAGGGGACAGCGGTGACACCGCGCTCCGGGAAGACACCGTGCTCCACGAAGCCACCCGCCAGCGCTGGTGGAGGCAGAGGTGCCCGAGCAGAGGATGCTCAGGGACAGGGTCAGGGCACTGCCCCTGTTTCCTGCTAAACTTCCCCTATTTTCCAAGCTGGCTTTGGGAAGGAAGCAGGTTTGGCAGAGCCTTGGACTGGGGATCTTTCCCAAGGGATGGGTGGGTCAGGATGGATGCACCGGGAAGGGTGATGGTCTCCCCTTGCTACCTCCAGCCAGGAGGCATGAACCCCCCACCCCGGCTTTGCCAACCACCCTCCCAGAGGAGAAGCCCATCCAAGGGCCTGGCTTTGTAAAACCGGACCCACAGACACCCTCGAGGAAAGCACCGCAGGGGAGTGGGATCCTTTCTCCACCTTCCTCTTCCTCACGCCCTGCCGGAGGCACGCGCCAGCCCCACGCAGCCAGCCGGCCACGGGCGCTGAGCTCCAGCCGGCTCCTCTCCCCTCTCCCCTGCCTCCCCCTCCTCTCCCCGGACTGTCTAATTAGCGCTGATGGATAGTTTAAGTAGCCGCCGAGCGTCGCGACCCGCTGGAGCATGAACGGCGCGGGCAGGGGCTAGCGGGCAGCCGGACCACGAGCACTGCTCGGAGGTAGCCAGGGATGGACCTCCGGAGAGATGTGCCACGCTCACCGGCCACAGCACCCACCACTACCGGGTTCTTGGTCCATGGTCCCATGGGCGCCCTGGGGGTCTCCCATGGGTGCCCTTGGGGTCTCCAAGCACCACCCCACCCAAGGGGAGGTTTTACCCCATTTTTCCCCCAGGGATGGGAGAGGGAGGAGGGGTGGGCGAGCTGCAGGCGTGGGCAGGGGTCCCGAGCTGGAACTCCCATCACCGTCCCCGTTCTTCCACCAGCGCCTCATCTGTCTAATTGCTCCTTTATTACTGCCCCGTGACATTGTCCCCTCCAGTGTCACCCTGAAACGGTCCCTTCCCCTGTTCACGCCAGCGGCAATTAACGTGCCGGGAGAGGCGGGCGGCAGGGCCCCCCTCCCCACTCCCCGCCGTGAAATTTCCAATTAGGCTGCAAATACACGAGCCGCCCTCGGCCCAGTGGCTGCCATGCTGGCCGGGCGGCCGTGATCGATTACCTTGGGGTTCTCCAGGATCCCGGCTTCATAGCTGCGGTGAGAAGAGAAAGAGAAGAGGTCATTGCAACCTGCAAGCCCAAAACCCACCAGGATGCCTCCCCCCCCTCCCCCCCATTTCCACCACCCCATGAAGATGGGGGTAAATACGTGTTATGGATCTCTAAGGGCTTTTAGCAGCAACCCTGCAAGGAGAACTGGGCTTGGGAGAGTCCAACAGATGGATGCCACCACATGGGACATGGACAACTGGGAAGAAAGGGATGCTGGAAGTTTTAGGGCCAGCAAATGGTGGGGCAACCTGGGACTCTGGAGGTACAAAGGGCTGTCCTGGCCGTGCAGGACACGGGGGATCAGGGTCCCAGCACCCCACAGGAGCTCCACACCCACCCACCCTCTCACCTGATGTGCATGAGGTTTTCATCCATGCTCCAGGGCGTTTGGGGCGTCACAGGCACCGGGATCCCATGTTTCTGCAGAGAAGGAGAGCGGGGCTGAGCCAGCTCCTGCTGGGATCAGCCCCAACTGCACAAAGGCACAGCCCACAGCAAGGCAGCACAGAGCAACCACAGCAAGATGGACATCTGTGTCCCTGGCCCTGGGCAACATCAGTTTGTACCATGAGAGCCACCTTGATGGGGACATCAAGAACATGGTGTGGCTGGGAGGAGAATGGCTGGGAGCAGAGATGAAGCCTCAGAGCCCCCCATGAACCCAAGCAATGGAGACATTGTCACGGATGCTGGTACTTTTTCTAGGTCCAGGTCCAGGATGGTGCATTCCCCTGGCTCAGTTCCTCATCAAGGAGAGGTGGCACCACCTGAAAGCCCCCAGAATCACAGGATGCTCTCCAAGCTAAACGGGATGGGGTGCTCTGCTGTGAGGGGACAGCACACGTGTCCCCACAGCCTCGTGCAGACACATGGCACAGGAGTGGCAGTGGTTCCCCTGAACCCGGGCACCCCCAGCACCCCATGCCCAGGGACACGTGGCCCCACACCGGCTGCCTCCCTGACGCAGCGCACAGCACCGAGCCCGGCTCCCTAACAAGGTCACCGGCACGTTCAATTACCCACTGACACTTCAATGGGGGAAATTGCCTGTGAAGACGAGGTGAATACGGGGGGGAATTAGCGGGAGAGGCGACGGTGGCGAGCTAACGACCGGAGCCAGTGGGGACATCGCCCACCCTGCCCGCACGCCAAGCCACGATGGCCCAGCTGTGGGGTGGCCATAGCAAGCTGGGGATGGAGGTGGCAGCTCTGGGTTGCCACCATGCCTCGGCTTGTCCATGCAGCCCACAGATCACCGAGCAGCTCTGGCCTTTCAGTGTCACCACAGCAGGGACATCAGCCAAGGGCTCGGCTGGGCATTGAGGAGCAGGGGCTGAGCAGAAGCTCCTTGTTTGCTGGGAAGAGGGGAAGGAAATGCTTGTGGCTGTTAAATCGTGGTCCTCAACCCATCACCTGAGATGGTAGCAAGGGTCCTGAGATGCTTCCTAAGGCTGCAGAGGGACTAACTCAGCTCCACTCTGGGGGGGGTACATTGCTTCTCCAGGTAAGAGTGAGAAGATGCCTCTCCCTGTCCCATCCCTCCGATGGATGGATGGAGCTGCAGGTGCCTCCTAGTCCCCCACGCTCCCATTGGCACCTGCCCCCTGTCCTCATCCCAGGACCCTCGTGGATGCTGGCAGAGGACATTTCACCCTAATTAAAGCTGAGGACCCTTCACCCTAAGGGGCCATTCAGGGCTGGGTCTCCCCATGCCATCGGTCACATCCCTCTCACCTGGGATGCTCAAACACCACCCAGGAGAGCTGCACCACGCTCATTGAGGTGTTTCAGCCTCAGCCGGTTGCGGGAACTAAGCGGCTGCTGCAGCAGGGCTGGCTCCAGCTCCCGGGCAGCAAATCCACAGGAGGAGCTGTGCCAGGGCGGCACAAATCCCCCCTTTCCTGGCAGCAACTGAGCCCCAAACATCATTGTGTTATAACCCCCTGAGCAGAGAGGCGAGTGCATCCAGGTGCTGAAAGGACCTGGCCACACATCTCCCTCTACCAAGTGTGAAAAAGAAGGGACACCCCCCGCCCTTTTTTCTTTTCTTTTTTTTTTGAAATGGCAAACATAGCCAGAGACCAAAAGGCACTACAAACCCTCAACCCCAACCTTTTCTCTTTGAACGGGGCCCCAACCCATTTCATTTCCCTTTCCCCCTCTGGCTTCCAAACAAACAAAAAAAAAAACAAAAAAACAAACCCCACCAAAACCAAACCAAACCCACAACCCCAAACAAAACCCCCAAACCCAAAACACATGTTCCATTTTCCATATAATAAAACCGCGGCGCTCTTGATAACTCCCCCTATTTGACAATTTGTTTGGCAACATATGGAAAGCTCTCGTAAACTCGCCCCTTCATAATACAGCGGCAGATGGCAAACACAATCCTCAACACGCCGGCCCTAATGGGCTCGGAGGGTCTCCTCGCCCCGCGCCGCATCCCTCCCCGCATCCCTCCGGCTCCGCGCCTCGCCTTCCCAGAGATCACCCCGGAGCAGCCTTGACGGCAGCTATTTTAAAAAACTGAAGCAATTTTCTGGTTTATGCACAGAGCTGCCTTTTTCCCTTTTTGATTGATTGAGCCGAGTTGTCAAGCATTTCCATGAAGTCGCTAAAAAAGAAAGGTACCCTGGTGGGCACATAAAAACCTGATGCAAAACTTCTAATATGTTTTATTGCAACTTGTACTTCAAAAGGGAAGGGGCAACAAAAGGCACACGGATTTGCTTTGTCTGTTACGCAAGTCAGGGAGCTGGGACCCGTTTCCTTGGAAAGTGGGTTACCGTTAATAGCCAGGTAATTATGGGGCTTTTAGAAAGGAAGGAGAAAAAAAAAAAAATATATATATATGGGGGGGGGGGGGAACCTGACCAGAAGGCTCTAGTGTGGTGCTGCAGGGAGGTTGTGCGGGGCTTGCTGCTGTCACCCACCAAGCCACAGTGGGCATCCTGCGATAGTTCTCAGCATCTCCCAACCCTTCTCAGCATCCCACCACCACCCCGAGCATCCCTACCTTGGCGTAGTCCATCAGCTCGCGGCGCCCCGGAAAGCGCTGGTAAAACTCGGGCAGCCTCCACGGTGCGACAACCTGGCGGGAGACCGGGAGCGTGAGATGAGAAGCCCCCAGCCCCCTTGCAGCCCCTGGACCCCTTTTCCCCCTCGGCACCCCCTGGGTTCCCAGCAGGAGAGGGCCCCTGGCACCCTGGGGAGCTGGGACCCGTGGGGGTGTTGGTCCCTCGGCTGAAATTTAATCT
Source organism: Gallinago jamesoni (assembly GCA_025769975.1). Classification (NCBI taxonomy): domain Eukaryota; kingdom Metazoa; phylum Chordata; class Aves; order Charadriiformes; family Scolopacidae; genus Gallinago; species Gallinago jamesoni. The sequence goes on along the minus strand of JAOQGH010000007.1, from coordinate 195,715 downwards.
CCCTGAGCCAGGGTGGAGTAACCCAAACCCCTGTCCCTAACAAGCCGCTGGATGCAGCATCGATTATCCAGCAGCTGCCTTGGTAGTTTCCTCCGTGGCCTCGCGGTGTTTGGGGTAAAAATAGGTCAATTAAGGATCATTACAGCCCCCTCAAATGCCAAAACGTCGCCTCGTGCAGCTGGCAGCTTGTTAAAGCCAGGCACAGCCGCTCGCTTCGGTGTTAAAACAAAATTCCCCACCAGCTGGGGAAGGAGGCGGGAGCCCGGTGGTGGGACCCCAGGGGACAATTTTGGGTGCCTTACCTTGATGTTAGGACACAGGGCGTAGCAGGTGAGCTCGAACCGAACCTGGTCATTGCCCTGAAACACAAAAGAGGCGCTGAGGGCTCACCCTGTGCCCGGGGCGGGGGGGGGGGAGGGGGGGAGGATGTGTGGTTTCCCTGCTCGCGGCTGCTGTCCCCGCACAGGGACAGGACCGAAGTCCCCCAGCAGAGAGCTGCAGGGGACTGTCTCGGGGTCTCAGCTCTGGCCAACACATGGGACAAGCTGCTTTGTAGGGAAAGCCTTCCAGCCAGCAGCTCAGGAGACACTTGGCTGAGCAGGGTGTTTTCAAATCGCTACGAGAGCCACCAGCCAGGAGGGACATCCAGCTGGTCTGGTGGGAGGTGTCCCTGCCCAGGGCAGGGGGGTTAGAACTTGGTGATCTCTAAGGTCCTTTCCAACTCTAACCATTCGATGATTCTGTGAAAACCAGATTTGGATATTTTTTTCCCCCACTGGCATCAGAGGACACGTGGAAGGTGAGGGGGGAGGAAGACCACAGTGGCCAGGAGGATACAGCAGCTTATAATTAAATAGCTGAACCTCCCTTTATCTTAATTGGCCCGTGCTGATGAGATCCTGCTAATGAGGCCAGGTAGTCAGGAAGGGCCGAGGAGCGAGCCTGGGAGTTATTAGCACTTCCCAGGGAATAGCACTCACCAAAGCCTGTTTTCCACCAACACCAAGGGGCGTAAGGACACCCCCCCCACCCCATCTTGGCCTGGAGGATACATTTACAGCGGGGCTGGGAAATCCCTGAGGACTATTACACGCAGGCGAGAACATCCACCAAAGCACTCATTTCCCTTACAGGCCCAAAACAAGTCCATCTGCTCCGGCAGCGGGGACACCGCAGATGGCCCGCATTTAAGACGCCGCAGCCGGGGACAGGGTGCAGCCGGGTCGAGTTACCCACAGTCGGTCCCTGCCGGCCCCCCCCCCGGATTTAATGGCTTGGGGGGCAGCCGGGGGTGCCCCTGTGAACTGGGGTGCTGGTGGTACCCAGGAGGAGAGGGGACATCATGGCGTTGGGGGTGCATTAGTCCAGGGCACTCTTGGGTGGGGGCTTTCAAGAGGGGTCTGCTGGGGTCAGGTGAGAGGGACAGGGAAGGGCAAGAGTTATTTCAGCCACGAAGCCCCCCAGCTGCCCCTCTGCCCCTTTTCCCGGGTGCCAGCGTGCTCCTTGGCTATCCCCTGGCCACATCCAACATCTCCCTTCCAGCAGGGTCCTCTACCATAGTTAGGGACCCCCCCAAACCCAGCCCCTTGCACTGAGACCCCTCCAGGTGGGCACCTCGCTTTTGCCCCTGGGCCGAGACAGGCACGATCTACACTTTGGGTCCCTGTGGGACGGGAAGAAGACACCTGGCAGCTCCTGGGTGCACGCACGGCACCCAGGGACACCACAGAGGTCTCTGGTGACAATGTCCCCCTGCCCTGGGTGCCCCCGCACTGGGTTGGGCAGCGTGTGGGCAGGGGCTGGCAGTGCCAGGGGGGTGACCCAGGGTCCCATCTGTCGGGTCCCACGTTCCCAGTGGAGGATTCCCCCCCCCTCCAGGCAGGGGCTGGCCCCGAGCATCCTTTCCACGGTCTCTGGCTGCCTCTAGCGGCAAAGCCTCCTCCCTGCGGCCGGCGGCGACAGCCAGGGGATGGGGACAGGGACCGGGACAGTGGCACCCTCCTCGAGGTGCTCCAAGAAGCCCGGGGGGGGGATGCTGGCTGAGTCCCAGCCGCGTCCTGGCTCGGGGCAGCCCCCGCCTGCAGCAGCCGGTAGAAAGTGACTGAAAGCGGGGGTTCGGCTGTGACCCGAGCCTTCCCGGCAGCGAGAGGGAAGCGAAATTGGGCACAGAAATCCCAGAATCAAGGAAGGAAGTGTTGAAACTCATGTGCGCGCCCCCTCGGAGCACCCCCTCCAGCACCACCAGCTCGGCCAAGGGGCTGAACCCCAGCACCCTGTGACACCACCACCCTGGGTGCCCGTGTCCTCCCATACCTTGCCGGTGGCCCCATGGGCGACGTACTGGGCTCCCTCCTTCTGGGCGATCTCCACCAGCTTGCGGGCGATGCAGGGCCGTGCCAGCGCCGTCCCCAGCAGGTACCGGTCCTCGTAGAGAGCGTTGGCCTGCACCGCCGGCCAGATGAACTCCTCCACGAACTCCCTGCTGATGTCCTCGATGTAAACCTGCCAGGATGGAGGGAACCCCAAGGTCAGAGGGTGGCTGGAAGGGAATCCGGCTCCTCTGGGGCTTTTCGGGATGTTGCGGCGGAATGGACCCTTTGCCTCCCCTTCGCTAGATGCTGCTAAAAGGCTTTGGTACAAATTCTCTGGGAAATGGGTTCCTCACTGGCACCGTATCACGCCTATAGTGGTCCCAGCCACAGTGGCTCAGCCCCACGGCGGGGAGCAGGGGGAGCTCAGAGCCTCCTGGGCACCAGGAGGGAAGGACACAGTTACCTTTTTAGCCCCCAGCGCCACTGCTTTCTTTCGTGCTGCCTCAAAATCTTCTTTCTGCCCGATGTTGGCCTGGAAAGGGGGAAAAAACAAGCCTGATTTGAAAGGTGTCCACAAAACCCAGCACAAGACCATTCTGGAATGGGGCATCATGCAACACATGGCAGAACCTGTGCTGGCTGGGCTTGAGGCCACCCAGGATGGACAGGAGAGGGGTTCCCTCCCATCCCCCCCCCCCCCAAAATGGCATATCTTGGGGCCATCCCTCCCTCTGCCAAGCCCTGTGGTGCTGCCCTCATTAGTGGAGGGTCATTTGCTGGCAAGGGACAGGCTGTGCCACACGGGGCTGGCAGCTCAGCAGAGCAGCACCTGGGCTGGGAGATGGTTAACCAGTGAGAATGGGGTCATCACCACGGCTGCACACACACCAGGCCCCCTGTCACCCACCCCACGTCCCCAGACCCATGGCCCAGCACCCTCTTCATCCCCAGCCCCCAGGGACGGGGTGCACTGGGGCTCACCAGATAGGCGATGACATCGTAGCCCTGCTCCTTCAGCCACACCAAGATGCAGGAGGTGTCCAGCCCCCCGCTGTAGGCAAGGACCACCGTGCCCTTGGGCTGAGCCATGGCTCTGGCAAAACAAAGGAAAAGGGGTTCATGACAGTCCCAGCCCCTTCCCCAAACATCAGCCTGCTCCTGCTCGGCCCAGGGACACAGCAGCCACCAGCCATGACACCCTGAACTGGCCACAGGATTGTTGTGGTGCCACAGGGTCCTGAGGGCAGCTGGGGTGAGGGCTCTCCTGGGATGGAATATTCTGGGCAAAACAAACATTATCCAGGGGAGGAGCAACCAGGTGGCAAGAAGCAAAGCCCACAGCAAACTAGAAACGTGGGGCTGGCGGTGGCTTCGGTAGGTAGAGGAGCACGAGGTGGAGCTGCTGGTGCTGGGACAAGCTCTCTGATTTAAACATGGACTCCCAGGGTTGCTCTCACTCACAGGCAGTGAGAGCTGGTGCCATCGGGTGCCAGATAATCCTGTGGGACCAGTGCCAGGGGCAGGACACTGCTCCCAGGTCTGGTGGAGCTCCCTTCTCTGCCGGGAGCACCAGGCTGGGGACAGGAGTGCAGGAGAAGACCTGTCGTGGCATCGGGAGGGATCGGCTGAACCAAGAGCCCTCCTGGGCTCCAAGGAGCAGGGAGGGGAAAGCTGGGAGAAGAGGAAAAGCCACGGCATTGCATCCATGTCCAGGCTGTGGCTCCCAGCCAGGGAGGGCACGCTGCCAGCCATGGCACCCAGCGGCAACCGGGTGATGGAGGAGCCACGGGGGTCGCTTTGCTCTTACCTTCTCACTCCGGGAACCCCAGCACAGCCTGCCCTACGCTCCGCAAGCGCCCTGCAACGCCGGGGGGGCCAGGACTCAGACACAGGCACCCGGCCCCCGTGGAGATGCAGCCCGATGACTTGCTCGGGCACGACCCGGCACGTCACGGCCCCCGTGCCAGGGCTGTGCCAGGGCCACCCACCAGCTCGGCCCCGAGCACCCACCGGCACCGCGGGTGTGCCATGGCTGCAGGGCTGGGGTGCTCGGCAGCATCCCACGCAGCCCAGACCCGTGACTCATTAATGTTTAATGGTTGTTTGTCCTAATGACGCTGCCCTGTGTTTCTTGCCAGCGTGAAACACCTAGGTGGAGATTTGGTGCCCCTCACCCTTCGGCCGAGGAGATGGAGGACTCCAGCCAGCGGCAGGAGATGGTGATGGAGGCGACAGCCTGAAGCTCAGGGGGAGGGACAGGGGGGGTGTCCCACTGGTGAAAAGGGCTCGGGGCTGTCCCCACTGTCCCCGGGCTGGACTGTGAATCCCAGGGCCCCATGAAGAGGCGATGCCAGCTGACCCTTGGCCGGGGAAGGCGGACAGCGGAGCCGGCCAAAATCCTGTCCTGAGCAATTTTCACGCTGCTGCTGCCGCCAAGTCAGCACAATCCCGCTCCTGCTCCTGCTGGCGGGGAGGGGGCCGTGCCCAGCTCCTCTAGGCTGGCCCACCCAGCACCTTTCCCAGCAGGATGCAGTTCCTCCATGGCTTCTTGGAGCCCACCCAGGCGCCGGGTCTGTCCTGCTGCTACCTGTTCCTTGCTGAAGGTCTGGCAGCCCCATAACCACAGTTCTGCTCCCTGAGCCTGCCCGTGCCCGTCAAGCAGCTTGTGCAACCGGCATTTCCCTCTCCCCCAGGTGCCGGGGGGGTGCCCTGCCCTGCCCTGCTCAGCCATCCTCTTCCTCACCAGGGCATTTACAGGAAGGCGCTCTCAGTTCCCGAAAGGGCCCAGCCAAAGCATGACGTCGCACCTGCAGCTCTTCGCCGGGCAAATTTCCTCCTTTTAACCCCAAAACCCATCCCTGCTGTGGCTGCCAGCGTCGCCATCACGGCTGCCAGCCGGTCTGAGCACCTCTGAGACCTGGCACGCTCATTGCACAATTGGCCCAGCAGGGGGTTAGAGGAAATGTCTCTATTTTTCTCCTGCTCAGACATGTCACCCTGCCCAGGCGATGCCCAAGGGACCTGGGGCACCTTGCCCTGGGGATGCGTCCTGCATCCAGGGAACGGTGTGGGGCCACCAGTGTTCCCAGCTCCAGCCACAGGGTTTGTGCCAAACCTGCCTGCTCAGGAAGGGAGAGCCCCAAAATTTTGGCGTTAGGCGGTAATAAATCAGAGCAAACAAAGCTCAGCGAAGGGGAACCCGGCGGGACTTTTTCTCAACCCTGATTATTATTCTGTAGCAATTTCCCTGTGAGTTGGGGCAGGGTTTTTTACCAGAGTGACTCTGGCTGCTCTGTTCCGCAGGAAAACGGCGCTTTTGTTTTTAAAAAACAAGGTTAAAAAAAAAAAAAAAAAAAGAAGTGGAGGGGAATAAAAAGCTTGAAAGTTTGGTAAGGAGAGAAACTGCCTTCGCCAGCCTGGCTGGAGGAGCAGCCTCTGCTCCGGTGAGTGCTGCCTGCTGGCTGGGATGGGGCAGGCAGCCCGGGCAGGGGGTCCCCAGGGGTTCCTGCAGCAAAGACGTGGGGGGACGTGCTCACTGGTGCTGGGGTTCACCCTCAGCATGGTTTCTCCACCTCCCATCTTGTCCCTCAACATCCTCCCAGAGGAGTGGGGAGGGCACACGGTGGTGCCAGCCAAGGTCCCGGCTCCCCTCCCCAGAGGTGGCTGAGCCCAGGGTCCTTGTGGGGAGACAGGACTCACTTACAGCCCCCTGCCCCTTCCAAAATTGAGCTGGAAGGGGTGGGACTGCAGCCTGCACCTCCCAGTGCTGGGAAAGGGCTAGGACCCCCCCCCAACCCCCACACCTCCCACCCGGCTCCTACAGGGATCAACGAGCCCTTCTCCAGCACCTAGAGGTGGGTGAGACCCCTGAGTGGGTGGAGAGGGGACTGCCAGGGACCCCATGGCAAAGAGCTCCCTTCCCCCCCTTTCCCCCCCAGCTCTGCCACGTCTGCACTCACCCACTCCCGGGGGCCTGGCTGCCCTCTGCGCTCCGGTCCGGTGCCTGGAGCATCCTCCTCCTCTTCCTCCTCCCTTATAGCCGGCCGTGGGCAGGCGGGGCTGCCGCAGGACTGTCCCCTCCGTGGGCACTGTCCCCAAGCGGAGCCCTGCCCTCCACCGACCCACAGGGGCAGAAAGCGGGGACAGTTTGCACCCCGAGCCGGGCTGGAGACTGTGCCCAGCTCTAGCATGGCTGCTCTAGGTGCTGTCACCCCTGTCCCCCCACTCCTGAGCTCCTCACCAGCCTCCACAGGAGTGACCCCATGGCTCTGCCTGCTCCGAGGAGTGGGAGAACTGGGGGCAAAGGGGAGTTGGTGCCCAGCTGCTCTATGACTGCTCAGGTTTCCTCCCTGGCACAGCATGGGGGGGAGGATTGAATTTATTTGAAACTCCATCAAGAGGAGAAGTGGGACCCCAGGTGGGCAGGAGAGGATGGGGCAGGGGGCTATGCATGGGGCAAAACCACCTTTCCCCCCTCAGGTTTGCCCAGGGGACCCCAGACCAGTAGCAGACCTGGCCTTGGGGGACAGGAAAACCCTAATTCCAAGGACAGTGCCTTTTGGGGACATCTCAGTGCCCCCACACAGGCACAGAAAGAGCAAGCCTCAGTGACAGGATGTGACCGTGACACTCTCACCTGGGTGCATGGCCATCACCAGACCTGATGGCCCAAACCTGGTGACGTGTGGGCTCAGGTCCTTGGAGCCAGCATCCTCTGTCCCTCCAGCCAGCATCATGGAGTAGGACTGAAACAGCTTTTTGGGAACAGCCTCTACCTGCACCATGTGCAGAGAGGCCACATCCTGCTCTTGTTCACCGAGGGACCTGATGCTGAGCCAGGGCTGGACTTTCAAATGCTGGACATTGGGCCTCCGGTGTTGCCACATCCAGACAATCTCCCTTCTATGGTCCAAGGCCACACCGGGAGGTGCCCAAAGCCCTGGGGAGTCAGGGCTGCTGCTGGGGCAGCCCCCCCCCGCACACCAAAGGAAGCTGCTTTCTGCAGACACAGCTGATATTTATCCATTAAACACCTTTATTTGGAAGAAAACCATAAATAAATAAATGTGCACAGAAACCAAGTGGGTTTAAAAAAAAAGACAAACTAAAGTGAACACAAGGCTACTTCAATTTAATACATGGTTAATGCTGGGGGGCCCTGTGCCCTCCCCAGCCTGAGACACCCTGCCGGGGCCCTCGTTGGCCGCTGTCACCTGGCTCATCCCCCCCTATCTGGGGGCTGATCATGGCCAAGGCCGTCTAGAGCGGTGTTTGCTCCAGGGCCACTGGTCTGAGTTGCGGGGTTGCAACAAAACCTGATTGCAAGAGGCTGGCGGGACACCTTGTCACCCCCCAAGGGCCCTGCTGAGTCAGGGACTGGCCCTGGGTGACAGCAGGGGGGGGCAGGGACTGCAGGGGGGGGGCAGGGGCAAGCAAAGGGGGTGTCTAGACGGGGAGAAGAAAGGTGCAAGCTCAGCTCTCCCTGGGTGGTGAGGGACAGGAGAAGTGACCTTGTGTCCCCTCCTGTCCCTCGGTGGTGTCAGTAGGGGTAGGGGGAGATGGAGATGAGGAGGATGAAGATGCTGGGTGCCCTCTGCCCACCTGGGGCCAGCACCTGCACCTTGAGTCGGTGGGTGCCGGGGTCCCGCAGCGGGCGCAGGGTGGAGATGATGCCCCGGCCCCGCTGGGTGCGGAGGGTGAAGGGGCTGCCGGGCTCCCCCTCCAGCAGGGTGAAGAGGGGGTGCCGGTGGGGGGCAGCGCCCGGGGTGAGGTGCACCACATCCCGGCCGGCGGCGATGCCGAGGGGCAGGGTGAGCAGCTGGTACTGCAGCGTGGGGGGGCCGGCTGAGCCACAGTCTGGGGTGCAGCGACCGACACACAGCCTGCACCAGAGACGGGGAATGGGGGGGACATGAGGTGTCTAGAGCGGCCAGGTCACCTGGGTCCACGTTGGGACAAGCACCCCCAGCCCCGCAGCACGACTTACCCGGGGCTGGAGCCTCTCCGGTACCCGGCCGGGCACGGCACCTCCACACACTGGACACCTCCACGGGTGTTGAAGCACATCTGGCTTGAGCCGCACTGGATCGTGCCCTCCACGCACTCGTCTATGTCTGTGGGCAGAGAGGGCACAGGTCTGAGGGTCCTGGAGTGCCCACTGTGCCCCAGGAGGAGTTGGGGGTTCAAATCACCACTTCCCACACCCCTGCCCCGGGGGTCTCAGACACGGGCTGTGAGAGGAAAGCACTGAGGCTTGGCAGGGGGCTGAGCCTGGGAACAATCATAGACCCATTTGGGTTGGAAAGGATTTTAAAGATCATGGAGTTCCAACCCCCTGCCCTGGGCAGGGACACCTCCCACCAGACCAGGTTGCTCCAAGCCCCATC
>JAOQGH010000007.1:148081-180140 GCA_025769975.1 Gallinago jamesoni | reverse complement strand
CCCTCCTCTGGACCCGCTCCATCAGGTCCATGTCCTTCTTCTATTGAGGGCTCCAGACCTGCACACAGTGCTCCAGGAGAGGTCTCACCAGAGCAAAGTGGCAGAATCACTTCTCTGGACCTGCTGGCAACACATCTCTTGATGCAGCCCAGGATGGCTTCTATTTCTCCTCTTACCCACCTGCATCTCTAGCTCCCTAGAGGGGACCCAACCCCATGGGGGGCTGGAGCACACCCACGTCACACCAGAAAGTGATGACAGACCCCAGGAAAGCCGCTCTTGGTAAGACCCACAGCCCCCAGGACCTCACCGTGGATGGAGACGAGGAAGACCTTGCGTGCCTCTCCGGCGGCGTTGGTGGCGATGCACTCGTACCACCCCTTGTCCCCGGGACCAGGGCTGGTGATGAGCAGCGACCCCGAGGGCTGCAAGCTGTGCGGGCAGAGCACACATCGGGGTCAGCCCCTGCCCCGCAGGGAGCAGTGAGAAGGGGGCAACCCCCCCCCATGGGGGGGCACTCCTCAGAGGCAGTGCTCTAGGTACCTGTAGGCGCCGGGTGGGAGGTGTGGGTTCAGGGGGTGGCCATCCTTCTCCCACCTGATGTGGGGCTCGGGGGATCCCCAGGTATCACAGCCCAGCGTGGCCGGCTGCTGAGCCAGCAGGGTGAGGTTGGAAGGTCCGGGGGCGATGGCGGGAGGGACTGTGGAAGGGCATGGAGGTGATGAGCAGAGGACAGCAGCACATCATTGCACCGATGAGAGCAGCCCAGCAGCTGTGGGTTGGAGGCAGTTGAGCCCAGGAGGGATCTGTATGGCTCTTCTCCTTACCCAGGACATGGAGCTCCAGGCCTCGGCGGTCCGAGCCAGCGGGGCTGGATGCCATGCAGAGGTAATAGCCCGAATCCTGGACCTGGATGGGGTCGATTTGTAGGGAGCCACCTGGAAGGAGCTGCAGCCTGAGGAGGGAGAGGGAGGAAGCCCTGTGAGCTGTAATGCGTGGGGACACACAGCTGGGAAGGTGACATGTGCCCTTACAGCCAGATGTGGCAAGCATCCACTGGGCTGCCACGGGGACAGAGCACACCTCTTGCGGGTGGACAGTGCCATCTCTGCTCCAGGTACACAAAAGCACCTATTAAAGTGGAGGGTGCCACGATCTGAAAGCCAGCTCTTGGTGCCACCAAGCCGCAGAACCTCGTACCTGTTGCTCCCATGAAGGAGCAGGAGCCGGCCGTCCTTCCACCACGTCACCCGGGGCACGGGCCACCCCTCCGCCTGGCATGGCAGCACCACCGAGCCGTTCAGCAGTGCCCTCGCCTCCTCGGGGCCCGGCTGGATCTCCGGGGCCACTGTGGAAATGGCCAGCCAGCACCGGAGAAAAATCAGAGACAGGACGCAGGAGATGGAGAACATCAGCCCAGACCAGCACTAAAGGCTGGGCATCACCCAACCCACATTGCCATCACCCCAGCCTTAGGACACCCCATAATTAACCTATTGAAATTTAACAAGGGCAAGCGTAGGGTGCTGCACATGAGGAGGAACTTCTTTTCTGTGAGGGTGGTAGAGCCCTGGAACAGGCTGCCCGGAGAGGTGGTGGAGTCTCCTTCTCTGGAAACATTCAAAACCTGCCTGGACAAGTTCCTGTGCAACCTGCTCCAGGTAGACCCGCTCTGGAGGGGGGTTTGGACTAGATGATCTCCAGAGGTCCCTTCCAACCCCGTATGAGTCTATGATTCTACAATATTGCACATCCCTGAACTAATGGGGATAGAGTTAGCACTTGCTGCCACCAAAGCCCCGTGGCAGGGCATCATCACTCACCGTGAACCTCCACCCGGACGCGTAGGCTGGTGTCCCCCAGTGCGTTGGTGGACCTACAGCTGTACTCCCCACCGTCAGCTGCTCCCACAGCCTGGATCTGCAGGAAGCGCCCCTCGGCCAGGACCTGCCTGCGGGCATCCTCCTGACACCCCCAGGGAGTCTCCATCAGCATTGCCCCCACCATGAGCATGATGGGGCAGGTGAAGGTTCATCCCAGCACCTATCCATGCCCAGTCCCAGGTCCCATCACAGGTACCTGCAGCGGGGAGCCCTCCCGGTGCCACTCGATGTGGGGGGGTGGCACGGCATCCTCCGGGCACTCCAGGATGAGCTGCCCCCCTGCCACTGCGGTGACGCTCTGGGTCTCTCCAACGCTTGCAACGCTGAGAGGTGCTGTGGGACACATGCCAGATGGGTCAGGGGGTGCCCGTGCGGGTTGGGCACCCTCATATCTGTCCCCATGTCATGTACGAGCCACCAGCTCTGCAGGACCTCACACTGCACTCCAGTTCCTGCCCAATGGAGGCTTGACAGCCCCCACTGCTCTTCCCACTCACCCCCAGTGACCCCAAGGACAGGTGCAGGGGATGTTCTGACTCTCTGGTCCCCCAGATCTCTCTGGCCACCCCCCTGCTAGCACTCTCCTCACTGCACTGCTGGGGCCACACTACCTTGGATGCTGACATGGAAACTCCTGCTGTCCTCCCCGGCGGGGCTAGCGGCCAGGCAGGTGTACAAGCCAGCATCGGCCACCTACGCAAAGCCAGGAGAGGGAGAAGTTGAGGCACGAAAAGAAAATAGGGGTGAGGAGAAGACAGAGGAGCCCCTACCTTAGTGCTCTCAATGTGGAAGGTGCTCTCATTCCCAGACACGAGCCAGGGCCCTGCCAGCAGCCGTCCGTCCTTCTCCCAGGTGACGGTGGGCACAGGGACGCCTGTCACCACACACGTCAGCTCTAGCGGGGTGCCCACGGCGATGGACATCTCGGTGGGCTGGGACGCAGCCTCTACATGGGGTGGCTCTGCAAGGCACACGGTGAGGTAGGTAGACTCATCCCTTCATTGATCCCCCAAAATTGGCGAAGCTGCCCTTCCCAAATCCCTGGGGAAAGACACGCACCCGACACCAGGAGGTGGAAGGCTTTGCTGACCTCCCCCACCTCGTTGGCTGCCAGGCAGGAGTACACCCCTGCGTCAGTTGGCCCCACAGCCACCAGGCTCAGCCGTGGGCCAACAGAGACATGGTTGCTCTGCCACGCCAGGGGCTTGCCATCCTTCATCCAGGTCACTGCCGGTGCTGGGGACCCAGTGGCTTCACAGGTGAAGGTGACATCGGAGCCCTTGGCCACCATCTGCTCCTCGTTGCTCTCGGCGCTCTCCAGGACTGGGGGCACTGGGGAGAGAGGGGTTCCCTTTAGGGGGGACATGGAAGCAAACTGGGGTTTGGCAGTTCCCTGGTGTCCTGTGAGCACCCAGGGGCAGCTCGGCCTCCCTGCAGGGTGCTCCAGGACTGCTGTCAGGCTGGTCCTGCCTCACTCCATCCTCTCCCAGCCCACCTCGGTGGCCAAGGACCCTGCTCAGGACCCTGTTTGGAAACGGGGCTGCAAAGCACAACACATGCCAGCAAAATTGGTGCCCGGGTTCCCCCTCCTCTGGTCTCCCCAACCCCCTTGCTGCCCCCGTACCCCGTATCTGCAGGACGAAGCTGCGATCGGCCACCCCTGCCCGGCTGGAGGCAATGCAGGTGTAGAGCCCGGCGTCAGAGACCTGTGCCTGGGAGATCCTACCCCATGGAGCAGGGCACGGGGATGGGGAGGAGACATCAGCTCCGGGTGACCCCACTGCACCTCAAGGTTTCCACACTGACATGCAGCCACCTCGGGGTGCAGCCATGGCCATGCTGGCACAGGCCCCTGAGCATCACTCCAGGGTCACTTCTTACCGGAGGACGTGCCCGGCGGAGAGCAGGGTGACACGAGGGGACAGGCGCAGGGGCAGCCCATCCTTCAGCCAGCTCACGTGCAGGGGAGAGGACCCCCGTGCCCGGCACTCCAGTGTCACCACCGTGGACAGGATGCCACGGACCACCTCCGAGTCATCGGCGCCTCTCTCGATGGTGGGGGGTACTGGGCGAGGGGACAGAGGGGCTGACAGGGCTGCTGGGGGTGGGTGGCCCTGGTGGTGACCCGTGGTCCCCAGCCCTGCTCACCCAGCACGCTCAGTGTCTGCAGCCATGTGTCTTCGCCCGCACTGTTCTGGGCCAGGCAGGTGTAAGCCCCCGAGTCGGCAGCTTGGAGCCCCTCGAGGAGCAGGGAGCCATCGGGGGACATCCTGCGTGGGGAGGACAGGGCAGTGACCTGTGTGTCCGTCCCTAAGGAGCCTATGGGGCAGAGATGCTCTGCACTTGGCTGCTGAACCCAAGCTGCAGATTTTGGGGTGTGCTGCAAGGCCAGCACAGGGACTGGGACCATGCCAGGGTGACAGGGACCATGCCAGGCGTCAGCAGCACCCAGGATGCTGGGGTGATGCTCCTCAGCAAACAGCTGGGATATGCTCATCCCAGCCCAAGCAGGGAGATGAGGAGAAGCAGCAGAGCTCAGCCTTGCACTGCTCTTTTGCACGTGGGGAAACTGAGGCACAGACAGGGACAGGGCTGTGCCATCTCTAGCCCGTGGGATGTGTGTCCATCCACCCCCCCAGACTCACCGGGCACGCGAAGGGGGCTGCAGCCTCAGGGGCTGCCCGTCCTTCAGCCAGGAGATCTGGGGGGTGGGCTGCCCCTCTGCCCGGCACTCCAGCCTCACCCCTCTGCCCTCCAGCACGCTGTGCTCACTGGGGACCCCCACGCTGGTGATCCGGGGTGCCACTGCCTCGAGAAGAGGAGGAGATTAAGGAAGAGGAGGTGGAGGAAGGCTCCCCTTTGAGGAAGAGCCCCTGGGGACCCCCACCCACCCGCCCTGGGGAAGCCCTACCTCGCACCAGCACCTTGAAGTCCTTGCGTGCCGTGGTGGCCGAGCCCTGTGCCAGGCAGGTGTACCAGCCCTGGTGGAAGGGCTGCAGGGGGCTGAGCTGGAGCTGGCCCCCCACGGACACAAGGCCCTGCTCCGGGCTGCTCTCTGCAAGGAGATGGGGTGAAGGGGGCTGCAGAAGAACTCCTCCATCAAGTCCTCCCCAGACATGCTGTCACACTCCCTCCTTCCCACCCCCAGGACTTGGTCACAGTGGAGGTTGGGGCTCTGCTGAGGAGGGTGTTTGCACCACGCGTGGCTGGAGCTTTGCAGGAGAAAAGAGCCACTGGTCTGGGGACAGACTCCCTGTCCCAGTGAGTAACCCATGGGCTGGTACCCAGAGAGCTCACTCCCTCATCTCTCCACCGCATCTCCCGTGCCCACCATCCCCTTGGTGCAACCTTGGGAATGAATCTGAGGGCTCTTCAAAACCATGCAGGGAAAACGCCAGCCCCTTCGTGCCCTGTCTCCTCCCCCATGGGGCTCTGCGGTGCTCCCACAGCAGGATTAGAGATGGAGACACTGAGGCAGGACGGTGGCACGCACCCCCGGACCACATACCCAGCGGGCTCCCGTCCTTCAGCCAGGTGATGGTGAGCGCAGACACACCAGTGACTTGGCAGGTCAGGATGAGGGGGCTCCCCACGTCGGCATCCACCATCTCCTGCTGTGACTCCTCAATGCCCGAGGTCCCTGGGGAGGAGGAGGAGGGATGGGGTGTGTGAGCAGGAACACAAGGACCAGGGTTTGCCACCAGCTCCTGGCTGAGCCCTCGCCACTCACCATGAACGGTGAGGATGAAGCGCTTCTCATCCTGGCCGGCCTCATTCAGTGCCACACAGGTGTACGTGCCCGAGCTGGAAAGCTGCAAGAGAGGGAGCTGCAGCACCCGTGAGTCTGGAAGAAGAAGGGAGCAAGGGGTCAGAGCTGGCTGGAGACAGGACTGAGTCTGGGCCACCAAGCTGGCAAGCTGACCCATCCCTCCGCAGCCAGTCTTGCTCTGTGGAGATGTTTCCGGCCAACAAAGTCCCTCTTTGAGGTCTAAGGCCTCCCTATGCCCAGAAGAGAAGGGTGCTGAGCTCCTGGGGAGCAGCGGTGCAGGGTTTGCAGGATGCAACCTTGATCCTTTCCAGCACAGGTCACTCGGCAGTGAGCTGCATGTGATTATGGCTGAAAGTCTGAGCTCAAGACCCACATACAGCATCCAGACAGGGAGGTTAGAGGAGTTGAAGCCCACCATCAAGAGCTAGTGGCCGTGGCAAGCCCTGGGGGACAAGCTGTCATCCTTGCTCATCCCAGCGTACCTGGGGTGACGGTCACCTCCTCACCGAGCTGCAGGACTCGGCCATCCTTGTACCAGGTGATCTCTGCAGTGGGGTGAGACTGGACATCACACACCAGAGAGACGCTGCCATTGATGATGCCGTCGATGCTCTCGGGGTTTGCGCCCACGATCTGGGGTGCCTCTGCTCCAACACATGCCAAAAGAGAGTGCCAGAGGGGAACTGTCACTGTGGAGGCCAAGCTCCCCCCAGGAGGAAATGAGCACCGAGCATCTCGCCTTCTTGGAGCATGCTGGCATCTCCATCTCTTCACACTGGCCAAGTGTGACAAGCACAGGAAGGTGGGGGACAGAGGCAGCCACGTGGCTCAGGAGCCACAGGAGACTCCATCCATCCAGAGGAGGAGGAGAATCAGAAGGAACAAGGTAAATCAGCAACCCAGGGAAGGGTTGCTGGGGGTGTCTTACCCTGCACAGTGAGGGCAAAGTGCTTCTCAGCTGACCCAACCAGGTTCTCAGCCATGCATGTGTAGCTGCCGGTGTCACCTACCTCCACTGCAGCCACCTGCAAAGGGAGACCAGAGACCTGCTGAGGGCTGCCCTGAGCTGGAGAGCTGCTGGAGCTCCCACGGGGACCTCAGGGCCTGGCAAGACCAGGGCAACCTCCTCCCTGGGGAGGGAACAGTGCCCCATTCCCTCCACCTGGTGTCACCCCCAGCACAGTCACCCTGCCCAGAGGGACACTGACCTGCAGGACCTTGCCACCCTCCAGGAGCTGGTGCCGTGGACTGACCACAACGGGGACATCATTCCAGAGCCAGGACACCACAGGGGCTGGGTGCCCGGTGGCTTCGCATTTGAAGCGGACAGTGCCATTGATGGTGGCCGTCACCTCCTCAGCCAGGTCCTCCGTGCCACCGTGGATGGCTGGAGCACCTGGAAGCAGGTGGTTATGGGTCTGCCACGTACCTCCATCCGCTCCCCACCCCTGGCCCCGTACTCACTCAGCACCTCCAGCAGGTAGTGCAGGCGGTCCCATCCCGCCGCGTTGGCCGCCTCGCAGGTGTACCTGCCCCCGTCCTCCTCCCGCACCGCCCGCAGCTGCAGCACCCGGCCCCCTGCGGCACAGGGCAGGCGTTGGGGCAAGGAATGGTCCCACAGAGGTCAGAGTGTCCCCTTCCAACCTCCCCTGTGCGCAGACCCCTAATGCAGCCCCAGTGACACTGCAGGTCCCACGGGTGCTGCGCCTGCTGGCAGGAGCACGGAGACAGGGTCCAACCTCCCCCCCATGCTATGGGTGCTCTCAACTCACAGAGCTGCTGCAGGAAACCCCCCAAACCCTACACCGAGGGTCCATCTCCATTACCTGAACCCCACACCAAGGGTCCATCCCCATTACCTAGCAGCATCAGCACCCCTGGGCCAGGGGAGAGGGGCTCCCCATCCTTGTACCAGGTGAGCTGAGGGGGTGGGATGGCATTGGTGTCGCAGTAGAGTGCAGTGGGCTGGTCGAGGATGGCCTGCCGGTGCTCTGTCACCTCCCCATCCTGGTCTTCCTCACGGTAGAAGATCTCAAGGGCTTCCTTGAGGCTTGTCTGCTGCTGGAAGAGGGGTGGCACTGCAGGGACAGGCTGTGGTCAGCTGTGAGGAATGGGGACTTACACCCCCAGGTGCAACCAGAGCATCTGCCCAGGCCTGGTTGGGACCAAGGAGATGTCTGGTTTCTAGAAGATACAAACCCTCTTCCTGATCACTCTGCTCTGCTCCCATGAGGGACCCCACTAAGGACCCCTCCTCTTGCTGAGACACCTGCTGCTCCAGGCACTGGCCAGTTGCCCAGGGCTCACCTTGGATATGCACAATGAAGTCCCTGTCATCTTCACCCACAGCATTGGTGGCCACGCAGGTGTAGTGCCCTGAATCAGAGACACTGGCTGGTTTGATCTGAAGGACCTGCCCCTCGTTGAGGATCTGGAGGTGGCCAGTGCTTTCCAGGAGCTGCACAAGGATCCCAGCCCCAAGGCAGGGAAGAAACAGGAAGATTACACAGCCAGGAGTGGAACGGAGCCCAGGCAGCCATATAAAAGGTATCTTTCAACTCTATCCACCTGGGATGGTGGCAGCAGTTGCAGTTAAGACCTCACCTGCTTGTCCTTGTACCACCGAATGGTTGGCTCCGGCACAGCCCAGGTCTCACACTCCAACATCACTGTGCTGTTGACCCTGGCTTTTACCTCTTTTGTGGCAGATTCCCCCGAAGGGTCATCACTGGCAATCCAAGGAGGAACTAGTGGGGAGAGACGACACAGTTGGGATGAGAGAAGAGCCCCCAAACTCTTACTCTGCCCTACTCAGTGACAGGCAGCACTTTGGGGTGCTGCTGACACCCTCAGACAGACCCCTTCACGCTCCCCAGGGTAGACCAGAGACTTTTTGGGGCCATGTGCTGATATGTTTGTGACTGAGCACCAGTTGTGAAAGGTGCAGCTGCGCAGGGTGAAGGTACAGGAAGGGAAGGGCTGCTGGCCTGGTTACAGTGGTGGGGTTGCTGCAGGAATTAGGAAGGACATGGAGAGCTCCCGCACCCAGGACCTTCACAGAGTAGTTCTTCATGGCCTCCCCGGCTTCATTGACCACGATGCAGCTGTATGTGCCTGCATCCTCTTCCTGGGCGTTCAGGATCTGCAGCCCACCTGAGCAAAGGGGATCTCCTCAGAAGGTTGCCCCTCAGCCACAGATCTCTATCCCCATGCAGCACAAGAAGACATCTTAAGGGACTGGCTGATCACCTGCAAGCCTGACCTGAGAGGGTTTAGTGCTCTTCAAGAGCCCAGTTTCCAGGCTAGAAAAACCAGTGCTGTCTTACCGATGCTGCCAAAGAGGCTCTAGCTACTATTAGATGATGTAGCACATGAAAGACCAGCATCCAGCTGACAGTCTGAGCTCCTTGGGTCCTGCAGGATGATGACTTCTCACCGTCCCACTGCCCTAGACTACAGCTAGACCCAGAAAAGGCATCACTCCCACTCCCCAGGGCATAGAGCAAGGGGCCAGACCACAGTCATGCAGAGCCTGAGGACACCAACACAGTACCAGGGAGCAGCTGGACGTTTCTAGACACTTTGAGGGGAACCTCATCTTTGAGCCAGGTGATGTTGGGAGATGAGTATGGCAGAGCCTCGCAGACCAGGGAGATGGGGTTGTTGATGATCACTGTGACTTCTGCAGCGGCATCTCCAGCAAACATAGGACTGGCTGCAGAGATGTGTTTGCATGGCAGATGAGCATTAGCACCCACTTAGGATTAGTGCTTCATCCACCCACCAGAGAGCACGACCCCAGTTCAGGGAGTTGGACTTGGCCACAGCACATGAAATGCACGGCACAAGCCCAGTTTCAGTCTGTGCCCTCCAAAAGCACAGAGGACACAGAAGACATCCGCCGCCTTCCCACAAGCCATCATCAGAGAGAAGTCCTGCACCAGATGGGCCCTTCAAGAGGTCTCATGAGGGCTTTCTAGCAGGTCCCAGGACATGATGCCATGCTGCTGGCTGTAGGGTTAAGGGGTCCTCACCGCCTACCCGGGGCAGACAATTAAAAAGCCCTCTAAGCCCATGTTCCCTGCTCACACCTGAGACGCTGCCTCCATCCACAGGTGTCTCGTACCTGAAACATCCAGCAGGTAGTGCTTGGTCTGATTTGCCCCAGCGCTAGAGGCAACGCAGGAGTAGCGGCCGGCATCGGACAGGGAGGCTTGGGGGATGTGGAGCACGGAGCCATCAGGGGAGATGGAGAAGGTGTTTCCATTAGGCAGAGGGTGGCCATCTTTCAGCCAGGTGATCTTTGGTTGGGGGTTGCCTGTGCGAGGTGGAAAGCAAGTTTTGGCCTTCATGGAAAAGTTTTTCCATGTGTGAGCACAGCCTGACCGGGGTCACCGCGCCAGAACTTTTCTGGGAAGCAGGGACATCAACCCAAATCCAAAGTTATCATGATCTGGATCCGATTTTTAGAGGCTGCTGGATGAGCCAGCAAGAACAAAGAAACTGTCCTGAGTAGGAGGTGATTGATTATTCCCATCACTATAGAAAAAACCAGATTAGAGGAATTTTAGCTCCATTTGGAAAAGATTGGAGGTTACGTTGTGGAACAAGTTCCCCACGTGGGTCCAGCACTTCCCGGACAGCCCAACTGCAAAGCCAGGAACTATCCCAAAAAACTCCTTAAGCCTATTTCAGCTGTTTTCATGTCATTGACTGGCGCCGTCCATGTGCTCCACACCCCAAAGGGAGACTCAGGTCCCTGAGACCCATCTTCCACATGCTTGCCCCAGCTCCACTCCCTGCGTGGTACTCACCTGCAGCCAGGCAGGACCAGGTAACAGGGTGACCCTCAGGAACTTTGGTGGTCTCTTCTTCATCCGCATTCTCAATGTGGGGAGGAACTAGGAACACAACCCACAGGGGAACTCAGCAGCTGACCAGCTTCACTGAGCCTCCAAACTCACGTGCTAAGGCATAGAGGACTCCAGCACTGCAGCTTCCACCATGCCCAGTCCTAACTCATGACTGTCACGGCAAGGGTGAAGTTCTGAAATCCTACCAGAAATCCTGCAGCAGATGGAGAACCCCTCCTTACCTAGGACCTCAACGTAGAAATGTCTCCTGGCCTCCCCAGCTATGTTGCTGGCCAGGCAGGAGTAGTGGCCACCATCCTGGGCTTGTGCACGGCTGAGTCTCAGCATCCAGCCCCCTGGAAGCCAAGGATCAGAGAGGTCTCAGGGCCTTGATCCAGGCACCAGTCCATCACAGCAGTGTTCCTGCAGGGCTGGAGCTCTGCTGCATTTACACCCATCACGCTGGGGCAAAATGTGTTCCCAAAGCTCCCATCTCTCACAGCATCCATGCCTCATCCCTGACCTGAAAGCACATGTGTGTACTCGCTGGGCGTGATGGGAGAGCCATTCCAGGACCAGGTGACTTTAGGAAGAGGAACACCAGTGGCCTCACAGGTCAGTGTCAGGGATCCATGCAGGGACACAGTGACATTGGTTATCATTCCCAATCCTTGAATGAACTCAGGAGGAACTGGGGATGCAAAAGAGGATGAATATCCACTTGCAAAGCAGTCACCAAGACAGCAGAAGAACAAAGGAAAACCTGGCTTGGTCCCACCCTCCTGCTTTACAGTTTGAGGACACAAGCCCAGAAGACCATGAGCATCGTCTGAAATTGTCAACTTTAAAGGCATTATGGGATGAGTGACTTACAACAAGTATGTGCCACCTACCCACACTCTGAAGCCCACGCTTACAGGCGTGACACCAAGCTGGCCACACACCCCAAGCCACCTCAGGCCTCTTCCAGCTCAAGTGCTTAGTACCTTGACCCATGAGGTTTCCCCAAGTCTTTGGAAAGTAGATGACTTTATGAGGTGTGAGATGGTCTGCTCTAATGACCCTGGAAAGAAACTCCAGCCTGATGAAGCCAGTTCTACAGCTATGCTTAGAGCATCCCCCTTTAACCCAAGATCTTCTGTGGGCTGGGTTGACCAAGACCTCCGTGTCATCTTGTTCTCCACACTCATGCTGTGCAACATCACCACCCTCCCAAGCCTGCCTGCACCCATACACCCCAGCCGCCAGCCCTGTCCCGCACCCCTACCATGCACCGCAACGTCAAACTCTCTCCACTCCTGCCCTGCCACATTTGTCACCAGGCAGGTGTAGCGTCCTGCGTGGGCCACCTCTGCCCTGGGGATGTGCAGTTTCCTCCCCTGCTCCGTAAGCAGGATCCCGTCCCCACTGGCCACAGGCTGCCCATCCTTCACCCACGTCACCGTGGGCAGTGGTGTCCCCATGGCCTCGCACTCCAAAACCGTCTCACCAGCCTTGATGACAGAAACCTTCTTTGGGGCTTTGCTGATGCTCCGGATTCTTGGCAGCGCTGTGGGACAGAGGGACACAGGGTGGAGATGACACTCACAACTCCCTTGGTTGTATGCAAATGGATGTATGAACGCCACTGGTCTGGACGGTGGCAGCAGGAAGGTGAAGCAAGTGTGAGGAGGGGGGAATTAGTGCAATGGGGCTGCTGGAGTGAAAACCAGCTGCAATCAGCTGGAAACCCGGAGGGGCAGATCTAACCCAGCTAGCAGCAGCCTTTCCCACACACCCAAGGCAGCGGCCAAGGGCTGTGAACTTTTGGGTCCAGATAGACCACACATTGAGAGATACCATGGCGCCTTCAACCTCTGTGTCTCTGGATCCCACCAGCTCACCATGCACCTCCAGGTGATGCTCCTTGCTGCTGCTGCCAGCAGCATTCCTGCACTCGCAGGTGTATATCCCCTTGTCCACCAGCTGCACCTTCTCAATGTAGAGCATCCTCCCTCCTGCAGATACCAGCTTTGAGCTCCCAGGTTGGGCAGAGAGGGGCTCACCTGCCGGGAAAGGAGACAACAGCCTCTCTCAGATAACCATCAGGACCAGTTCCCACCCAGAAGCTGGATTCTGCCTAGCATGAAGCACTCCTTGTTCTGAGGAGACCAACTTCTCTCTGGTGGGTCAACACGTGTGCAGGGGGATGAAGCTGAGGAGCAGGACCCTACCGTCCTTCAGCCAGCTCAGGGTGGGGAAGGGGATCCCGTGACACTCGCAGGCCAGCCTGATGGACTGCCCCTCCAGCACGGACACTGTGTGAGGCTCTGCTGAGGAGAAGGATGGGGGCACTACAGAGGACGAGAGGAGAAGAGAAGCTCCCTGATGGTGCTGGACAAGAGGAGAGGGGCAGCTCCCTGCCGGAGCTCTGTCCCACTGGCTACACACCACCCACAGCTCCGCTGGGCTTCACACAAAGAACCAGCAAGCCTCCCCTGCACTGGCTCCATGTGGAAGCAATAACCTTGACTCTCCAGCTATTAAGCAAGTGATGCTTTTAATTGCACGTGGCCTACAGCAGAGGATGACTGAGCATCCCGCGCCAGGCACACAGGCAGGCCAAGCCCAGGTTGGCCAGACACAGCCTTATTAGGTAGCGCTGCTCGCTGGGAAGGTTACCTAACTCTTTCCATTATCGGATGCTGTTCTCAGTTGCTCATAAATACAGCTGGCTGGAAAACGGTAACTCCTTCCCATGAGGGATATCAGCTTGTAGAAGAAAAAACCCAACACCCAGAAACCCCAGAAAAACAAAAACAGCAGAACCCAAACAATGCACCCGAGCCAGGACGCCAGACGTGCAAACGTTTCCCTGGGAAGGGATCGCAGGAACAAGCCTGGAGCGGGAGAACTGGAATTTCTCCACTCCCTGGCTACCTGCCTGCAGGACTTCCACCAACTGGCCTCCAGCATCCCGGAGAAAAGCCAGACCCTGGCTTAGCCCCCAGCGTTGTGGACGTGCTGAAATGGGCCGGGAGGCTGCGAGGATGCTCGAATCGAGCGAGCGAAAGCAGCCAGTGCCCATCCTGGCAGCAGCCTGGGAACCACCACTGGCATCCTCCTGTCTCGGGCAGGGGCAGAGCCAGGGGACAACGCCTGCAGCAGCTCCTCTGCTGACCGAGCGCAAAGAAGGGACAGAAAAGCCCTGGCAACGGCAAGGAAATCCCTTTGCTCTCCTGCCCACATTTTGGAGAGGCACCTCTTCTGCATTGCCATGGAAATCCCGTCCCAAGACTCATGAAAATGTTGGCTTTTTTCTCCTCTGACCCCCATTCTGGTGGGGATTCCATACCACCTCCAGCTCCACCCTCTTGCAGAACTCTAATATTTTGGGCTTAATGTTTTCCAAGCCAGTCAACTACCCCAAGTTAACATTATACATATAAATAAATGGTATTTAATATAGTATATATGCTTGTGTATATATATATATACACACATATACATACACACTCTCTCTCTAAATATATTTATATATATATATTTATATATGTCTCTGTATTTGCCCCCGATGGGCTCTTTCAGCCACAGCAGCCCTTACCCCACACGTCGAGGTTGTAGTGTCTCTCCAGGTGGCCCGGTCCCCGGCACGTGTACCTGCCCGCATCCTGAAGGGCAGCTTCCCTGATCTGCCAGAGCAAGCAGAGGCACTAAGGTGCTGGACCCATCCAGCCCCTTCCTGGGGGGACTTTGTGCTGGCGGAAGCCACAGGGACAGGGTCAGGATGAGAGGTGGGAGCTGGGGCACCTCCCAAGGGTGGACAGGGGGAGACGGGGATTCTTAAATGCCCTGATTCCCCTCCCATCCTCTGCAATACTCCAAAGTGTCACCTGGAGCACAGTCCCCTCCACAGATAGCTCCAAGCCCGGCCTTGGTGTGAGCAAGTTCCCGTCCTTCAGCCAGCGGGACCCCTGAGGGGGGATCCCGGGGACTGTGCATTCCAGTGTCACTGGGTGGCTGACGATGACGGAGATGTTCTCCTCCTCACCCATGGCAGTGAGGGGCACTGGAAAACAGATCAAAAAGGCAACACCTTCCCTGAGCCACCACTTTTGGTACCCCTTCATCCCCAGGGCTGGTCTCCCACAGCCCCACACACTTGCAAGGGGACAGCAGAGCGGCCCCATAGTCCCGAGCATCACGTCCAACCCCACAGCCACCCTGGTGGGAAGGGGCTGGGGATGCATGGGGGTACTTACATCTCACCTCGAGGGCAACCTCACATCTGTCCTCCCCTGCGGCACTGCTGGCTACGCACGTGTATGTCCCCGAGTCCTGGAGGCGAGCGGTGGGCAGGGACAGCACGCGCCCACCGGAGAGGATCTGTGCTTCCCCAAGGAGCAGAAAGAACCCAGATGAGCATGAAACCAGGGAAACTCACAGGCATCTGGGCTGCAAGCCATCACACAGCAACAGGGATGGGGGGCCTGCCTCGAGCCTGTCCTTGTCACATTCCTGGTACCCTCTGCCCATCCATGCCCCTCATGGAAGAAAAGCCCAGCTTGGAGCTGAGCAGGTCCATGCTCCCATGGACCAAACATGGGGCAGGTCGGAGCAACATAGCACCTGCTCAGCTCCAGCAATTGGGTTTTTAAAAGTCAGAATAAGAAAAAGGAACATCATCCTGGTGGGATGTCCCCAGTGAGCTCCCCCTCCATCAGGAGCTGTCTCACCTCCGGGCCACCCGCCACCATGCTGGGCACTGGATTGCCATCCTTCAGCCACAGCAGCTCTGGAGCTGGGGTCCCCGTAGCATCACATTCCAGTGTCACCAGCTCATTCACCATCACTGTGACAGGACTGGGACCAGCTGTGATCCGAGGGGGCACTGAGGGAGGGAGCAAAGAAATGTCACCAGAAGCAGCAGAGTGCAAAAGGGATGGGGTGGGTAGGAGACACCATGGTGTGGACCAGGCAATACTCATCCATGGGACCATGGTTTTCTAGGACATCATTTGGGATGAACATGGCTGGAATTTCAAGCAGGGCAGAGGAGAGGGGCTCTGCTAAAGCCATCTTCCAGGGATGTGTCTCAAGGCTGGGTCCCATGTACACATGAGATGCTGGAGGATGGAAGCCCCCAGCTCTCAGGCAGCCACAGTCCTTCCCCTGCTTGGTGTGGACTCACCAGTCACCTGCAGGCTGTACCAGAGCTCGGTGACACCGGCCACATTGGAGGCCACACAGCGGTAGCTGCCAGCATCAGAGAGCTGGGCACGTTGGATCTCTAGGTGCTTCCCATCCCTGGAAATGGTCCAGCCTGGTCCAGCCGAGAGCTGCTCATGCCCCTTGTACCAGGTGATGTCTGGAGGGAAGCAGGAAGCCAAGCGGTGAGGAGCTGCTACCCCAGTCACCAAGGAGACCCAGGGAAAGCCCCATGGACACATGAGGAAGAGCCGAAGGAGAGGATGGACTCACCAGGAGCAGGCAGCCCTGAAGCCAAGCACTGCAGGGATGCCGTGCCATTCTCCAGGATGACCAGGTCCACCACACTGGGCTCGATGTTGGGAGGTACTGCAACCCAGCACACACAGTCATTGGCTCTGTGTGGCCCAAGCCAGCTGCACCCACACAGTGCAGTGCCTGAGCATGGCCAGGTTCACCAGGGGCTCTCAGCACCCACCAAGTCCTGGGAGAGCAGTGGCTGGGGACCAGGGCTCGCTCCCCGCTCTGGGAGGGGACCACATTGCCACATGGTGCCAAAGCTGCTCCCCAGGTCAGCTAACAGATTTGTTACCAACCCTGGTGAGATACTCGTCCTTCCCAGGCAGAGATATCCATTCCCTGCCTGATTTCACACCCAACGCCTTCAGCATCACAACCATGGATGCCGACCAAGGATTGGTTTGGCCAGAGGGGAAACAAGGCTGGAAACAAACCCTCCACTGGGAAGCACCCATCAAAGATAGATGCTATGGTTTGCCATGGTATCAGTGGCCATCAGCTCCCAGCCTCATTGGCAAAGGGCAAGATCCCAATGGATCAAGCTACTGACTCTACACTCCCAAAAATCAGGGCTAGGAACATGCACTGCTTTGGCCGGCCATGTTCTCCATCCCACAGGGGAGGAATAGCATGTCTCATCCCAGACGTCGCATTCACCTTGAACCAAAACCTGCACCTCTGCCTGGGCCACCCCTGCCCTGTTGCTGCCCTGGCAGATGTAGAGCCCTTCGTGACCAAGTCCCACGCGTGCAATCAGCAGAGTCCCACCGTCCTTGGACACCACCACACTGTCCTGTTCTCCCAGTGGATGCCCATCCTTCAGCCACCTGTGAGAAAGGGGACAGAAGGCAAGTCCTTGGTCTGTCCTGCCATCCCCCATTTCTACCCAGCAAAGGACTGAACAGTGGGGTGCTGGCAGCAAGGACTGTCCCCTTGTCACCTGGAAAGAAGCTAGCAGTGTCATATCCACCCTGAGCTCCTAGTCCAATCTCTGCCAAGCTTTGTGTGCTGGGCTGAAGAGCACCCCCAGGGAGTTACGCAGCCCCTAAGGGAGCTCAGGGGAAGGTGGGCAGGACCCACCACCCTGCAGCACTCACCGGATCCGTGGTGTGGGAATGCCCATGGCACGACAGCGAATCCTCAGAGAGTCGTTGGCAACAGCCGTCAGGGGACTTTCTCCATCACCGATCAGCAGCTGGGGGGGAACTGGGGAGAAAGGGGACGTCAGGTTGGGACCACCCTCGGACCCTGGCACAGGGACGTGGGAGCAGCCAAGGCTTGTAGGGTGCAGGACCCCGGTGGTACATTAAGACCCACAGCCCACAGGAGGAGCATTTCAAACAGATGTGAACCTTGGACGTGCAAGCTGTAGCTGAGTGAGGCATTCCCAGCGGCATTTGTGGCCGTGCAGGTGTAGAGGCCGGTATCTGTCACCTGGGGCTTGGCCAACAGGAGGGACCCCGAAGGGAGGACACTGTAGCTTGGGGGACAAGGAACAGAAAAGCTAGATGGGAGGAACAGCCACGTCATCCATCACCACCTATCACCTATCATCCATCTCAGCTAAGGGTTGAGCTCACCATCATCTTGGGACAGCCAAGAGAATGTCCCAAGGGCCATCTCCTGCACAAGAAGGACGGCAGAGCTGTCCGTGGGCACAAACTCCCTTTGCTCAGCTCCTGCATGAGCTCAGCATGAGGCAGCGGTGAGAGCCACCCACCTGGGGATGAAGGGTGACGGGGCTCCCCATGGAGAACAGCCCCTGCAGCTGGAGCTGGCTGTGCATTCACTCCCAGCACTGTTTGTGCTCCACAGACATAACATCATCTCAGCCCACGGCTGCAGATTCCTCCTCATGTGCTCCCATAAATCACCCAGGCACGTGAGGACAAGCACATGAGATGTGGGGAGCAGCACAAGTCAACCGAGAGCAGCCACAGGAAACAAGGCAAGAGTGACAAGGCAACACAGTCCCTTCAAGAAGAGCAAAACTGAGACACCTTCCTGCTTCCCCAGGCCATAGCAATCCTCAGGTGTGCAGAAAGAAATTATTAACCTCAAGATCAAGGCTCACCATTCTACAGAGCCACTTCCAGCATGGTGCTAATGTACCACGAAAGAAGAAAACATGTCTTGTTTCTAAGAGGAAAGACCAAGATGCTCAAACACGTATCCAACCACTCTCTAGGTTATCTCTTCCATCAAATCAGATTAAATGACTGTCTCACACCTACCATCAGCCTCAACACCATCAAAAAATGAATCCGGCCCTCCAGAAGTCCCACACTGGAACACAACTGTCCTAGTGCAGACAAAGCCACCAGGAGCATTTCAATGCTTAAAGCCTAGGAAGTCCCCCTGACATGTGGGCTGCAAGACAGCAGAGTCTGCAGCATTCTCAGCCTCCCCAGCTGCCTGTCCTCCTCCTCTCCTCCTCTAGACCTCAAAACTGCTCCTCGGTGCCCTGCAGCCACCTGGTCCAACATCTCCCACAGGGATCCACCATCCCCAAGCCTGTCCTTGGCCCCACCAGCACCATGACGGCACAAGGCAGGAATGTGCATGAAGGCAGATGGCCGAGTGTGGCCAAGGAGCTGCACTGGAGCTGCCTTCTCTTCTCAACCCCAGCCCCACGTCCACGAAAGGCACGTGAAGGGTTGAGAGCAGCTGCTCCATCCCAGCAGATGTTTGTATGATGGAAAAAAAGCCTGGTGGTTCTTGCTTTGCTCTTCAAGGAGAGCAGAGCTAATGCCATGCCTCTTGGTTGCCTCGGTTCCTGCCAAAGCATTGAGCATTGGCCACTTGGTGCCAGGGGTGCCCTTTGCATCTTCTTACCAAGCAGCTGAGTCCCTTCATGGACCCAGCATCCCCCCTGAGAAGACACACAATCCCAAGAGATCGTGGTCCCGGCACCCACAACTCTCCTTACCTTGCGGTGGCGAGAGGCAGCAGCTGGGACCCCTGGGTCCACACCACCAAGGGAGGGGGATAGCCATGAACCTCGCAGGGCAGGGTGGTCTCCTGCCCAAGCACAGCCAGGACGGTTATGGGGTCTGATGCTTGCGATCCGTTCACGCTGATCCTGGGCTTCGCTGGGTGGAGAGGGAGTGTGGCTGGTGTGGGAACATTTCAGGTGCCCCACAGCCCTCGTTGCTGCTCTTCCCATCCCACAAACCCATTTAGAACCTGCCTAGGTGAGCCAGGGAAGCTAGGAGAGTCCCAAGGCCATGCTCTCCCTGACAGTCACCCTCTGGAGCTACTTTACTGGGAGCTGGTACGAGAGCCAGTCCCGGACACTCACTGCTGATGGAGAGCTGCACCTCCCGGCTGGAGAACCCTGCTGCGTTGGTGGCTGTGCAGAAGTAGGTTCCAGCATCCCTGGGGGAGGATGAAGGAATCAGGAGGGTCCCATCAGGGTCAAGGTGGTGACGTGGGCTTGGTGAGATGGGCTCTGTGCCCTGCAGAGGAAAGGGAAGGGAGGAAGGAAGACAGCAGTGACTCTCCCATGAGATGAGCATCCCAAGGGAAAGAAGAGGGCTCTGGACCCATCAGAGAGGTCTACTTCCCAGTCCCAGCTTCCCAGGGTACTTGATGCCACCTCCCTGGGAAGCCACAGCCACACTAGTGAGCTACGTCCCCTCCAAACACATTACCCCACAGCCTGGCTGGCAGGAGGATGGCATCCTGCCTGTCCTTGTCACCTACCTTTGCCCAGGTGACAGTAGGAGGGGGCACGCCGGTGGCATTACACCACAGGGTGACATCTGCTCCCTCGGTGGCGGTGACAAGGACAGGGCCAAGCTCAATGCTGGGAGGAACTGGGAAGGAAGAGAAGCACCTCACCCTGCATGGCCAGGGCCAGGTCCACCAAAGAGGGCAGTGCTTTGGTGCTTAAGACCAGAGGGCATCTGTTCCCCATTCACCCCCAGAGCAGAGACACCAGGCACCCTGCCCCTCACCGTGGATGACCAGGGACACGTCCCGCCTGTGTGAGCCAAGGGCATTGGTCACCTCGCAGGTGTACCTCCCCGCGTCCCCCTGAGACACCTGGTCCATGTGCAGGCTCCCATCAGCCTGGATGGAGTAGTGGCTGCTTGGGGCTACCTGGGCAAGGGCAGAGAAAGCAGGACAGACCAGGGGGTCAAACATCACCGTATCACTGTGTCTTTGGGGAACATCTAGAAATCAGTCCTTGAGCAGCAGGAGTGCCCTGATGCAGTGATGAACCCACGTTACCCTCCCAACCCAAATATTCCCCTGGCATCTTCCACCAGCAGCTTCAGCCCCAGGTGGTTGGGGCACCCGTCCTGCAGCAAAGTCCCCATCACAGGGCTGTGCTTGCAGCTGCCCACCCACCCACCATCACAGTGGGTGCAGAAGCCTCACCAGCTGCCCATCCTTCAGCCATCGGCGGGCTGGGAATGGCCTCCCGGCCAGGATGACACAGGGCAGTGACACGGGCTGGCCGGGGAGTGCACGGACCACAGAGGATGCCAGAGCTATTTCTGGGGCTGCTCGAAGGAAGGGAAAGGGAAACAATATTAATTGGAGACAAACTGGCTGGGAATGCTCAGGAGAACAGATCTGGATCACTTTTCTTCCAAGGTCCAGACATTGGCTCAGCACCAGCTGGCTCCGACATTCAGCTCCACACACACCCCCGAACCCCCCCCAAGTAATTTGGGGATATTCTTCTATAGTTTGGGTTCAAGCGCATGTCAGTGCACTAAGCCAACGAGGTGGAAGGGCATTATCCAGACCCCGCGCTGGGGTGGGATTTGCTGGGCATTCACCACGGCCAGCCCAGGAGCCGACGTGGCTGCTGCTCCCTCACCACTGGCACAGCCAGTGCTGGCAATGGCCACGATCAACACACCACCAAAAGCACGGAAAAGCAAACCCTGTCCGGTGACCACGAGCTTGACCTCCGCTTGGATTTTCCCAAACTCGTTCTCGGCTTTGCAGATGTAGACAGCTTGGTCATCCAGCGAGGCGCCTGGAGCAATGGCAGGGAGAAACCTGAGCTTGGTGGGGCTGGAGAGCCCCGAGCAAACTCCAGGATGGGGTGACACCACCTTTCCCCAGCTCCACCACCACCACCTCTGAGGGGGGAGAAACCCCACAGCACTGGAGGCTTGCGGACTGTGGCAGCACGGCTCATCTTGCACAAGTAAAAAGTGCAAATAAAGCCACCATGTCAATGGTTTATGACTGCAAAAAGAGTGGGCACGGGGAGGGGGTGGGGGGAACCCCACTGCTGGGACACGAGCCTGTAGCAGGCGGGGGGAGAGAAGCTCCCAGGGTGACATCCATGTGGGATGCCCACGTGTGCTCTCTGTCACGCCAACACACACTTGCACGCTCAGCACTCTTACTGTTGATGAGGAGCTTGGCAGCCTCCAGCTGGCTGGAAACACCAGCCATCCCATGCCAGCCCGTCACGGGCTTCCCATCCTGCCGGGACCAGGTGACCCGTGGCCGGGGAGAGCCCTCGGCGCGGCACAGCAGGCTCACGCTGTCCCCAACCTCCATCGCCACGTCCCCCAGGGTCTCAGGAAAGCGTGGGGCAGCTGGAGGAGAGAGCAGCAGAAAAGGGGCTCAGGCAGGCCCAACACCCCAGTGTCCCCACAGCCAGGGTGGGCAGCCCAGCCTGGATAAGAAAAGGGGCTGCAAAACCCACAAGATGGGTAATCCTGAAAAGTTATGAGATTGCCTCAAAGCATGTGGTGTTTTTCCAAAGCTGTCATAGCCACTGCAGTTTCCATCCCTTCCAGTCACACGCAGCAATTCCCTGGCTCAGGAAAACCTCTTGCACTTTTCCACCATTAACTGCTTCAAGTCCCACTGTCCCCAGCTCAGAACCTCCTCTCCTTCTCTCCACCTCCACATTATCCCACTAATTGCATTTGGACCCCTGGTCTTGCCCCAAGACATTGTGTCCCGTGCATTAGCATCTGCACCAGCCTTCTGCCACTGCTTGAGCCTCTTCCCTCCTCCTGACCCTTGGAAATCCCACCAGGCTTCAGTCTGCTTGGACTGAGCACTGACACCCCCACGTCGGGAAACCCGGGAGCTGGGGGCACGAGGAGCCTTGGGAAGCAGCATCTGGGAGCTGAGGCAGGAGGGATTGTGGTGGAGATAGGCTGGAGCCCTCGGTGGCACCCAGAAGGAGAGGCAGAGACTTACACCCCACGTCCAGGACGGTGACATCGAAGGCGACGCCAGCCTCGCCGAGAGCTTCACAGACGTACTGCCCCGCGTCCTCCTCCCGCACCGCCTGCAGCTGCAGGACGGCACGCTGGGTGCCAGCTGGGAACGCCGCCACCACCTGCTCGCCTGCCCCGAGACCCCCCCCCACATCAGCACCCCGAGTGCCCCCCCGGGGGTCCCTCCTGCCGTCGGTCCAGGGACCCCACGTGTGACATCCCTGCAGGGTGGCAGAGGGCCCCCGGTGTACAGAGGGGGGGTGTTCCCCAGGTCTGTCCCAGTCCCACCTTTGTACCACGCGACGTGGGGTGGGGGTACCCCCGAAACCCAGCACTCCAGGGTCACGTCTTCTCCCACCAGTGCCTTCAGGCTGGGCGTCACAGCCAGGATGGCAGGAGGCTCTGTGCCGTGGGGAGAAACACAGCTTCGGTGACTCCTTGCAGCGCTGGCTGCAGTACCACTCACCCCGAGGGCTCCCCAGAGCTGCCCCCCAACACCCTCCATCACAGACGGCCCCATCCCATAGCTCGCCACGCCACAAGGTCCAGATATTAAATCCCTCCCTCGGCAGCTCCGAGCCGGGGAGCTTCCCGGGATGCTGCCAGCTGGTGGGGAGCAGGTACCAGAGAACTCCAGGGTGATGACTTGCTCATCCCAGCCCAGGGCGCTGCTGGCGTAGCAGCTGTAATTCCCCGCATCCTCCGGGAGGGCAGCCCTGATGTGCAGGGTACCCCGAGCATCCGTGAAAACCCTGCGGCGAAAAAGGGGGGGAGGAGTGAGGGGGGAGAGAGGGAGAAACGAGGGCTGTGAAAACAGGCCGATAAAAAATGAGTTGAAATAAGTGAACGGGCTTAAAGCCACCCTGCACACGTGGGTGAGCGCCGGGCATCTGATAGATGAGGGTTAGCACTTAACGCCGGC
Organism: Gallinago jamesoni; assembly: GCA_025769975.1. NCBI lineage: Eukaryota > Metazoa > Chordata > Aves > Charadriiformes > Scolopacidae > Gallinago > Gallinago jamesoni. Next base: position 157,020 of record JAOQGH010000007.1, on the reverse strand, counting down.
TCCATCAGCTGCTGTGGGGAAGGACATCACTTTGAACCAGGGGAAAACATTGAGAATTGGGTTTTTTCCATCTCCAAAGTAAGAAAAAAAAAAAACCCTTCCCCCGAGTCCACGCCACCACTCACAGCCTGACACAGGGAGGTGGGAGCCAAAAAGCAGAAGAAATTAAGGGGAAGCACAAGGGGTATTTTGAGGCTTGAGCGCACACCGGGTGTGCAAAGCATCTCAAGTCCCCCTCGGTGGGGACGGTGACCTGGATAAGGCAGGATGGCTTAAAAATAAATACATGAAATTAAGGGCAGCAGAAAGCCAACCATCTCAGTGAATGGGCTGGGGATATCGCAACACCTTCCTCTTTTCAGAGCCATGGGCAACCCCAAGCCCCTCTCCTTCAGCCCGTCCATCCCTGCGAGGGGAGCACCATCCCCAGCGGGACAGGGGGGGGATGAAGGCACCCCGGTCCTCACGGGTTACCTCTCATCCTGCTCCACGTCCCAGCCCCAGCGCTTCCAGGCGGTGTGGGGCGGGGGATGGCCCCCAGCCGTGCAGTTCAGCCGCAGCTCCTGGTCCCTGCTGAAACGCTGGGGGCTGGGATCGACCTTCACCCAGGGCGCCTCTGCATGGCACAGGGTTGGAGAAGGCTTCGTCTCTTGGTGCCATCGGCTCCCCACCCATGGGACAGGGCATCACCCAGGCTAGTGTCCCACATGGGGCAGAGCCTACCCTGGATGAAGAGCCAGAGGGAGGCGGTGGCGGTGCCGTGGGCGCTGCGTGCCACGCACTCGTACAAGCCCCCGTCCCCCGGCTGCACGTGGCTGATCTCCAGCGAGTGGTTCTGCAGCAGCCTGGTCCGGCCGTCCCCGGGCTGTGCTGCCTTCCCATCCCAGCTCCATGTCAGGTTGTAGGGCACCTCACTCAGAACCGGGCAGGACATGACCACGTCTTGGCCCAGTGAAGCTGTGATGTTGCCCGGGACCGTGAGACGTGGTGGTGGCTCTGCAAACAGGGCACGTTGGGGTGAAACGAGCCCATGCCCAGCTCCCCGAGACCCTCAAGCACCAAGGCTTGGCAGGAGCAATCCCCACCTGAGACAGAGACGTAGGCACGAGCCCGTGTCACCCCGACCTTGCTTGTGGCTGTGCACTCGTAAAACCCTTCGTCACTCTTGGACACCACAGGGATCAACCAGCTGATGTTCCCCCAGCTCCTACAAAAAGGGAGATTACCTGGTCATCCCCACCTCATGGCACCAGAGCTGGGGCTACCATGCCACCACTCTCATCCAAACCCCTGGGACTCTTTTTCATCCAAGCCAGGCAAAGGGATGTACCCTCACTCCCCAGAGCATCACACGGGTACATCACTTGGGATTTGCCTCTGCTGCCTTGGGATGCTCAGGACTTCCAGGCACACAGCCAGCACACAGCATGCCCCTGCCTGGGGGGGGCACAGCTCAGGGGGCTGTTCCTGTCCACATGGGTCAATCGTGGGCCAAACCAGATGCTCACCTGAAGACCTGCTCATCGAGCTTCCTCCTACCGCGGTTGAGATGCAGACAGAAAGGGACCTCACTCCGTGCAGAGCAGGAGATCAGCTGCGGTTCATGGTTGTAAGCCTGGATCTTGCTGGACATGTTCACTTTGGGTAGACCTGGAAGTGGTTGGGGACACGCACATGTATAACACTCCTCAGGAGCTCACCAAGAGCTGCACTGGGAAGTAGAATCAAAAAAAAAATATGTCCAAGCAGAAACCAAAGCAGAGGCAGGGCTGGAGCCTCTGGTCCCTTCTCAGCACCTTTGGGGTGCATGGGGACCACTCACTGGGGACCACGCTGGTGTAGGTGACCCCGGAGAGGCGGTGCAGAGCGTGGCCCTGGGCATCTTCACCCTTCACTTTCAGCAGAAAGTCACCCGGGGGGACGAGGAGCGGTGAGGCCACCCAGAGCTGCTGTCCTGAGGAGGTGTTGGAGAGGGGTCGCATGGGCAGCGAGAGGAGAGCGTGGCCAGAGGTGTTGAAGAGCTCGACCTCCTGCAAGTGCCCAGGTGGCTTCAGACCGCTGCAGTTCACCACCACGGAGATGGGCAGACCTGGAGAGAGGGAAGGGAAAAAACAAGCCATCCAGGTTCCTGGCTGCAAGAAGCCACACAACATCCACTCCCCTGGGCAGCACGAGCCTCACCCTGTACCGGCCGCTCCCCGGGCTGGCCAGCATCAAAGTCTGGCTGGGTGGAGAAGCTGGCTTGAAAATTAATGTTGCTGATGCCCGTGATCCTCAGCGAGTGGCGGCCGCTGCTCTGGGTCTGGAAGTGGAGCAAGAGGCTTGTGCCAAGGACAGGGGATGGGAGAGGTGGCAGCCAGCCCCTTCCAGCCCGCTCAGGCATCCTCTGCCTGGCTGGAGGTGGATAGGGGAAAGCCCACACTTGGAAAAGCTAAATATCCATCAGGGGGTGGGTAGGGGGTGTGCAGGGTCTGCCACCAGCAGCCTACCGTGACAGACCACGTCCCTGGCTCGTGGGGCTCCATGCCCACCACCATGGCTGAGTTGGGGATGCTGAGCAGTTCCTTCAGACCTTGGCCTTTCCCAAGGACCTTTCCTGCAACAGCAAGTGAACCTCTGGGATGGGCAACCCAGGTCCATCTCCTGATCCCAGCAGCCATCCAGGAGCCCTCCTCTCAGGGATCACCACAGCACAGAGCCCATCACACAGCTCTTGCGGCCAGGGCAGCAGAGAAAACCCTCCTAAAACCAGGAGCAAAGCCAGCCTGGCAGGAGAGCAGGGCAGATGCACTCGGTGCCTGATGAGGGCTTTGCAGCTCATTGTTTTTCTATTTAAGTTTTCAGCACAGGGTTTGGGGATCCCCAGGCCTGCATCCCTGACCTGAGGGCTCTCCAGGAGGCAAAGCATCACCCCCCAACCCACTCCCCTCCTCTGGGCTCCTACCTGTTGGATCCCGGACCTCAATCCCTGGAGCAGGACCACTCAAGGAGATAGTGACCTCCTTCAGGCTAGGGTCAAAGGGGACAGGCCACGTGTGCTCCCCACCATCCTCATGGTCCGTGGACAGTAAGTGGACTTTGGCAGCCTGGATGGCCTCTTCCACCCACTTCAGCACCTGGGGACACATAGTGGGAGGATTGATCCAGACTCCCCCTTGCCATCAGGCACGGACATTTCGGGAGCAGCTTGTCAAAATCTCAGGCACGGCTGCCAGAAGGTGCCTGGATGAGTGACAAGCCCCAGCCAGGTCTGGTGGGTGCCAGCACGAGGGTGGCAGGGGGATGGTGGGCAGGAGCTGATGGCCCTGGCTGAACCCCCCTTGCTACAAGCAGGTGCAAAAAGAATTGAGTATTTTGGTGTAATTGTTATTGCAGGTGGCTCCTGCTCAGCTGCTCAGGGTAGTCACGTTATTACCCCCCAGCTTGCTCATGGGAATAAAGAACATTTAAACACACAACTGCTGAAGGCTGGGTAGGGGCTGTTGCTGGGGGTCTGCCGCCCAGCAATGAGTGGAAAAAGAAGTTCTTTGATCTTCCTCAGATCTCCGAGATTTCACGCCCGTCAAGATCTTCATGGACGGGCGGAGGGGCTACCCTGCCTGTGGCCAGGCCACCCACCCTATTGCCAGGGTCCTGAGACCAGCGGGAGCACCTGAACTTCATCCTCAGCCCCAGGCAAACACCTCCCCTCCACAGGGCCAGACAAGTTGGCTCATCCCAAGAATCCCACCAGCAGCAAACCCAAGAGCAACCAGCCTTCTCCAGCCCTCTCTTCGGTTTCAGGCTGAAGCAGGGCTCCCAGGGCGATCTGGAGGTGCCTTGGGCACAAGGATTAACCCAAGGAAAACATAAGAGCAGCCAAGCTGGGCTGTACCACACACACTGTGGTCACCCCGTGTCTCTGCTCACCTCTGTCACTTGCTGCTTGTCCAGGTGGAAGATCTGCCCGGAGCTGGTGGCAGCGATGCGCTCGTACACGCGGTACCCGGGGTGGCTCCTGTCCCCGCAGTCCCCCGTCAGCACAAACACCACCTGCCACAGCAACGCTCCCCGTAGCATCACACAGAGCCACGGGGATGGGGGTGGTGTGTGTCTGTCCATCCCAGGGAGGGGGAACAGCCACATCAAACAGGCCCCCAGTACATCCAACCAGCCCAGGGGATGCAAAATTCACCCCGCTACCAGGCAGCGTAGGGGGGATTTATTTGCTGCAGCTCACCTGGGTCTGCTTGTGCTGCAGCAGCCGCAGCAGCTCCTCCTGCTCCTCATAGTCCTTGGCCCGAGCATCCGAGAAGACGTAGACAAAGGAGCCCGGGTGGGAGACCTCCACGGCCAGCCTGATGGCTCCCACGCTCATCTCCGGGCAGTCCCCCCCACCCTGTGGCACACAGGGAGGGGATGTGGCACAGGCACCGAGCCGCCCGGTGCTCAGCCCTTTCTTCCCTCCTGGGCAGGATCCCACCCAGGGTCTGCTCGTGGGGAGGAATGGCACCAGTTTGCTGGAGTCAGCCCAAGAGCAGCATGATGGTATCCCATCAGGAACAGGACCCATCCCCAACACAACCACTAATGATGACTAAACCACTCATTTGGGGACCCTGGGGACCAGGAAGCCCCTGGTTTCCTACCAACACCTTTAGTGGGCACATTCATGCCCACTCCAGCTCGTTAACCCCCCCACGGCAGCAGAACCAGCCATCATGGGCAAGCACAGAGGCACAGGGAGGACCAGCTCCAGCTTCCACGGGGCTTTGCACCCCCAAGGGCTGTGAAATGATTTGCAGCCGCAGCTTTACACCTCCCACCAAAACACAGCTGCATCCAGAGGGAAGCGCCACAGGGATTTTAGCAATGCACGGGAGGCAGGGATGGATAAAACATCATTAAACTCCCAGAGAGTGTTTCAGGTGGCAGAATGCAGCTGAAATAGTTTAAAAAAATAAATACATCTAAAAACGCGAGCCATTTTCAAACAGCACTTAGAGAGGAAGAGGGTTTTTTGGTTCCATGGAGACTGTGCAAACTCTCCCAGGGAGAGAAATTACCACTTTGGACCAAGAGCTGGGGACTGAGAGCTCTCTGCTCCATCGCAGGAGCCTGGGGCTCAGCGCCAGTGTTACCCCCCCCCCTCCACTCCCACCCTGCTTTGGTCAGTCCCAAGCCCCTGCTACGTTCCCGGGGGCCACCAGGGAGCAGGGATTGCTCCTGGGACCCATCACCGTGCAGGAGCACAGGGCCAGGCTTCCCATCGAAGCCGCAGGGCTGAGGACACCTACCTGGACATGGAGCTCCTGCAGGCGCCGCTGGAAGAGCCGGGGGTCCTCAGTGAGGGTGACAGGTCCCACCTCTGCAAGGACAACGGCACCACTACCTCAGCCTTCCCGACCACCAGTACCAGTGCCACACTGGTGCCACACTACCAGCACCCCCAGGCACCCACCCCGGCTGAAACACCCTCATAGGACCACTGAGGGTCAGATTTAAGCATCTACCCTGGCTTGTCACTGGGGGAGATGTGGGTTTGGACACGCTGGCCCCATTCCACAGCCCACCCTGGGACAGCTCTTGGCCAGGGTGAGCTGCAAACTGATGCAGAAACCCATTTGCATCCTTCCCTCCAACGGTTTTCATTCAAACTCAGTGTTTCTGCTGAAAATTAAAGCTCAGCCCTGCTCCCCTTGTAGGGGTTTGGGGCTCTTTTGGAAAGGAGCTGCTATTTCTGGATGTGCGCAAAAATCCCCAAACAAGGACTGGGACAGAAAGAAATGATTCTGGTGCTGCAGTACACCACCAAAAACCTCTTGGGGAGTGGTGCTTTTATTGAGGAAACCTGAAAATAAGCTGTGGACTTGTACAGAAATGCTCCCCTCCCCACAATTAGACCTGGGAGACTGGAACAGGCTGGAAGTGGAAAAGCCACCCACAAGTGGGTGCCAGGGTCACTGGGATTAATCAGGTGAGAAACAGCTTGTCCTGAGTCCTCCCAGGGCAGCTTGGGGACAGGACCCCCTGCCCAGCACTGTGCCCTTGAGCTGCAGCTCACCCCCTGCTGCCCCCCCCATCGCAGGAGTCATTAAAAAGAGGGAGAAGGGACAGTGCAGGCACTTGGAAAGTACAAGGTTTGAGCCCCAAACCCAGCCAGAACCGCACCCCAGCTCCCCACAGCCCCATCCCTCAGCTGGACACATGCCCTCACCCTGCCCCAGCCCTACCTGGGTCGTGGAAGGGGACCAGCACGTAGTTGCTGATGGGCTTCGTGCTCCTGCTGAGTGTCCTCTCCAGGATGCGCGAGGCCCCGTCCATCACCTGGACCAGGTCGTCGTACATGGAGCCGGTGACATCGAAGACGAAGGCTAGGGTGGCCCCCCCTGTGCCGGGGGGCAGCTCAGCAAGACTGGGCACCAGCAGCAGCCATAGACCCAAAAACACCCCTCCGTGGGGTGGCATCTTGCGGGGGAGACCTTCAGATGCTGGGGACACCCCTTCTGTCCTCACCCCGCTCCTTCACCCAGACCCCCAGGGCACTGTCCCCGCACCAGGGAGGGACACAGGGATCCAAGGGGGAGAGACGTGGTGGGGACAGAGCAGGGACCCCGGCCGGGGGACGCCCAGCCGCCCGCAGCTGCGGACCTGCTCCTCCAGCTCTCAGCTTCTGGGAGGGAGGGAGGGAGGACAGGACTTTTGGAGCCAGCGGCGTGGCAGGGAGGTGGGTGGGAGCTGGAGGGAGCCGGGATGGGGATGCAGGGATTGGGAAGCAGGTCCCGCAGCCCATAGGATTGTCAGAAAGGCTGCCCAAGCCCCCTTTCCCGGCTTTGACCCCTCTCCCCCCGGCTCAGGGAGCCCCCTGCTCTGCCGGGGGAGCTGGGGGTTAGGGGAGGACACGGGGGCTCACAGCTGAGCTCCTGCAGGGAAACCCTGCCAAAGCACGGCAGGGGGGAGCAGAGCCAGCTGCGAGAGGGACCCCCACCCCCCCTCTGCCAGGCAAAAGGCTCTCCCTGGAATAGGGGCCAGCAATGGGGCTGGGGGGAGAGCATGGGGGGGCTCCCCAGCACAGCAACCCCAGCACCAGGGAGCAAACAGCCACGGAAAGCGCAGACAAAGCCAGAGCCAGGAGAAGGGCTGGGAAAGGCAGCCCTTGGCCGGGAAAAGCAGCCCTTGGCCGGGAGCTGCGGAGCTTTTCCTGGCTCCCCCCGAAGCGCAGCGCTGAGCTCATGGCCGCTCCGGAGGGATGCTCCACTCTTGCTCAACTCTTTCCCCCGCGGGACCCGGGGAGCAGCCACGGCCAAGGGCCGGTTCCAGGTGAAGCTGCGTCACCGAGGGGCGAATCCTGCCCCCGGGATGAGGACCCCCCTCCTGCCCCCCGCACCTCACCGGCATCAGACCCCCTCCTTCCCAGGCACAGGAGCTGGGGGACATTGGGGGACCACCCATCCCATGTCCCCATACACGGGACAGTGAGACCTTCTCGTGCATCCCTCTGACCCATGGGGTCAGCCCAGCACAGTCCCAGGGTGGGTGAGACACCCTCCCCCACCTTCCCTTGCAGTGGGGCAGAGGGGGCAGCCACACACCTCCTCTGCCCCCCAGGGCTGAGCCATGAGCTGTGCTGGTGGCCTGTCCCCCCACCTGTCCCACAGCTGGGGCTGTACACTTGCATCCAGCTCCCTACCTGCAGCCCCTTGTCCCCCCCCAGGCTTTGCACCCCCAGCCCCACACACACTGCAAGCTCATAGGGGGGGTTCCCCCACCCCACGGTGTCACCAGACCCACCACAGAGCATCCCTGTGCCCCGACTCCATCCTGCCCCCTGGCAGGGAGCACCTCTCTCCCACGATGATGCTGGCACCCAGAAACCCCAACAGCTTCTCCCCATCACCCAATTAACACCAGCCAGCCTTCCCAACACCCACCAGTGCTCCCAGTCCCAGGAGCACCTGCACCACCAGCTGGGCTTTAACCCCTTCCTCGCTGGGGGCTAGAGGCCAGCAAAGCCAGGCACAGCCTCTGGGTAACCACCGGTGCTTCGGAGCCTGCGCCCGTCTCCCAGCACGGGGGATAAATCCCGGGGTGCCCCCCACCATGTGCTGGCACAAGGCACCTCTGAACAAAACCCCCTGTGCACACACAGCCTCCTTGTTTAGGGCATCCCCTCTGGCCTCCCGAATATAATTAATCAGCCTCATTAAGGGAGCAAACAAACGAAGATGGGCTGGCAGGGAGGGCTCGCGGCGCTCGTTTGTGGAAGACCTGGCAGGGCAGGACAGCAAACGTGACCCCCCCTGCTCCCCAGCCAGCCATGGGGGGCTGCCGAGGGGCACCTCTGTCCCAGGCTGGGAGGGACAATTATGAGATATTGATATCAAGCTTCCTCCACGGCGGTTGCAAGCCAAAAGGGACCCGATGGCTCTCAGCCCACCAGGAGGAGATGGGGACGGCGCAGCGGGCACAGCCTCAAGTGGCTTTGCTGCAAAAGAAAAATAAGAGAGAGGATGTGGGCACCTGGGGGGTGGCAGGACCTGGCAGCAGAAAAGCCTTGTCTGGGCAAAGTGAGGTGGAAGTTGTGTTACTGGGGTGAGTGACCTGATTCATCCGTGACCCGGATGAGAGGACAGAGTGTATCCTCAGCAAGTTTGCTGATGGTACCAAACTGGGAGGGGTGGCTGACACCCCAGAGGGACGTGCTGACACCCCGGAGGGACGTGCTGCCATCCAGTGAGACCTGGACAGGCTGGAGAGCTGGGCAAGGAAGAACCTCATGAGGTTCAACGGGGAAAAGTGTAGGGTCCTGCACCTGGGGAAGAAGAATGTCAGGCACCAATACAGGTTAGGGGTGGATCTGCTGGAGACAAGTTCTGAAGAGATAGATCTGGGGGTCCTGGTAGACAGCAAAATGGCAATGAGCAAGCAGTGTGCTCTTGTGGCCAGGAAGGCCAACGGAA
>JAOQGH010000007.1:136361-147981 GCA_025769975.1 Gallinago jamesoni | reverse complement strand
TAACATGCTCTAGCTCTGGGCAATCCTGCTTCAGCAGGGGAGTTGGACTGGGTGATCTCTAGGGTCCCTTCCAACTCTAAAAATTCAGTGAAATTCAGTGAAATTCAGAGTGGTCTCCGATGTGCCCCCGGCCTGGAGCTGAGACCTGACAGCTCATCACAGCGTGTGGGCACAGCAGCTCACAGCACCCCTGTCTGCAGCCACGGGGCCCAACCACCGCTCGCTGCCGGTGTCACTGCAGCCCCCGTTCAGGGCACGTGGCACCGGTGGGTCAGACCCCAACATTCCAGCCCCCATGAGCATGGGGACAGCTCTGGGGGGCTGCAGGAGGCAGGGAGCCCGACCCGTGTGTCCCCTCCGAGCCTGCCTGCCTTCCCCTCGCAGCACATCACAGAGCACGCCTGCTTCGTTACTGTCATTAAGCTTTTATTTCCACTGTCACAAAGTTCCTGGGTTTTCTTTTGTTGGTTTTTTTTTTTCCTTTGTTTGTTTGTTTTTTTAAACTGTTTTGTTTGCTTGGTTTGCTCTTGAATTCATCTCAAGACAAGGCAGCAGGGCATGCAAGCCGAGACACCGGCACGGACGCACAAACAGGCTTCATCTTTACAGAGGGGGCTCTTTGCTGGAGCTGCTGTTTCTCATCCTGGGGCTCGGCTGCCCCCCCCCCGTCCCCCCGACCTGGGCAAGGATCCTGCAGGACACGGCACCCGGACCCCCGGACCTGGGGCTGGTGGCCGCAGGATGGAGAGAGAGAAGGGAAGAGGAAGAGAGAAGGCTTTCCTGCAGCGCTGCTGGAAGGGGTCGAGGCTGGCACGTGCGACTGAGACCCCAAAACTGCTCTGCAAGGAGACACCCCCCCCCCCCAAGCTGCTGCACCGAGACCGGGCTCAGCATCTCCCTCCTTCCCCCCCAGCCCTCACTCCTGCCCTGCCGACCACTGACACCCCCTCCCCTCCAATACCCCTTCCCCTCCAACACCCCTGTGATGGCTGATGTCCTCTCAAAAAGTCCCAGATCCCCCCTGCCTTTACCCTGGGGTTGGGGACAGTGGGACTGCAAGCTGGCTGTGGGTCACCCCCCCATCCCATCCAACCCTCCCTGACCCTAAATATATGGGAAGAGGGCAGCTCTGCCAGCGAATTTGGCTGCCCCCATGCCATGCCTGGCCCAGCTTTGATGCCAGCCCTGCTCCAAGTGGGGCTCAGCCCCAGACCCTGAGACCCCTCTACCCCTTGGCTCTGGGATGGGGGTCCCACAGCCTCAGCATCCCCCATCCAACTGGGATGCAGTGTCCCGATGGCACAGGAGGTGGGCACCAACAGGCATCTGCTTCTGCACGGTCAGGCAAGATGCAGCTGGTACCCAGCACAGACTGGGTTTGGGGTCTGCCCTAAGCAAATCCCCCCCCCCTCCATGAAGCTGGTGGGGAGCACTCCTGGGGGCCACCCAGCCTCATTACAAATCGCAGCAATTAAGGGGCTGCCCCTAGAAGTAAAAAAAAAAAACCAGCTTCGCTTCTCTCTCGGGTCCTGGTTTGCACCGTGAGAAGAGAGTGCGGGGGGGAATCTGCCCCCCCCCAGGAGCCTTCTCCCACATCCTTGCTCTCAGCGTTGGGGGGAAACAGCTCAGCCCAGCCCAGCCCAGAGCTCAAGGAAAGACAGTTACAAAGCAGCAACAGTCAGCAAACAAACAGAAAAAAATAAATGAAAAGAAAGGAAAGCACAAGAGACGGCCTTTTAATGGGACAACACAGACGAGGACAAATGAGGGGGGGGGACACACACGCCACAGTCACCAGGGCCGGACCCTTGCCGCTGCCTGGCTGCTCTCCGGGCCCCCTGCCCATCGCCAGGGCTGGATTCCAGACAGGCATCAGGAACCTGTGTGTGAACGGAAAGAAATCAGGTCTGCTCGGCTGTTCACTTTTAATCATTACCAGGTGTAAAAAAAAAAAAAAAAAAAAAAAAAAAGACTGAAATGAATTAGCCAGTGATGGAAACCCCCAACCCAGCGGTATGTGCCCCGCTCCCAGTGCTCCACTGGTGTTCGGTGGCTCCTGCACAGGCATCGACCTGCTACGGAGGGGATATGGCTCACCCCGGCCATTCCACTGGTGGGGAAACTGAGGCACGAGGAGGTTAAGGCCAACGTTTCCAAGCAGGAGATGCTTCGAGCCTTTATTTTTTTTTTTCCAGCGGTACGGAGAAGCTGCAGATCCTGGTGGTGATGTTCAGGAGCCGGCGGCCCTCGGTGCTCCCCAAAGGAAGGCCAGAAGCATCCAAAACAGGGTCTCAAGGCTGCAGGCAGGGGGAAGCACTGGGGCCAAAAGGATTTGCCTGGGGACATTCAGCATGGCAAGAGCGGGGCAGGACAGACCCCAGGCTGGGACGTGGGACAAGGGCCAGCCCCGACCCTGCAGGAGGGGCCTCTGCCCGGGGAACTCATCACCACCACAAAACCAACAGGGTCCTCATCAGCCAGAATAGAACTTTGGAATACAGGCAAAAAAAACCCTTTTTCTTTTCCCTTTTTCCTCCTTTTTCTTTTTTTATGTGCAAATATTTAACGAGGGGTGAGGAGGGAGGACGAGGCGTTGGGCTCCATCCCTGAGCCTCCCAGCAACAGCAGGAGGTCACTGGCAATGATACCGAATTTTGGGATTTAGGGGGGCGCTGATGCTCTCCCAAGCCAACGCTGGTCCCTCACCCACGGCAGGGGCCACACGTCCTGCTGCCCCGGCAGGGCTCCCTCCTCGCCGAGACACCAGCGAGCGATGATGGAGCTCAAAGCGTGGCAGGTCCTCCGAAAATTGAAAAGCCTTTCAAGGGAAAGCGTCAGAGCAAATGAGGTTTGCCTTTAGCTGGGAATTATGTCAAACATGGCGGGGTCCCTCATTCATCAACGGAGGCGATTACAGCAGCGTCACATTCATCGGGAACATGGACTGGCACCGGTCTGGCAGACGAGCGCTAGAGAAGTTGGAGGCACTGCAAAGATCTACCCAAGAGAATCGCGTTTTGGCCACAAAGCATCAAGGAAAAGGAGTCTCCAGGGGAAGGGAACAAAGGGATACCCTTCAGGAGCCCCCAGCAATGAACCGTGGGCACCCCTGGGGACAGGAACCAGAGAGGAGACAGAAATATTGCACATGGATGTGAGGTTGGTTTCTCTGTGGATGGGGAAGGGAAAGTTTCTTATGGGCATCAGAAAGTGCCACCAGCAAACTGGGCCTGAAACTGGGGGAGCCAGGCTGCGTAGCAAAGGACCACCATCACTCGGCTGGAGAATCTGTTCCTGCCACGCTGGGAGGATTCTGACTCTGTTGGGGCACCATCTTGTCACCTGCATCGTGGGACACCGGTGAGAACATCTTCCACATCCAGCTGTCACCTCCCACCACCATGGGGACGGTCCCCTGCCTGAGCTTGACTGCGAGAGCTGCAGCTATCTCTGCAGACAGCAGGGTGGAAAGATGGTCCCACCATCAGCCACAGCAGGGATGGAGGGGGGAGCCCCGGGATGGTGGGAGAGCGGCATTGGGGGGTACTGGGGCAGGAACAAGCCAGGTCAGAGCAGGAGGGGTCTGCACCCCGGCTGGCATCGAGGGGTCCCACGGGCAATTTTTTTGCTCCCAAGGAGGTGCCAATCTCTCCTTCCCCAGGGCAGGGGCCAAGGTGGATGGAAACGGAGCTGGGGCAGCATCCACGTGGGCTCATCCTCCAGCGGAGATGCCAACTGTGTCCCACAGCATGTGTCCTGCTGGGGCTGAGCCCTGCTTGGGCGCATCCCGGAGCGGGGGCAGATGATGGAGAGGCCACACAGGCACCACTTGGGGCTGTTTCCAGCCACTTCCAAGCCCCACACTCGGGGGTCTCCAGGTGTGTTTCCCCAGCCCCCCTGCCTCCCCTAGGGTGGGCACAAGTGGTTCCGTTTTGGGGCCATACCATTGGTTTACAGCAAAATCTCCCACGTCCTAAACGAGGAGCAAGGGGATAAGGAGACACCCCAAGCTCCACATGTCCCAGCCTGGGAGCAGGAGCTGCCACATCACCCCATCTGGGATGGGGGGAGAGAGCGAGCGGTCCCCACAGGCATCCCCTCTGCTCCCCCAGCACACGGGCTAATTCCCAGCCACCTCCCCGGGGTGCAAACAGACCTCTCCACCGTTTCCCAAAACAGTAAAAAGAGTAAAAGAACGCGCTTGAAAGCAAAACCCAACTCTCAGCTCCGTTAATACTTTTTCATGCAGTGAGAAAATTTAAAAAAATAAAATAAATGGAAATGAGGACATTCTGGTGCCTGGAGGGTTCCTCGCCCTGCCCGGCTGAGGGATGGAGGAGGCTCAGAATGCTCGGAGCCTGGGCTGATCGAGCACTCGCTGAGCTTGCAAAGGGAAAGGTGAACAGAAAAATGCAGGAAAACAGGGAAACGGGAAGAGGAAAAGAAGCTACAGCATCCCCTTAAAACAGCAGCCAGCCCACGGAGCTTGGGATACAGGGGGTGGGAAGAGAGGTGGGGAAGGCAGATTTTTTGGCTTCATTGTTATTGCAGGCTCCCGGTGCCCCGCAATAGTGTACGAGCATGTAAACCTTACATATCATCATCTAGGTGGTCGGACACACACACGAGAGACTAAACACGGCAGCAACATTTACAACAAATAAATAAAGATATCGATCGTCGAGACAGGCATATAAAAAAAAGCCTCACTTTTTTTTTCCACCGAAGGGAAAAAAACAAAACGAAACAAAAAAAAAAACCAAGAAAAAAGCACAATACTGTCTCACCAAAAAAAAATAAAAAATAATAATATAATAATATATATCCCTAGTGAGCCGGGCCGGGCTGCCAGCGGCATCGCAGGTGATGCCAGGACCGTGTCCCCAGTTGCCATCAGTGCCTCAGCTCCCCGGCCACCCCAGGCAGGCAGCACCTCGGGGCGCATGGCCCCCCGGTACCTTCAGGCTCCGTCTCCAGCCGGCCAGTTCCCGGGAGAGGACCACGCCGGCGCATCCGCAGTCCCATCCGAAAACGTAGGAAAGGGGAGCAAAGAGGGTGAGGAGGCCGGGGAGGGGAGCTCTGCCTTCGGCGATGCGATGCTCGACCCGTTCCCCCGGCCATGGAGTCTGGGGCGTTCGCTGCCGCTCAGACCGGGGTCTGTCGCGGGTGGTGGTTGGTTGTTGTTTTGGGTTTTTTGTTTTTTTTTTGGAAAAAGCAGAAGTTGGCAAATGGCAGCGGCTGGTTCAGAGTGCAGAGAGGGGGAGTGAGCTCGCGCTTCGAGGGCATCCTTTGCTCGCGGAACAGAAAGGAAGGCCGAGAGGGACAGGCAAGCTTCGCGCGGCGGTGGTGGTGGTCGGATGGCACGGAGAGCATCTTCCCCCAGGCGTCTGCGGGAGAGCGGGGTGGGGGGAGAAGGAAAACCAGGTGAGCAGGATGGGCAGAAAGCCCTGCAGCTATCTCACACCACCCAGAATCACAGAATCGCCTAGGTTGGAAGGGACCTTTAAGATCATCTAGTGCAACCATCACGAGCCCAGCTGAAAGATATTAAAGGTTGTGAAAAGCTCTGAACTCCAGCAGGATGGAAAAAAAGCCCCACCACCCGTGGTCAGACATTGCCTGAACTGCAATGACCGAAATCATCCCAAGAGACATCTCTGCTTGGCCCCATGGGGGCACGGTGAGGACCACAGGGTGCTAAGCTCAGCACCTGACACCGCTGTGCCAAACCCTGCCAGCTCCAGGGCATAATATAATAAGAGATTATATAAATAAAACATTTAATATAATTTGTCTCCAGAGCATCCCCATGCCCCCAGCACGCCAGCTGCCTCCCTGTCCCCTCTGCAGCCACATCTGCAGGCGAGAGCATGAGCTGTGCCACAGGCGAACGCCTGCCAGCTGGGAGGTGGCACAGCACCCTCCTGGGCTGCGGTCCTGGGGTGCTCTGTGGGATGGGGGGGCGATGGGGAAAAACCCCTCAGTGTGGGGGGAATACCCCCCTCAAACTAGATTTGGTGGGGATGCCCACGCTTTGATGCTTCAGCGAAGGAGAGAACCCAGCCAGCCGCCCCTGGGAGAGGTGGGAATGGCATCAGGTGGGGGGGAGACGGGGCACCCCCGGGCTCCCCCCTGGGACCGCACTCACCGCCGCTCGGCCCCGGGACTATACGAGCCCGTCGTAGAGGGAGAGCGCCTGCACAATGGAGGGGTCGGCCTTGGAGCCCTCCTGGAACTCCTGCAGCGTCAGCTTCCCGTCCGCGTTCTGCAAAACACCCCCGTCACAGCGTCGCTTGGCCCCGGTGGGGGAGACACCGAGCACCCCGAGACCGAGCACCCCGGGGACCCGGCAGCACCCACACCATCCCCCTCAGCCATCCACGTCACCCCACCTCCTTTATCCCATCAAACCACCCACGCCTGCAGCCTCACACAGGACACAAAGCCACCTCACGGGTGGCTCCCATCACTGAAATGGACACGGGGATCCCCCAAGGGACGCAGGGGTCTGCGGCGAGCCCAGCAGCAGCTGAGCCCATGTACTCACAGGGAAAGGAGGGACCTGCAAGAGATGCAGCAAGGGGGCCCACAACTGCCTCCTAAAGCCTTTGGCCCCAGGGAAAAAACAAACAAACAAACAAACAAACAAACAACAAACCACTCAAGCATCCTCACCTTGTCCATCATGGCAAAAATCCGATCCACCCTCTTCTCCGGTGTGTTCTCCTCCTCAGGAAGCTCCACCGTGTTTCCCTGCAGCAACAGGACGGGACCTGGTGATGCACCCGTCTGTGCCCTGCCTTGATGCTGTCCCCGGGTGAGGGGACACACGTTTTGCCCCTGCCCCTTCCCACACCAGGACAGGGTTGGCATTTGTGCCAGAGCCATCCTCAGTGGCCAGATCCGGACCCTGCCCTGGCCATGATGGCCACAACCCCCACCAAAAAAGCCCTGGCGAGGGAATTGGGGGTGCTTCAGCATCCTCCCTGCAGGCCCCCCACCGCCCAGCGGAGCCAGGCTCCAGCCCAGCGGGGACCCCCAAGGGGGTGCCCTCCCCACGCTCCCCCATCACTTACCACCATCTGATAAATGGCATCCACAATGTCCAGCATCTCGTTCCTCGTGATGTACCCGTCGTTGTCCAAGTCGTACAGCTTGAACGCCCCTGCAAGCCACAGCAACGTCGAGGTGCTTGGGACCGTGACTGCCCACCCCCCCTGCCCTGTTGGTCACACACCCCATCGCCACCCCCCTGCCACCCCCCCAGGTCCGGGGGCTGAGCCCACCACGCAGGGAGCACTTACACCTCAGCTTCTCATCCAGCGTCCCCCGGGAGGTGACCGACAGCGCCTGGATGAACTCTGAAAACTCGATCCTCCCGTCCTGGCGGGGGGGAAGGAGGGGGGGTGAGGGTGCCGCTGCCACCCCCACCCCACAAAGTGTCCCCCCCTCTGCCCACGCGTGCCTGGACTCAGGCTCTCTTAGGGTCCCATCAGAAAAGGCAGTGAGGAGGGAGAAGTGGTGCCCATTTGTCCCCAGCAGCGTGATCAGCCGCCAACGCCGAGCATCCCGTGGGAGCCACTCCAAAACACGGGGCGGGGGGACTGGGGGGGCATTTTGTCAGTGGGCCTGAAACATCACCTTTCTCCTCTCTCCCTTGCCCCTTCAGCACCTTTTCCCACTTGATTCTCATCGACTGAAATAAGCGTTACAGCTGCGCCGCTTTAACTGCACGCCGCAGGAAGCACTGGACTAGATGATCTCCAGAGGTCCCTTCCAACCCCATATGATTCTATGATTTTCTGAGTATTTTCCTCCTCCGGTGCCATGCAGCCATGTTACTGAACCCATCCCACCATCACCACAGGCCCAGCCCTGACCTCCAGCCCCCCCTGCCCAAGACCATGCCCAAACACTTACTTTGTTCTCATCGAAGACGTTGAAAACAAAGGTGGCAAATTTGGTTGGGTCGCCGAAGGGGAAGAACTGCTTATAGATCTTCTGAAAGCCGGCAGCATCCAGCTGCCCGCTGGGACAGTCCTTGATGAAGCCCTTGTACCTGGGGAGGAAGGGCAGGGATGGGCACCAGGTGGTTCTCCCTGCTGAATGCTGCCCTCCAAGCTCTGGAGAGCCGGTGGGCTGGAGCCAGGAAGGTCCCCAAGTGCTTCCTGCATCGCTCCCATCACCCACCTGCAACCTCCCATCGCCCATGGGATGAGGTCCCTGTGGGTACCGCAGTGAGGGTGGCAGGGGGAAGAGCCTGGAGAAGCAGCAGGCAGTGCCCACCACGCTGCTCCAACCCAACTGTGAGCCCACGTAGCAACCAAGCCTCAACCAGGCTCCTGATGAACATTGTCCAGGCTCTGGGAAGGGATGGGGACCCACCACCCAGCCAGGAGCACATAGGACAGTCTTCTAAACCTCCTTTAAAATAAAAAGCCCTCTGCATAGAGTCCCCTCCTGCCACCCGGCCACGCTGCAGGTGGAGGTGCCTGGACAGGCGATGCCTCGCTCAGCCCTGAAGCCAAAGAGCGTTTACATCCACATCTTTGGATGCTTGTGGCTCCTCAGCAAGAAGGAAACGGAAAGCATCATCCCAAGGGCCAGAGCTCCCCTTCCCTCCACTGCTCCGCTGTTGCCCTGCTACATCGGGCACATCCGACCAGTTCTCCGGCTGGGAAAGCTCCCCCGGAGCCCTTACACCTCGGACTTGGGACTGACAGCAACCCCACAGGCAGTTTGCAACCCACGTGCTGCAGCCAGGCTCCAGTAAAAACCAGCAGCACGGTGGCCCCAAGCACCTGGGGCAGCCAAGACTCCACAACGGCACAACCCCCAGTGAAAAGCTGCTGGGGCACATGGTCATGGAGTCCTCAGGGTGGCACAGCCAAGGGTATCAAGGCCAGGCTGGATGGGGCTGGTGGGAGGTGTCCCTGCCCAGGGCAGGGGGGTTGGAACTCCATGATCTTTAAGGTCCCTTCCAACCCAAATGATTCTACGATTCTATGATCTCCCCCAAACCCATTGGCCCTTAACCACCCCTAAAGACCTCGGTCCCAGCTCCAGGCTGGATGCTGCAAAGCTCCACCCCGGGGGGTGCAGGGGTAGGGGGCTCACCAGCTCCACAGGGGCAGGGACAACGGGGGGGACCACACGGGGACCCCGCAGGGTGTGTGAGTGTTATGCAACGCGTCACCCAGATCTGTCAAGGCGCTCGCTGCGACGGGCCGAGGGCTGGAGGAGGAGGGGAAGGGGGTGGCGAGGTGGGAAACCGAAGTGCCGGTGACATCTTTTTCACGCTGCTGCAGCTCTGACTCATCGGGGAGATGGAGGGAGGGGTGGGGGGGGGAGGGGAGGAAGGATGACAGAAAGAGATAAAGAAAGCAAACCTCCTTGACTGGTGGGATTGGCAGATGAAAGGGAAGCGGTGGCTTTTCTAGGGCGCCTCGCGTGCGGTGGGGCGAGAACGTGCTGCTGGTGGAGGCACCGCGGCCCCGCCAGCCTCTGCTGCCAACAGGGACACGCTGGGACAAGCACCAGCCTCCCCCCTGGGACGGCCACGGCCACCAGCTGGGCAGCCCCCATGTCCCCCCACCCCTCAGCCACCCATTTTGGGGAGGGAAGAGGTGAGAAGGAGCGTGACCATCCCACGTGGGCGGTCAAGAGTGGCCAGAGCTGAGCCCCACCACGCACCGTGCGGGAGGTGTGCAGGTGTGCAGGAAAAAAAAAAAACAAAAAAAACCTCTATTTTCTGGCGTCCCCTCTCTGAGGTAACACCTTGCAGCCCGGAAGAGGAGGACCCCCTGCCCGCCTCGCTCTGCATGGCCGGGGGGGCTGCTGTGTGCCCCCGGCTCCCAGCCCCTTGCCCGCCAGCCCCGCGCCCCGGCAGCTCACCACCACGCCGGCCACTCACCACTGCTGCACCTCCTTCTCCGTAACTGCAAGAGAAAACAAGGGAAAAGAGAAAAAAAAGGAAAAAAAAAAAAAGAAAGGAATTATTTAGCGCCTTCCCAGCAAGGGCTGGTGTTTTGCACTTCACATAAATGACTTTCCCTGCGAGATGCTATGGACCACGATGGTGCATGCCTGGGGTGGACCTGCCCCCCATAGCCAAAACATCCCCAGAAACATCTGCCAAAACATCTGCAGCTCGGGGAAGGTACCTGCCCAGCCCCAACATCGGGGCTGAACGTTGGGCACGGGAAGAGCCCCCCCACCCCGGGCCAGCATCCCCCCGGGTACCAGCTGCCTCTGAACAACACAGAGAAACATCACTGACCCCATCCCAGGGCCCTGGGAAACATTTCACCAGGCTCCAGAGAACCCCCAAAACCAAGCTAGAAACCAGGGAGAGTTGGCATCCCCAAGTGTCCCCAGCCTGGGGAGAGCTGCTGAGATTGCAAATGTCCTCAGCAGAGAAAAGACTCCGAAGGGATGCTGGGGAGCCCAACGGGGCGGGGGGCTGGCACCCATCCCCGTGTGTCCCAGCACGCCAGCGGGGAGCCCGGTGCCAGCAGGCGGGCTGGGGGGGAGTTGAGGGGGGGGGGAAACAACCTCATTAGTCATTTCCTTCGCATCGTGCATCTAAATAATAATAAAAAAGCAATAGGTCTGAAAGGCGCTGGGATAATGAGGCGGAGTGGAGATGTGTCAATGTGCAAACGGCTGATAAAAATAGAGACCCAGGACACATCAACAGATGCCAATTACCTTGGATGGCAAATAAAAGAAAGCAATTTTCCATCGGAAAGATTGATAACGTGCCTGGGAGACGGCGCAGACCACAGCAGGCGAGGGAACACGCCAGCCCCCACATCGCAGCCGGCCAAGAGCTGGTTCCTGTGTCCCCGTGGGCAGGAATCACAGAATCCTAGAATTGTCTGGGTTGGAAGGGACCTTAAAGATCATCCAGTCCAACCATCAACCTCCCCCTGACAAAAATCACTAAAACCCATTCCTAAGGACTACGTCAACCCTTCTTTTGAACACCTCCAGGGATGGTGCCTCAACCCCTTCCCTGGGCAGCCCATTCCAATGCCTGATAACCCTCTCCGTGAAGAAATGTTTCCCAATATCCAATCTAAACCTCCCCTGGTGCAACTTGAGGCCATTGCCCCTTGTCCTGTCTCCTGGGACTTGGGAGACGAGACTGACCCCCCCCTCTCTACACCCAAGTAGTTATAAAGCATGAGAAGGTCTCACCTCAGCCTCCTCTTCCTCAGACTAAACACCCCCAGCTCCCTCAGCCTCTCCTCACCAGACTTGTGCTCCAGACCCCTCACCAGCTTCGTTGCCCTTCTCTGGACCCGCTCCAGCAGCTCAATGTCTTTTTTGTGGTGAGGGGCCCAAAACTGGACACAGCACTCAAGGTGAGGTCTCACCAGTGTCCACAGGGGGACAATGACCTCTCGGGTCCTACTCGATGGATTCGATGTGCCCAAGGCTGTCCCCATGCATACGGGCAGTCCCTCCGTCCCATCTTCAGTCGGTCTCGTCTCCCAAGTCCCAGGAGACAGGACAAGGGGCGATGGCCACAAGCTGCTCCAGGGGAGGTTTAGATTGGATATTAGGAAACATTTCTTCACGGAGAGGGTTATCGGGCATTGGAATGGGCTGCCCA
>JAOQGH010000007.1:116402-127218 GCA_025769975.1 Gallinago jamesoni | reverse complement strand
TCCAATGCCCGATAACCCTCTCCGTGAAGAAATGTTTCCTAATCTCCAATCTAAACCTCCCCTGGTGCAACTTGAGGCTATTGCCCCTTGTCCTGTCTCCTGTGACCTGGGAGACGAGACTGACCCCCCCCTCTCTACACCCCACTTCAGCAAAGCATGAGAAGGTCTCCCCTCAGCCTCCTCTTCCTCAGACTAAACACCCCCAGCTCCCTCAGTCTTTCCTCATCAGACCTTACTCTCCAGACCCCTCACCCTGGGGTCTCTACCAGATTTCTCTACCAATTCCTCTACCAGGAGTCCACGCCGAGCCATTTCCACCCACGACACGTGTTGTGCACCCACCACCGCACACGAGCGCTTCGCACAACTACCCACACGAGGCTGTGGGTACCCCAGGACCCACATCCATCTCCAGCGGCGCAGAACCCTTCGACCGCCTCCCCACAAGCCTCTTAAGCACAATCCCAAAATCCCACCTGAGCCATGAGCCACCAGCACCTGGCCCACGTTAAGCCCAGGATTAAATCCCCACGGAAGAGGGGCCGGCAGACACAATCCAGGGAGGACAGCGGTTCCTTCGAGCCTCGGGGGTTATCACCTCCAGGGGCAAAACCACCTCTCCGGGCTGCCTCAACACGGCATCAGGAGGATTAATAAATTAATGATTCTAAAGCACTTGGAGAGATTTTTGTGGATGAAAGTCTCTATGGGAGCGCAAAGAATTACATAATTTATTATTCATTATTGTTATCGCTCAGCGTGGGCTTCTCCCGCACCCTCCGACACGGCACCGGCCGGGTCTCCGAGGAAGGTTCAATCCTCGCCCCGCGGCCGGGCTCTCCCCGCCAGCGCCTGGCAGACGGGCAAGCTCGGCACTGCCAGATATTCCTGGGCACTCGGGTGCCCGGAGATACTGAAAGGCAGGCGGCGATGGGTCCAAAAAAATCAACAGAACTCGGGCAGCCGGCACTTCCAAGAAGCCCTCGAACGTCCTTCTGCGCCTTTAGGTGTCCAAGTGCCATTAAAATCTGGCCCCCGGCACCGTTAGGTCGGGAGCGGAGCGGGAAGGGGAGCCAAGAGATGAACGTTTCCAGGCTCCTGACCTTCTGTGCCCGGTTCCCGGCAGGACCCGGAACAACCTGCTCTGAATATCCACAGTGAAACGATTTTCGCATCTCACGGAGGGCGCCGCCGGCAACCCTGCAGCATCCTCGGCACGACCACCCTGCCCACGATGGCCGGGCACGGGGGCTCCTCTCCCGGCTGCCCCCGCTGCCCGCTTGCCCCAAGGCTGCTGCTACCAAGGCACGGCCAGAGAAAATGCCAAAAACAGGAGATGGAGAGACCAGAGGGCTCGGGAAACAGCGGGCACAAGAAGCCCCCAGGGGACATGGCAGGGGTTGCGTGTCCTCTGCAGTCCCACAGATGTGATAAAGCCGTACAAAAGCTGCACAGGGCAGGGAGAGGGGGTGAAATCTCCCCGTCCCTCCAATCCCAGGAGACCCAAGAAGGGTCTTTTTGTTACTTGCTTCGTTTTGTTTGGAAATTGCACAAACAGCAAACGATAATGGAAGGAAATCCCACTGCGGGAGAAACCCTCCGCGTATCGCAGCCCCGGGAACCTCCCCGGGGCAAAAAGCGGGTCCCCCCCATTGTCAGCTGCCAGTTACAGGCTCCTGGAAACATCTGCCCAGATGTGCTGTACCAGCAGCCCAACAGCACCCTGCAGGAGGCGCGGGAAGCGCAGCCAAGCATTGGGGATGCTCTTCGGAGGATGGTCCTCACTCGTCCACCAGAAAGATGCCAAAATACCACAGTATTGCCACGTGGAGCAAAACCTCCCCCAAAGAAGGGGGGAGAACCTCCCCAGAAACTGTTGACTATGCCACGAATTTGGGGGCAGGGCTACCCCCTGCTCAAGCTGGTCCGCTGGCCGGGGCACAGGGCTCTGGATCAGCCCTTGCCCCTGCTCCCAGCGCAGCCCTGAGCTCCTGCCTGCGGCTCCTCTGTCCCCGATCCCCGAAATGCAGAAGGGAAATGAATATCCCTCCGATCTCCCAGGGTCTGAAGAGAAACCAGAGTCTCCCAGACGGGCACTGGGAGGGCCCTGGGAAGAGCTTCGCCAGCCGAGGGAAGGCGCGCTCGCCTTGACAGCCGCAGGAAAGGGGCAGAAACACCCAGCAGGAGCAATTAATCCCAGAGACGAGGTGTGGAACGAGCAGAGCTCAAGGAATGGAGCCTGGTATTAACGATGGCTCTCCCTGACAGGCATCGCAGGGTGGGCTGGGGCACGTCGGGATGCTGCACCGGGCTCCCACCGCGTGAAGGGCCACGTGCTGCCCCAGGGGAGGGCTGCCCAGGCGTTGCTGCCTCACGGGCACACAGGTCCGGAGGCAGCGAGAGGCCAGGAAACAGACAAAATCAGACAAAACCCCAGACAGGCTGGGAACTCGTCGAGGGAGCAATCGGAGGAGAGGAGTTCTTTTTTGGAGCGTGGCAGAAAAGGAAGGGAACCCAAAAGAGAGGAGCAGAAAGTTGGGAATAAAGTGATTCAAAAGGCAGCGCCCCTCTGCTGGTCTCATCCAGCAAGAGAGACATCCCCGTGCCTGCAGACGACGCTCTCCCCCGTGCTGTTTGGTACCAGCTGCCGGTGAGACATGGGGCATCACTGCCCATGTGCCCTGCCAGGGTCAGCACCTTCCCTGGGCAGCGAGGAGCCACCCCAGGGGTGCAGGAAGCCCAGCACGCAGGAGACCACCAGCAGACGAGGCTGCGCCGGGGCCAGCTCTTCCCAGATCCCTCTCCTTGGGAGATGGGATCATCGTGGGGGCTGCAAACCGAGCGGGTGATGGCAGCCCGGCGATACCCACACACCTGGCCCGGCGCGGGTGACAACGACAGCGGGGACATCGAAACCCAGGGCTCAGCTCCAGCCGGGGTCTGTGCCCTGCCAGCGCTGCCACCTTCTCGTTACACTTGGAGGAAGCCCAGCCAGGGCACCCCAACTTCTCCTACCGCCACTCACAGTCCGGCCATGCCACCCCCCCTGCAACCTGCCCTCCTTCCTGCCTGTGCCAGGGTGAGACAGAGAGAGGAGAGAGAGCAACCCCGCGTGTAGGGTTGTGCAATGCACCAGTATCGCCTCTCCTCCATATGGGAGAACTTGCTGCATCCTAATCTATTGCCTTTTTGGGTAAGCGCCGCCGTGGGACTGCAGCAACGACAGCGGGGAGAGGGCTGCTGCGAGGCGGGGGGGTATCCGCGACCTGCCAGCGGGGACGGCAAACTTGAACCACCGAAGCCTTTGTTTCCCTTTGTGCATCCTTCAGGAGCGGGGGGGAAAAAAAAAAAAAAGAAAAAAAAAAAAAGAAGAAGAAAAAAAAAAAAGAAAAAAAAAAGCCAAACTGATTTTGCTAAAACTGGATGGCTCGGGCAACAGCCACGTTAATAAGATTACAGCCAAGGCTCAGACGGGAAAGCCACTCGCTTAGAAAATCAGGTTATTAAAGTGATACTGAGATACTCGCAAAAAAAATACTGAACTCTCTGGTGTTGGGCTCTTCTCCCCGCTTCAGAGCCTAATAACAAAGGGAACCCCCTCCAAATAACGCACCTGAACTTTGAGAGCCACCCAGAGGGGCTGGGTTCACGTTGAGGGAGAAGCTGCCTGGTCCCCGGGAGGCAGGGATGCGGGGGGGGGACAACAACCACCTGGGGGGGACACAACAACCACCACGGCTGGTCCCTGGGTACCCCCCTGGCAGCCAAACCCCCGGGCCAGGCAGCCCCATGAGGAAGGATGCTCGGAGCAGGGGGCGGGATTGGGGGGGTCAGGATGAAGAGGGTGCATTGCCTTGGGGGGGGGCAGGATGTGGCCCTGGTCCTAGGGTCAGGGAAGGCTTAGAAACAGGCCACGGGGGATTGTTTTTATAAGAAAAGAGGAGTGTTTCTCCGCCTCCCCACCCCTCTCCTTGTCTCCGCTGCCTTATGGTTTGGGGTTTTTTTTTTTGGGGGGGGGGGTTGGGGTTTTTTTTTTGTTGTTGCTCTTTGTTGGGTTTTAATTTTTTTTTCTCTCCTTCCAGGCTAATCTCGGAATTCCTGCAACAAAGCCCGGCCGAGCCTGCGCCCTCCCCTCCCGCTGGGAATGGCCCCGGCGGCGCCGATCCCCGCAGGAATCACCGCTCGCCGCCACCAACGAGGCGGGGGACGAACCGGGGGGAGGAGACCGAGACCGAGACCGGGACCGGGACCGGGACCGGGACCGCGGAAACCTCCCCATCGCAGCACCCCCGGTTCCCCCCCATCCCCTCCTCCCCCCCCAACCCCGCAGGCCCCGGGACTCACAGTACGTTTTCCTGGTCAGCTCCTCCACAACTTCAGGCTTCAACTTGCTGTTGGATTTCCCCATGGTGGCCCTCAGCCCCCCCCGGCCTCACTGCGGGGGCATGGAGGGACGGAGGAGGGGGGGGGGGGGGGACGGACACACACACACACACACACACACAACGATGGGGACCCGCGGTGGCAGCTCCCGGCCGGGCTACATCCCCCCCCCCCGGGTTGGGGGGGGCACGGGCAGCGAAGGAGGGGAGGGAAAAGGGGGGGGGGGGGGCTGCGGGGTGTCTTTGTTGGCGGGGCTCGGCCGCAAAGGCGAGCGGCAGGGCGCTGCGGGGCCGCCCTTGCGTGTGCGTGGGTCCGTGTGTGCGTGTCCCTGGTTACACGCACCCTTCCCCGCCCCTCACGCCGCCAGGCGCGGAGCGGCCGCGGCCGCGCTGCGGGGGCGCGGAGGGGCGGCGCGCCCCGCCCCGCGCTGCGGGATGGAGCCGGGGGGGAAGGAGGCGGCGGGGCTTGGAGATTGGGGAAAGAAGGGGGGGGGGGCAAGGGATGCGGGGGAGGCCGGTACAGCCCCAAATCGCGGGGGACACGGGTGGGAGGGGGATCCCAGACCGGCCCCCGCCACCGGGATGCTCCCCCCCCCCCTACCCGGAGCGGTTCCGCAGGGATCAGTGAGGAAAACGCGGAGAATGATGTCGGGAGGGGGGCGGATGCGCAGCTGGGGTCCTGTCAAGCCCCCCCCCCAGCTGTCACTTAAGGTCTGGTCCCGGCTGCTGGGCAGCAGGAGGATGGGGGGGGAGAGGGAGGGTGGTGGTGGGATCCAGGCAGAGGGCCTGGAGGGTGGGGGTGACCTTGGTGGGCCACCAACGCCTTCAGCTGTAGAAGCATCTTCCAAGCCCTGGCAGCCTCCAGCCGAAGGCAAGTCTGTGCCTCTCTTCCTCCCCCCCTCCCCAAACCCCCCAAAGGATCCTCAGGGCTCTTGAGAGCCTTCATTCGCTTTCTGCAACGTGGAGACCGTTGGAGCAACCCACGGAGACCGAGTTCAAACCCTTCCAAAACCCCACGGATCCAACCCAAGGGCGGGTTTGCGGCGCAGCCAGGAAACCCTACGAGTGCTCAAAGCAGGGGTGCTCAGCTCCCTCCCGTCCATCTCAACACCATCAGGGCTTCACCTCCACACCACGCAGGGCTTCACCTCCACACCACGCAGGGCTTTGTGCCTCTACAAAGCTCCCCGTGTCTGTGCGCGCCCTCATTAGCCGTACCGATGCACACGATAAATACAGGGGTTTTTTCCCTGCCTGTCGTGCAACGAAGGCCCCGCTGGAGCTGCCCAGACATGCCTGGACTTCTGTGGTAGCAGCCAAGGAAAGGGAGGAAAAAAACCAACAACCCAGTGCTCGGATATAGTAAAACCTGTCTGCAAGGCTGCAGAGAGCAGAGCACAAGCTGCACAGAGAGGTGCATCTTTTTCTTTTTTTTAACCAGGGAAGGGTTTCCTGACACTCACTTCTCCAGGGATACATTCCCCAGGGAGATGTTTCTAAAATGCACTATCCTCTGTTACCCAGCTTTCCACCACCAAGATCATTAGGGCAGAGGAGTATAAAAACACCAGCACCAGGTCCCAGTGGCCACACACCCCTGGGGATGAAGAGGAGGGAGGGCTCTGAGGGGCAGGGGGTTCGCAGCAAAGGGCTCGTGTCTTCCCTCCAGCATCCCTTTGCTGCCACCACCACCACTATTTGCACAGCTTTTGGGGACAAAGGCCCACCTGCCACTCGAGCACAGGCCTCGGCAGATTCCAAATCTGCTGCAGCTCTTTCCTTTCCTCATCCAAGCAATGATTTTTGCAGGATTTCCCTTCACCCATACCTGCCTTGCAGCGGGGGTGTCCCACTGGGGACAGAGCATGACCTGTCCCAGGGTGAGGGGCAAGGCTGACATCCCAAACCTTCATGGCACAGGCCCTTTAGCACAAGCTCTGCTGATGTTAAAGGGATTTAATTCTATTTAAAACCCTACCCTGCCTCCAGCAGGGAGAAGGCTGAAGACAGAGCTCAGATGGCATACAGGAGAAAAGTAATCGGAAACTGTGCAAGCCAGTCACTTTCTCTCCCTAATTATTAGCTCTAACCCCATTATTGCTTAAATAGCACCACTAGAGGCATTTTCAGGCAGGCAGTGACTTCTCTACAGCCAGAGGAACACAGTCCCAGCCTAGAAAGACTCCTGGGGCTGGCGGGACTGAAATCTGAAGAGTGAGTGGGGCACAAACCAGTCCTGTCCAGCTGAAGGTGGGGAAGGCACCGGGGAAGGAGCCAGGTTGTTTGCTCCAGAGAGGAAAATCCAGCTTTGCTTCGCAGATCCCTCTGCGTTTCTCCCAGGAGGCAGCGCTGACATCTCCCCCCCCACCAGCGACTGCATCCCCACCTTGCCCTAAGCCCTGGCCGGGGCTGGTTTTCCCCCTGAAGTGGCTGCGTGTGCTGCTGGGGGTTGGAGCCACTGTCTGCTCACCATATTGCTCACCACACTGCTGGGGAAAAAAAAAATAAAAATGATCATTCCCCCTAGGAAAGAGGGAGAAGGGTCTTGCTTCTAGACCACACGCCAGCGCCGGAGGTTGGGATGGGATCCGAGGATGCCGAGCGCTCCGACTGCAAAAGCTGGGAGGCTGTGCTGGGCAGAAAGCTTTTCCTTCCTCGGGTATTTAAAGTGTTTAATAAAACAACTGAGATCTTTTTCTTTCTTCCCCCCCTCTCCTCTCCCCAGGATGCAGGGAGGCTGAGCCACGCCAGGCTTTGTTCCACGTGGGCTCGCCACGCTGCGTGCTTTTCATAAAGCATCCTCAGACGCCATCATGGGGGGTGGGAGGGGGGGGGGGTTCCCCCATCACATCCTTGGTGATTTAATTGTGGGGGATGACAGTCACCCCTGGGAATAGCAGCTACGTGTCGGTGTGTCGTGTGTCCCGCCCCCCCCCCAGCTTTTCTTCCTCCCTTTCTCAGGAGCTCAGACCTGAAAAAAAATAATAAAAAAAAATAAAAAAAAAATCAGTGGTTTCATGCAGCCAAAGCACAGAATGCTCTCACCCCCACCTTGGGCACGGCTGGAGTCATGAGTGGGGGTGGAAATTAGGGATGGGGTAGCATCCAGCATCCCACACTTGCATTTTTGGATGTGCATTGATGGAGGAGCTGCCCTGGGAAGGGGAGGAGAGAGGGAGGGGATGGGCTGAGCTGAGCCGGGCGGCAGATCCACTGCCCGGCTCAGCTCAGCCCATCCCCTGCCTCTCTCCTCCCCTTCCCATGGCCTGGATGAGTCCCCAACACAAGGTCCACCCACACTTCAGGCTTCACCAAACCCTCTGCTCTTTTCTTTTTTTTCCCCTAGCGCATCTCTAAACCCACACGGAATGATACGGGGTTGGAAGGAACCTCTGGAGATCATCTAGTCCAACCCCCCCTGCCAAAGGAGGTCCACCTAGAGCAAATTGCACTTGTCCGGAGGGGGGGGGTTAAAGACTCCACCACCTCTCTGGTGGTGGCTCTGCCACCCTCAAAGTCAAGAAGTTCCTCCTCATGTTTAGGTAGAACTTCTTATAACCAAGTTTGTGCCCATTTCCTCTTGTACCATTCCTGGGCACCACTGAAAAAAGACCAGCACCATCCTCTTGACCCCCATCCTTTAAGTATTTAGAAGCATTGATCAGAACCCCCCTCAGCCTTCTCTTCTCAAGACTAAAAAGCCCCAAGTCCCTCAGCTTCTCCTCCTAAGGGAGATGCTCCAGACCCCTAACAGATCCCTCTGTTACCACCCTCTTTGTGGCCAGTGCTACCCCATGGGCCTGTCGGCTTCTGAACATCCCCCTTCTACACCCACCCAAAAAAAAAACAGATGGAGAAGGTGCTCCAAAGCCAACCGACCATGTGAGAGAGGAATCTGTTACTGGAGGCAGCAGTGGCAAAGGCAAACAGCCTGGCGGCGAACTCACCAAGAAGCACACACACACACAGAGCCTGTACTTTGTGCTTTTTCCCTGAAAAAAGCCAAGTTTTGCTAAGAGCTTTCTGGTGCCAAAAGCCGGGAGTCAATCAGCAGGGGAGCGGGGATGCCCTCAAAGCCTGGGATGGGGAAGGAACGTACGCACATGAGATTAATTATATCAGCTACAAAAATAGTGGCTATTTTAAGGTTAATGCTGAAGCGATCTGACTCAGTCAGAAAAAAGAGCCAAAGAAATTATTGGCACCAGCGCTGGCTGCTCCACCAGACAGGCCGTGGTCAGCGTTGGCACAGAGAGCCACCAAAATAGTTGCTTTTTGTGGAGTTTTGCAAAAAAAAAAAAAAAATGCTAGTAGAGTGACGTGAGCATCCCTGTGCAACAGCCACGACCAAGGAAAAGGGGAATGAAGGCAGCAGCTAGTCCTGGGGGCACCCTCACCCCAACCTTGGCTTCTCAGGCATCACCCTAATCCCAGATTACAGCAGTTTTAGGGACGTGTATGGTTGCAAGAGTGTGAGGAGCCTTAAATGAGGCTTCACAGCTTCAGGCTCATCAACCAGTGTGTTTCTGAAGTTCTTCTAAGCTTGACAAGAAGCGAGTGGTGCTGCTCGTGCTTCGCCCCTGGTTTCACTGGGGGCCACAGCAAACACTGTCATAACTGTTCTGATAACTGAGCTATACACAGCTAAGAAAGCCTCAGAAATCAAGATTTATAACCCAAAACACACCAAGGCTCGAACCCTACCAGCCCTACTGGCTGCCAGCGTTATAAATTAATTTCAGCTAGCACAGCATTTTAGCACCAATCCATAGCATGGCTTTAGAGGAAAAGGCAACAGAAACCAAACATACCAGGATTTGGGGTAAACGGCCACGGGAATGGTGCCCCCACAGGCTCTTTCCCCTGGGAAATAGAATTGCAGATGTTGAAACCACACAATGAAATGCAAAGGAAGGGTTGGAAATCAGCACAACTGTGCCAAGGCTGCCCATACCGCTGGCTCTCACCACCCACGGGCAGCCGACTCCCCGAGTGTTACAACTCCCTATTAATTTCTCCCTTAAATTCTACTATGTATATATATTTATTTTTTTTAGACATTATATTCTCTTCCCAGCCTCTGGGGCTGTAATTGTTATGCTAATGTGGGAACCTGGAAGGGGCGGCTGTGGGGAACTCATCAGCTGCTCTCCCCCGTTGCCTGCTGTGAGGAGCCAGCAGTTGGCTGAGACAAAGCCAAGCGGGAGGAGGTGTTGCAATCTTCCTTCTGTGGCACATCACAAATCACAGCTGGCAACGGGGAAACCACTGTCTTTTTTTTTTCTTCTTTTTTTTCTTCCCCCTGCTCCTGCCACGCTCATCCTGCAGTAGGGGAACCGCAGCGCTCAGCCCAACCACAGCATCTCACCTCCTTTGTGTCTTAATCGTGCCCCCGGGAATCATTTTGAACCCCCTCCTGCACCAAAAAAAATAAAATAAAAATCAGAGTGGGACCTAACACCTGCGCCTTCCAACGAGGTTTGATGCTAGAAGGCAGCAGGGCGTTTGTTCAGGGGACAGAAAATAAAAGGTTTGTCGTAGCGACAGCCAAGCGAGCGCTGTGCGGTTGTGTCTGTGTGAGATAAGATCACAGACACAGAGGTAGCAGGAGCTTTTTTTTTTTTTTTTGCAGCAAAGAGGCCCTGCAGCATCCACGCAGCGAGGAAAGAGGGGTTGGAGAGGCTGTTCTCTGCGCTGCCAGCGATGCCCTGCACAAGGTTACCCGAGCACCGCTGCCCAGCTCCAGGAGGAGGCTTTAATCAAAGAAAAAAAAAAGCAGCTTTTTGACAGAAGCATCTCTAAAACAGCAAGACTGTGTTTGGAGCAGAACAAAGCTTTTTTTAGAAATATATATATACACACACGTAAGAACCTTCAAAATAAAGGAAGGCACACGGCTGCCAGCTGCCTCCATCCCTACCCAGATCTTCTCTCTGAAGGCAGCTCGGTGTCTTTGGCCACTCAATGCTGGGCTCGAGCGTTGGCAGCAGGCACAGGGGAGCACTTGGGGTGGTGGCAGAAGTCAGCCTCGTCCAAAGATTGCTCCTGAGTCACAGGAGATCATCAGCTTCTCGGTGGGGGGAGTCTGGTTGCTGCACACAGCTGGTCGCTGCTGACCTGGTCTGGTTTTAAGATGAGACATAAACCTCTTGGAGCAACCTCCATAAGCAAAGTGGGCTGTCAGCTCTGATGTCTGTCCACCTAAAGCCTGCCCTGTGTTTGAATTTAAATTAAAAAAAAAAAACAAAAAAACAAAACAACCAAACAAAACCAAACACAAACCCCCCCAAAATATTCAAACATACCAAATCGACCCGGACCTATTTTTCAAATTTCCTTGCCAGAAGAGGTCGGACTGTTGCCTCCCACAAGGCTGCTCTGATGCGTGGCAACACGCCGGTGTCGTGCGCTTGGCAAACCCCAGCAGATATTTC
>JAOQGH010000007.1:77188-113611 GCA_025769975.1 Gallinago jamesoni | reverse complement strand
GTGGCCAGATCCACAAAGGATATTACTTACAAATTAAGGGTAGAAACCTGTATTTCATCTGGTCACCAAGGTTCAAAGCACCCGCTCTTTGTCCTCCCTCGCATGGCAAGCTGACCACTGTGGAAGGAAGAGACCACAACCCTGGCTAGCAGCGACAAGCCTACCTGAGACTGCAGAATTGTGAGAAACAGGAGTGTAAGAAACACTTCCATCCATGGAAGTCCATAAACTACTGTAGAATTTCAGCTTACAAAGCTAGAGGAGGAGCTCAGCAGACAGAAGGCCAGCTGTAGTACCCAGAGGTCTTTCAGCTCAAGGGACTTGAACCCCACTGTGGGTCACTGTCAGGAAAGCTTTTCCCCTAGAGAAGTTATTTTCCACACAAGATTTTGGTGGTTTGGCCCCATATCCCTGACGCAGATGTTAATGGCTGTAAATCGAAGTCAGACATGGGGAAATGCAGACTTTGGAATCAACGGCCCAGCTTGGTCACCAGCAGGTCAGAAGCACAAAATGAGATGCATTAAACTTCTTTCTGGTCAATCTTTATTTTACATGTTTGCATAACAGCAGGGAAACCAAGTTACACAGACCATCCTGATTTATATCTGCCTTGCTTCTCTTCAAATACTGTTTTGCTGTTAAGAAAATTTAAAAAAATACTGAAAAAATCCCTTTGTACATCTGAACATGAACCGAGGAATAGGATATTTACAGGTCACCAAAAACCCCTGGAACTGAAACTTGCTGTACAGGAAAGTTTTTTTGAGTTCTTTTGGAGATCATTTACTAAATGAATTCAAAGCTATATTGTACAAGGTGCCCTAAAGCCGCTTAATGACACAAGAGGATCTAGAATTAATTATTAATAGTTACTAAAGGGAAAGGGAAGCTCTTTAGACCCACCCTCTGTTTTGACAGAGCAGGTACCAGCCCTAGGCTCCAGTATCCTAGCTACGGGACGAGGCGCTTCTCATAACAGGGAGGTCAGGCTCTACTTTGTTACACAGAGAGCAGGATGCCGAGTGAAATCCCACAGGGAAATATTTATTAAGAACTGTCCTTTCTACAGGATTGCTGCAGTCAAAACATAAATGGGATCTTGAGCCAGGCAACCTACAAGAGCAAGTCTTTTCTCAGCCATCTTCTTCCAGTACAATCACTTTACATGTATCTCAGTATTTTTCTTAAATCCTATTCCAGCCACTTGCAACTCCTTATCATGCAGAGTTCTTACAGGATCATGTATCCATGCTATATCCAAGCAAGAAACTATAAGGGGGGAAATACACAGCTTCCCAGTATTGGTAAGTAAAAGTCATTAGGAAGCCCAAAACATCATACCCAGCGCCTACAAGAAAAGCCAGGTTAATCCAATTTAGAACATTTTCCAGCAAAGCAATCCCAGGGAACACAAAGAAACATTGGTCAAGTGCCTCTGGGCAGCATCACCTTGGCTTTCATGAAAAACTCTGGTTACTGAAGTCACACACAAGGTCACAGGTTTCAGACAGTGTAAGTACCGTTATGTTGCAAATATCAGTGTACCTTCCAGCCACTGCAGATCACAGCTCCATGCTCTTTTTACCAAGCTGAAAAATGGGGAAATGTTTTATGATTGAAGTGGAGGTCATAGCACAGAATCAATAAAACACATTTGCTTTAAAGAACAGTAGTCTGTTCGCTACCCTGAGAGGTCAAACTGAAAGAGACAAACCAGGTAGACTGGAGGAGGAAGGGTTTCCTTGCCCTCAATACCTGCACTTCCACTCCATTATTTTATTAATAGCGGAGCAACTTCAGTTCTCAGAGCTCAAAAGAACACACAAATACCCAGTATCTGCTTCAAATGCAGCCAGGCAATTTTCAAATAGGCAACAAAAAAACCCCCAACCCTTTCTCATCAATTTGATTGTCACTGGCCAGACTGCATTTCTCTTCTCTAAGAGGAGCATGGAAAAAAAGACTTAACACACTGAAAATCTTCCACTGGACTTTGACCAAATGTGCACCCCCGGAGTGATCAGGACATGCCCTTTCACGGCCAGAGGGAACGTTGCAGTGCTTAAGGATACACAGTGGTTGCAGACTCATGCTAGAGAGAGTCCACTCAGCTTAGAAAAATACATCTTCCACACTACTAGCTCCAAGACAAAATACTGCAATGCAGCAATTTTTTTTTTTTTTTTTTTTACAACATGCTCCTGGGGTATGCCAGCATGGAAATCCAGGAACAGGGCACTCAGCTGGAAAGAGAGGCACCGAACAATGCACGGCACAGATCATGAAACGCTGAGTGAGATGACAACATGAAAGAGCATCTTAATAGGACAGCGTGTGGCTTCTTCAACTCGAGCTGCTACATTTTCGTCGAGCAGCAGCAACGTTCCAGATGACCCCATTATGTCTTGCTTTCTTTTAGCACGACTCTTGATGAGCCATCAAGGAAAAACAGTTTTCAAGCCTGAAGAACGTGGGAGTCTGGCAGTTTCACTGCAAAGGAGGATTCCTATGGAGGGGAGCTCGCCGAGCAGTGACGGCAGGGAGTGCATCAGCAGCATTTGCATGTCATCAGCAGTAGGGATTTACTGGGGCGTAACGTGCATTACAACCGAGGGCTGAACCCATCTCCTGGTTGTCTGCAGAGGGTGCAGTGCTCCACTGCAGCAACATGCATGAACGCATTCAAAACCATTTGTTCTGAATTGCAGCAGCCCTGCTTCTCCAGCACCCCCGATGTCACCCCGCTGCGCTCTCACAGGGTGGCCGCTTTAGTTGCTCATTTTAGTCAAAGGCAAAGATGGGAAAGTAAGGCTGTATCCCAAAGCTGGTCGTGAGCCGTGAGCAGCTCTTCTGCTCTCCCTCCCTGTGAAAGACAGAGCTTCCTACCAGACAGGCAGCCGCCAGCATTTGCAAGTCCAGCACTGCAATTATCCTGCCCAGTGAGCTCTAAGCTGCTGAATTTCACTAGCCATAGTCTTGCACCCACTAGCCATGCAGACAGGGGTCCAAGATGGGGAGCAGCCCTCCCCTAGATGCTTTGGGGTGTGAGAAGCACAACCGTCTCCATCTTCCAACATCCCCGTCACCATCCAATCCATCATGCAAGCCTGAAGAGACAAATTTTTCAACCTGCTCTGAGGAATTCCACCAGAGAAAGTGGAAATTTACTTTGGAAACGGCTGCAGTAAGAACCTTCTGTCATTCTGTTTTTTGACTTGCACATCCACACTCATTTTCTTTACTAATGCTTAGGCCTGGCCTGTTACTGTTGTACTGCTCGTTAGCATCCTGCATTAAGTGCCAGCTGAAGCTGGCTGTAGAGCTGACTGCTGAAGCTCGGGTCAGAACTTCGGAACAGCTCCTCTAAAAACACTGACTAGTGCTATGGCTGTTCATGCCAAGACAAAAAGTCATCACCCATATTTTTGGCCTTTGACTAGTGAGCCAGGGACTTGGCAGATAAACCTACACTTTAACAAAAAAAGTGCATATAAAAAAAGAAACCTGAGACTAAGGTAAAAAACACTTGCCAAATCAGGGGCTCCACTGAAGCCGAGGTATGGAACAGGCAGCATTTGGAACCAGCTCAGCCCACGCTGGGATCCCAGCACAGCCCCTCATGTTTTTGGGTGAAACACTGCACCCATCAGAATTTCCCATCTCACTTGCAAAAGGTATTAACAGGTCCTAAGACAGCATCACATCTGGATTAACAGTGTTATATCACTTCTGTTCCCGACAGCAGATCCTCATCCCTTACATACCTCAGTGCCAACAGACTTCAAGCCTCCAGTGGACTGCTCTGAACAGTTTGCAGCCTGTTTGAGTAGCCCTTTGGATGCAGATAGTGACATTTCCACAGGGACAGAGTAACTGCAGAGCGAGAGGATGAGTTTTTCCAGGTATTCCATTCAAGAGTATGAGGGGCTGGGATTGCTCATATTGTTTATAGTCCAATTTCTCACACCTCATCTACTTAATATGCAAGAGATTTCTTCATACAGAAGGTATAAAAGGCTCACAGGTCACCTAGTGGACTTTCTAGTGGTGCAGGATCTGTTTCCACTAAAACTGTATAATTGCAAGACAATTACTTCAAAATTCAAACTATCACTGCTGTGATTAATATGCAGTTACAGCTGAGGAGGAAAACAGACAAGGACTCTGGACCCAGAGAAGATGCTATTCTCGTGCTTTATCTGAAGAGAAACCAGTTCCAGGTATCAAAGCAGGTAGATTCATTTCTACCATTTCCATGATGCATAGAACCAACACCCAGAAAAAGAACTGGCAATGGAAGAAAACAATGCTGCTCTTTAAACAGCAAGTCTTGGCACAGACTGCTCATCTGCAAGCCCTGTTCAAGACTGAGGAAGAAGCAGTTCAAGGTTCTAAAGAAAATATTCCTTCTAAACTTCAAGAATAAAAAAAACCCTAGTGGCTAACAGTCCTCTAATTAATTGTGCCCCAGAGATTTAAGTCCCTTGAGTCTAAAAAGCAATTCCTAAATGAGTTTGTATAAGATGCTGGCACATCTCTGTGGTGATCGCTGTCACAGCACCATACGTCAACGTCTCTACACCAATATTAAGGCTTCAGTGGATCAGCGAGTTATACTTGATTTATTTTTCTTAAAGCTTATCCTCATTACATCAGCAAACCACTTCCGTCCTCCCCCGAATTAACAATCATTTGCTATGCCTTACTACTACAGCTACGGGCACCAGCTTGCCTTACTAACACCGGAGTATTACAGATAAAGCGCACGTGGCATTTGTAATGTCTCTCTGAAGACTCCACTGCAAATTTGCAGCCAATAGTCAAGAGTTGCCTATTCCCCTACATTGAGGTTCTGGTCATAATCTTCTTCTTTTCTGACAAAAACCACTTAAGTCTGGGAGTTAACTGGTTTGGGCAGCAGCACCAGTTTGACCAGTTCAGCCCATCACAAGCAGCAATACCATTAATCCTACATAGCCACAGAGGTGCAAGCAGCCACCCAGAGAGGTTGAGTAAAACTCAGAATAACGGTAAACCAGAGATTTACGCTGGAGGACCTCTGCTAGAGAGATTGCCACTGGAGATTCTGGTGTTGTTTATTCTGTGCCAGAAAGGAGTGTCTTTTGAAATACCTTGAAAATATTTTTATAAAGCAGATCAAGTGCTCCAGGTCACAGCTTGAAATTAAATGTTTAAGATAGCATGGCAGACCCCTAAAAAGCAAGCATCAGTCTTACACCTTTTGTGTACTTCTTGTCAGGAGGGTGTGAATCAAGAGCAACTCCACAGAGAGTGGAGAATCTACATTAACACTTATTGCACTATGGGCTAGTGCTTTTAATGGAGAACAGCCACTTGCTTCCTGTATAGCAATACATTTGAAAACCTGACCCATCCATGCAGGAATCCACTTGAATAAGACAAGAAGATACTTATCAACTTTCCCACTGATGTGAGTAGCAGCAGGAGTGATCTGACCCAATATCCCACTAAGTCTCTCAAACAACTGCAGTTGTTTCTATTCATTTGCTTTGCAACGTTTTGTCCAAGCCAAAAGGAGAGTTTATAAAAAGAAAAAAATACTTACATCACTTATCTTCTTTTCCCACCTTCTGACACTTTGTAATTCCCAGCATACATGTTACATAGCAAGTGTGTACATATATATATGCGCATTATATAAAATATATATTTTACATACACACTAAAGGTCTCTCTTCACATTAGTATTACACCTTCTGAAGAACGCAACTGCAAACAATTCAGAACATTTAACCGATCCAGAAAGGGGAAAAAAGAATAAGCTACCCAAAATCCCTAGGAAAGTTTCACGCTCCTTGCGGGTACCAAGAGACACCATTTTCTTATGATCAGAGGAATAGTTATATTTCTGCACTGCTTTGCTCCCCCCAAGACATACCCCACTCTGCAGTTTCAGTGTTGGGAAGTGCTACTTGCTCCCTTTCCACTGAGAGTAATATTAATAAATTAAAAAAGTTTCTCTGAAAGTGCTGCCTTAGTCCAGTCCATCATGCCGTGCTTTCCCACTCGCCCTGGGGCTCCGCTGAACCATTCACCACTTTCTTGACCTTCTTCATGCCCTCCATTACTCCAGAAGTTGTCACCCTGGAAGAGAAGGAAGAAACATCAGAGACCAGAACTTGAACTGTAACATCCATTTCACCGATAGCCCACGATCGTCTCCCTGTAACACTTCAAGTGTCCCTTTACCAAGACCTAGCACTCTCGATGTTCAATCTCTCCTATTGCTCCCATTTTGCAGGCCAGGTATCACCTTGAACACATCACCAACATTCATTGGGAGCAAGGCCACTCTCCTTGAGAGCATCGAGACCCTCCCCATCTACCCTTCAACAAAACCAGCAAATAATATTTGCTCATAGTTGAAGAAGATAGCAGGGGTGGTTAAACAGTTAAACCAGATGTTTATTTGCTAAAGTTTGAGCAGCTTGCTTAAAAAAACACTGCTATGCAACTGAACATCCTGAATTCTATGCATTAAAGATTTTCTTCTGCTTTTGCAATGCTTTTAATAGGTACAACGTATTACACAAATGCACCCACAGTGGATGGTGCCCCAAATAAACCTTATTACCTTAATGCACACCAACTCCTCTTAATAGCAAAATACTCAACAAACAGCAACAATACAGAAGAGAGAGGTCATCCTTTTTATAACATCCAAGTCTGGATTTGTCATGGCAATCTGACCATTGAACTATAAAGCCTCCCAACACCGTTCAAACATCAGGCCGACCGCACTCTTTATCCAGCCAGAAGAGCACCACTCCTCTCAGAACTATCCCAGCTGCCAACAAGCTCTTCAGCCCAGTGCCTTTCTCTGGTGCTAAACAAAACAGGCTATTTGCATGCACGAGACATTTGCTTTATTCTTTTGCACATTATGATTCTCATTCCACACAGGTATTTTTTTTTCTCCCCCCACAAACGTGCTACAAAGGTTATTATTTTGGATGCTGAAAGTAAGAGTGCCAATAGCTCAGTGCACTCACAAGGGAAGCCTAGAAGTGCAGATAAAACAGCCCTGTTCAAAGATGCCGCTGTCATTTTTTTCCTGTGCTTTCATCTGTTTACCATGTAAGAATACTTTATTTGATCAGACGAGCTAACAACAATTTCACAGTATCACCCGAGATGAGAAGTAATCTTCAGATACACTCCTCTGATTATGCCCTTCGTTCCACATTAGATACCAGCTTCTGTTCACATACTGTAAAATAATTTACTCAAACTGGTGTGTTCAGTGACTCTTGAGCAGTGGCAGTACTGGGACTGTCAGTGGTTCAGACACTTTAGAGTGGCCCTAGATGAGCTTGTGTTTAAGGGAATAAGGAAAGGGTCAGAAGAGTACAGATAGAATAGCAACTTTAGCCCCTATTGAAATTAAAAGAAATGAAAATGAAAAACACAAGCAAAAAGAAGGGAGAGAAGGTTGCTTAAAGGAAGAAGATGGAATTAGTTAGCAGTAAACATTTGCCTGGGAGAAATCACATCAAGCTTACGAGCACCAAGAACATGTAAATCTCGTTAGTTCTCTCTGTTGACAAAGGTTTTCCCGTAGTCACAATGGAAAAAATCTGGGGAAACATAAGCTAGAAAAAAAAATCATCAAAGTAGATGCATAACTAATGGGGAAAGCATGCACTGAGATGTACTTAATGGTTTCCTGTCAAAAATGAAAGAACAATGAGTGTGGTTCCAGAGAGGTCTGTTCTGGGTTCACTTCTACTCAATATTTTCAATAATTGCCTGGGTAATGGAATAGAGAACTTGTTTATTAGATCTGCAGAAGACACTAAGAGCTACACATTTGAGAACAGGACTAGAATGCAGAAGGATTCTGGCAAATTGAAGTAATGGCCTAAAAAATAGGGGACAATGCAGCAAGACAACTAGGAAGTTTACTCTTCAGAAATAATCAACTTCATAATTACAGAATAAGAGGCTAAGTATCAATTCTACAGGGAGGAGCTGAAGATTACAATGGACTACAAACCAAAAACAAGCAGTTAACAAAGCACTGCAACAGCAGACATACCAGGATGTATAAATAGGTGTTTTGCAGGTACAGGACACCAAAGTAGTCCTAACATCTGACTCACAGCTTGGTACGATCCCACCTGGCACACAGTCTAGGCTCCAGCACTGCACTTCAACACAAAGCCTTTACACACCAAGATGATGACCAAAATTAGGGCAAAGAGGGAATGATCCACTTTCATGGAGTGAAAGGACACACGGCTACATACTGCCATTGCAAGCAGGTCAAGTCATCTGTTACCAGAGGCCATTTACTGTCCCTGCCCTGCAATGGTAGCAAAGAACTGGGACAGATTTCAGGGTGGATTTCTTAGTGAAGACAGTCTGATGAGTCTCATAGTAGATGTACAGCCTAGGCTCAAGTCCTCATTTTCTCAGACTGTTTGTGTATAATGGGCAATTCCTCTCCCTCTCAAAATCAGTTCAGCCAGCACGTTTTAGAGCCCAGTAAAATAAGGGTGTCAGCTCATTCCAGTCCTCAGAGCAGTCTCAAGACTTCAGTTCTGACCTGCAATATGCCAAGTGCATGCTCCTCACCTGCAGTTTGCTGAACTGCATTTCTAGCCCACAAACCAGCAGGAGCTGAAGCGCTGAAATGCAATAAATCCTTCTCGCTAAACCACCTCTCTCCAGAGAGAGTTTTTGTAGCTGTCAGAGGAATACCTGTCACAAATGAGGCACAAAAGGAGTTCCCCAAACACTGTTGCACAGTGGTACGTGCTGCAGCAATCTCCCCCCCCCCCATTGTATCCAAGGTATTAAGGAATGGCTAAACATTCAGAAGCATTTGACCACTGTGGAGGGCTGAAATCTCAGCTGTCTTTTCTCCTGTTTTTTGTTTTATAGTCCCAACAAGAAACTGCAATACTGGCACCAGTCAGCCTTTACAAGCTATTGCAAATTAAGAGTGAAAAAGCAAAAAAAAAAAAAAGCCTGATCTCTGCATGGGAAAGATTTGTTAGGTGAAGAAAATCACTTCTAATAGAGAGCATCATGAATCAGTCTGCCACAAAGCATAGCCTGAGAGAAAGCAGAGAAAAGCAACCAACCAGGGCTCCAAGTCTCAGCACAGAATAGGCTGCCTCATGATACAGTGAGAAACCCCAGATCCCAAGGCATAAGCAAAGGTAGGTCAGTGTTACCACAACAGCTCACTGTGTTGAGGCTAGTTTGGGTGTTACGGAAAAACAAAGTTGGTCTCCACGCACTCAGTAAGATGGATTTACTGAATTGAGAACAAAACCAAAAGTGGCTTTTCCTCCTCTGGTGGAAGCATCTTAACCCCACACGCATCTGTGAACATCACTCTCAACCAAGATCCACAGAAGAGCACTTTGGTACCAAACATTTAAAACAAAGTTACTGAGCTAACATATTAACTTACTGCAGGAGTAAAGAAAAAAAAACAAAACTGCTCCCTTTGCCCTTCCTCACCCCCACCTCATCTAATGTACTGTTTATATTTTTGTGATTATGGCCCAGAAATGGCATTAGGACTGCGTGCCTGACAACTCTTTCTGCCAAGTGTGGCTGCACCTTTTCAAACGGAGCACTTTAATCTAACAGACTGTCAGCGAGCAGCCCACGTACTGACAGAACGGGCTCAGGAGCCTGCCCAGCACAGCATACACAGAAAGCCACTTTGTTGATGATGAATGGCCATTGACCCTGCTTGAAAAAGAACAGACTGGTCTTTAGTTCAGGTTTAGTCATCCTCTTCTCCCCACCAGGACAACTTCTGTTCAGTCTGGTATAACTGAACAGTCCCATGACATTTGTGGATGCTTTCTCCTAAGATAGAGGTGTGTTCGTTGAAAAGACTTGTTACAAGTTACTTTTGCTGTTCCTGATTTATATTTTATTATTGAGGGTTACATGGATTTACAGAAGGAGAAATTGTGCCTTGCGTTGCTTCTGTCCCAGACACCTTAGTCTTCGGATTTTGCTTGAAACTTTGCAGATTTCCACACTGTCCTTAACAATATTTACATTTACTGCCAGACTGAGCTTTGTATAGTTTGCACTGCATGAAAATAGACATAAGCTAGAGAGCTGCACTTAAAAATGTCCTACTTTTTGCTGGAAGACAAGCCTGGAAACAGGCTTGATGACCTCACGGCTCTCCCCTCCATTGGCTCATAGCAATATTGAGTCTAAAGAAACAAAATGCTTCTGCAGCAAGTGTTTTAAAAAGCCCGATTTTAACAAGAACCCTCTGGGAGAGGAAAACAACCATAAAACCTGGCAATAACACATGGCAGAACACCATGAGGTTTGAAGTTTGCATGCTTTTAACTTCTGCCTCAGCCTCTGAAGACAAGTGGGTATTTATCACAGAAAGACAAGACACACTCATACAATGGTTAGTCAGGATACTGTCAGGCACTTAGTCACTTGCTCAAATACGCAAGTGTTTTTCCCCCACCACAGAAACAACATTTAAT
Source organism: Gallinago jamesoni (assembly GCA_025769975.1). Taxonomy (NCBI): domain Eukaryota; kingdom Metazoa; phylum Chordata; class Aves; order Charadriiformes; family Scolopacidae; genus Gallinago; species Gallinago jamesoni. The sequence continues at coordinate 103,082 of JAOQGH010000007.1, read as the reverse complement.
ATTTATTCAAGCAAAAATAGGACCAGCAAGACCAAGTCAAGAAGAAATTTAATACACTTTCATTGCAGTGTTTTACCTGCCACAGAATGTATGTAACACCACGCTTTTCAGATATACGTGCAAACTTTACCTCCCTGATGGGGCTGGGGAAGGGAGAATAAGACATGCACAGATTATACCCTGCCAAGTGCCCCAACGGAATAAAACTTCTGGTGAATCAGATGAGAAAAATTCAAGCAAGGGCTGAGGGGACTAACCCACAAGGCACAACAATGGAAACTCCCAAGGCAAAGAGCAAAACGCCTTACTAGGAAAAAGCTCACAAGGAATTCTGATCCTCCGGTTTCTAGTAATATCTACTTAACTATGGCGAGACGTAAATTACTTAATTAGTTCAATAAACTGTCTCCAGCTTATTTCTGGCACATTCTCCTAAATTTAGCAGCATTTCCAATTAACTGAAATCACTAAATGTAAAAGGTGCCATATTATTAGTCCTAAAATAACCAAAGTAAAAATTCATTAAGCATGTAATGTGAAGTTGAAATTCACTAACAGTCAAAAAGGAAAAAAGCTCGTTTCTGTACAATCACAAATCCTGCCCCACCTTCCAGACAGTGCCCTCCTGATGTGGATGTTTATTTACCAGCTTCCAAACTGAAACCAGTTTCTTACATAAACCATTTAAACACCTTTAAGTGATAGGGATTTACGGTCACTACCCACTATTTGGATTCCGCTATGGAATGACAGATTTTACAGACCCAGAAGAAAAAAAAACCTAAGCATTTGGAAAGAAAATCTTTGTTACTGGAGATATTTCTGAGAAATTAAAATCCTTGCATGAAATTTCAGGCTGGATTCTACCTCAAACCTCCTTGTAACAATTTCCCAATAACATTCATTTCTTTGAGCAAACTGTGAGGGCAAACACATTCTGACTTTTGTTGCCCCCGCAATCAAAATTAGAGTGTTAATTTGTTTCACCCAAGATAAGGTAAAGGAATTTTGCCAAACTGTAAAAACTCTTAGGAACAGGCTTCTGAGCCTGAACATGAATTGCAATTATGCATCAAATGTGTAACTACTGAAGAGATTAGGTTAGTTCTGCTCCTATTAAGGCAAGAGAGTCTGTAGCAATTATAGCTGTATTCAACACTTCTAGCACACTGAATTTCTTAGGGCAGTTTCTATTACAAATTCAGGACTGCCACTCATTTTTTAAGCCCTCAGAAAACCACTACAAAGAAAATGACAGGAACTTAGGCTGAGCCCCACTTTATAATTTCTCCTGGCAGTCTCAGGTCCCGCTGCATTTTTAGTGCCTCGTGGTTTAGCAACAAGGAACAGAACAGTGAAGAGTATTGAAAAAAAAAAAAACCAAACCACAAACCTATCTCCTCAGCTCAATGTTACTGAAGATAAATTTCTGCAAAGCTACATGCTGAACACCAAGGTAGAAGTGACCATACACCAGGCTCATTTATATTCTGTAGATTGGTAGTTTGTTTTTGTCACTGGTTTGGTTGTTTGCTTTTTCATTTTTTCTTTTTAATATGAAGCATTAGTGACAATCTTATAGATTGTCTCATGGGTGTTCAGCAACAGATTAAACACAAGGTTTTTTTACTTGATATTTTCATGGCCATCTTTTTGCCCCATGAAAAGCTTTGCCAGCTCCTTCCACACAACTGCAATATCCAGCTCAGAGAGCCCATATCACACACACCAAACAGACATCTCATCTTTAATCAAGTGGGCAGATCTTAATCTTTTTCAAAGATGGATTTAGAGAGACTAAAGTAAACTGTTTTTAAACAGTTTTCTCAAATCAAGTGAAGAGGTAAAAAAAAAAAAAAAGGGAGGGGAGAGGTTCTTACACAGCTTCCATCTCCAAGTCATCCTCATCATCTTGAGAAAGCTGTAGATAAGGGTTGTCTGATGCCGGACGGAACTTGTACCCAGTGAGGACAAAGAACACAAGTGTGGCCATTTCATCCAGCAGCTGCAAGTAAAAACACAACATTGAAGTTCAGTCCTGTAATCCTTCATGGTCACGAAGCATTTCTCCTCATTCCTAAGGTTCAAGATTTAATGGCTAAGAAGCCTGTGCCACAGCAGAAATAACAAAGTAATTCTTGTCCTGTTATCATTAATCCCAGGGTAAAGGCTGTCAAGCCCTTTGTTCTTCCTGCTTTCCCTGTCACTTTAAATACAGTTACTGTTCTAGCCATCACTCCAGTGCTTTTAAATGAGGGGGAAAAAAAAATCATCCCTAAGTTGTTTGGTATTTTCAACAGTTAATGTATTCCAAAGACTCCCTGCACAGTTACTTGGATTATATGTTAAGAAACCAAGTATTTAAAAGTCACTAGGCAAATAAAGCCTGTAGATGGAAGAGTGAAAGCCTATTTCATTGGCTCCCTGGGGCCTCAATTACATAGGGCAAACCTGACTAACTTTTCTTCTTCTTTTTATGTTCTTCATTTCCTTCAGACATTTTTAAATTGAAGGACTAAAAATCAATAATGCAATTACTTTTAAACATCTCATGTATAATCCAGCAGCCTTACTGGACAAACAAAAATACACTCCTGCCACCATTGGTGATAAAAATCCTGAGGAGACAGGGTGCAGCACTATGTTTTCAGATGTTCTACTATAGCACGAGGAACAATTTTTGTTGTCTTTTTTGTCAGTGCAGTCATATTTAAAGAATAATAGGAAAAAGAAAAAATATCAAGGAATGGATATTTTCCTTCGCTGGCAAAATACCTGGTACAGCCATTTCCACTGGAATGGAACAGCAATCTTTATGAGAATTGCAATGATCCGTGTGAAGTAAATGTAACACACAATCTGGGAAGGAAAAGGAGAAAGCACAATGAGAATAATAGCACCATCCTTACAGAACCTCTTTTTTTCCAGAGAAATAGCTCAAGCAATTCCCAGACAACTCATGATGTCTGATTAGCCTCATTATGCTCCTTGATAAACATATAAGATACAGGCTGAGGGTTCTGCTGCCTGTTGAACATCCAAATGACTCAAGCTATTGCTAAAATATTTAAGTTACAGAAGGAAAATGCTTTAAGATTTTTTGAAACTTGAAGAATCATAATTGTAATTTATTACTCTTACCACTTATAAGAGTCTGAAATAAGGCAGTTGGAAATCATTAAGCAGCCTATGCTCCCTTGGGAGGTATGCTCATGGTTCCCACTGACTTAATCAGAAACTGCACACGTGCATCTCAAGGCACCATTTGGTCCCAAGTTTAATTTTTAGCAAGTTTACAGTACGTTATTCAAGCCCATCAATTCAACTGGCAGCTCAAGCTGTCTCCAGAGGAAATCATTAAGTGTTACAAATAGCTGGAACCCATTTAAAGATAGACAGAAGGATGCAACCACCAGGAAAAGAAGGGAAGCTGCTTTGAGGATTTTAACCCAGTTGGCCAAGATGCCAAAGCACAGCACTGCCACAGAAGTAGGAACATCTCCACCACATCCACCAGTTACAGCAGCTTTCAACATGTAATCCAGGACAGAGCTTGATTGGCTTCCAAGCGCTCTGTATGCATGCAAACACGTGTTTAACTTACCATAACATAGTAATGTCTGAAAAGCTTCAGCTTTGCTAGGTTAATGGCAGCTATCAAGAGAACACAAAGTGTTAAAATTGTTAACATAAGACAGAGTTTCTGTTGACATTTGTCCGCAAGGATGGCAAGTGGTCAAAACCAGTTCTCAGGTAATCCCAGACTAGCAGAGTTTGTCCCACAACCCACTGGGTGCTCTGAGGATACCAGTCTGGCTTGTCTAACTACTGGACACACTGGGCTGGCGTGAATTCCCTCTTAAAAGGCAATTCAGTGATAGCATTTTTACACTAAATTTTATACGCATGCACTCTGCAACACAGAACCTTCCTCTAACACTTATCTGTATCTAGCCAACTACATACTGTCAAACTCACTCCTGCCAGAGGGGCCACAGCACATGACACCGATTCCTAAAGAATTCATACCTTTTCTAGAATCCTTCCTGACCTGCCCTGTGCCTTCAGCTGACCTGAGCAACTTGGAGGTAACTGCAGTTCTGGGAATCACTGCATCTCGTTGAACTGGAAACAGTATTCTCTATCTTTCGTGGCTCGGTCACAACTTACAAGTGAAACTGGGAGTCATGTTAAATTGTTCTCATTGCAAATGCATGTGTTCCAGTCACAAGCCGTATGAGCTTATGCCCCGGGCTACCCTGTGTTTATTGGACACGTTACATCTTGAGCTCTCGAGGAACACGGCAGATATTCATGTGAACCAGCAGAGGTCAACAACAGATGGAAGAGCTGTCAACTCTGGTTTGAGAGCCAGGTTTTATAGGTGCAGCAGGATTGCAAATACAGACTCCTGGTGCATTGTGACAAAAGGAGAAGCAAAGAATCCAAGATATGTTGACAGCATACAGAAGTATGCCATATTAAAGCCAATGAACATGAGTTGCCCGTTAGAAAAGTACTGCCATGTACGTACTGGTATTCCCTCCAAGCCCTTCTTACAATTTTTTATCAGATGCAGAAGTGCAACACATTGTGCTTAAATTCACCTGCTCTCCCCTCACAGAGATCATCCACTGCAAAAAGCAAATTTACATAAACTTATAAATAAAGGTTGTGGGTATTTGCATGTAATATTTTCTAGGCTCACAACAGTGCAAAATATGATATTATACATCAGGAAAAGGAGGGCTAATAGCTACCAAAAAAAGTTTCAAAAAAAAGGATGAAGCTTTTCTTATGGAGAGGCAGATGTCAAATGCACCACTCAAAGTGAACTGGTCTAGGTTCCCACTATGTAAGCTGCAGTGGAGACAGAAAATGTTCTGCTATAAGCCTGCTTTGTTTAATCTACAGATTGAGAGTCACTTACCTGCTTTGTATAATCTAGAAATCAAGAGTCCTTTTCTGAAACTTACCTTTAACGTTCCAGGAGAGACGCTGAAAGCTATGGGCACCTTGAGACAGATATAAACCCTTCTTCAGCAGACATGTGACAACAGCCCCTGACTTACACAAGGCATAAACTGACTGACAGGTAGATAAAGCTAAGTTAAGAGTAGTTTTGATTTAGTGCTGCCTAGTGGCTTCTACACATTCCAAATGCTTTTGACAGAGCACAGGGCACATCAGGAAGAAAGAGCAGAACCAGAGTTCAAGAGGAAAAAAGCAAACCTTATTTGTGAAGGAACACCAAGTTTGTTCCTATACAGCTAAAGCTCGTACTGCGCACACCCATCTGAACATCAGTCAGACTGGGCTGGCTTCAGCCAAGGCTGTACTCATGGGGGTGAGCTCACAGCACACTGTGTCAGAGGAACACTAGCTCTCAGGTTTGGGAGGATGCTCCCTTCCAGATTGCAGTAAGAAACACTGAACGTAGAATAGCATCTATTTTGCCCATATACAATTCTGGATCCAGAAAGCAATGCCCAAGCTCTAGACCTGCATCTGTGGAATACTGACAGTGAAGCACAGAGCACTGGGCAACAGATGGCAGGACTTGGAACTGTTAGAACAAGAATCTAACTAAATCCTTACTAGCTAAATCAGCCCCGAGACATTGGCTTAGCTACTTCTCCCTTATTTCTGTCCCTCACAAAAGCTAGTTTACCCCACATTCAAATAGCAAAAACTTACATATTTTCATGGGTCTAGTGCTCTACCAGGTAACCTAATGTTAAAAGCTTTTCATAATGCAGTTGGAGAAAGATTAAAGCACGTAAATATGCAAAAGCAGCTCATTAAATTGTGAAGCAGGGAAGCAATATTGTCCTATTTAAAGAAGAGCTACATTAAGTGTGACCATGAAGATCTTGTGATTTACCACATACCGGTTTGCACACAGAAGGATCTATTTTGAACTCAACGCATTCATCTTCAAGAACTGCCACCAACTGGTGCAATGACAGGCCATGAGAATTACCAGGCTTTGTAGCTAAAGGAACACCAACTCAACAGCTGTGATTCAAACTGCCAGTCCATCAACACTTTAGAGTCAACAACTGAGTGAGCTGGGGAGTCAGTTCTGTTGGATTCATGCAGCGCATGGGAGGAAAGGATCGTGAAGCCAGAGATCTGGCTGCCAACTGAAGTGTCACAATGCCACCTCTTCCAACTGACACAGCACAGCTGAAGACCTCACCAACTCATCATGATAATCAATACCAAGGAGTCCTAGTTTGGTACCATCTAGATATCTAGAGTGGCTAAGCATAGAAGAGAAGGGTGAGGGGAAGAAAAAAAGACAACCGCCACTAAGTAGCAAGACTGAAGAGCCACCTCTGGAAGCTGGCTTGCTTATTTCTCCAGCTGCCTCAGCTTCAGGAATACTTCTCTCCACTATCAGATACTGAAGTCAGTATTAATGCATGTCTACAAAATTCTGCCAGTTTTTTTTAAACAGCACACGCTGTTCTGGAGAAAGTCTAAAATCATCATTGCTTGGCATTGGCAGCCTGTGAAATGCTTTTTCACAGGCTGAATGTGCTCCAAGCAGTAACACTTGAGTCGTGCTATGCTGGACATTTTTAAGATTTTGATTCACCTTAGCCTGGCAGTGCAGACACTGGCAGCAACAGCAGCTGTCACTTACTACTTGAATCACTTGCAGCCCCAACCTGTAAAGCTGTGATAACACAGCAGCAATCACAGCATGCAGTAAAGGTTGGGTAAATTTATGTTTTCAGTATGATAACCATTCTTCAAGGAAAAGTACTTAACTGCAGAGAGGGAAAAGAAAAAGACCTTCTACCAAAGATTTTACGATTGAGTTCATACTTGTGTTCCATATCTTTCATAGAGTAATTAAAAAAGATGAAAGCCATCCTCCAAGAAAGGTTTATAACAATGTCTATACCTTGCTTCCCTCAGTTTCCCTTCTCTATCACAATGTATTTTAACACCTTGTGCCTGCAATAGCCTAATACGCATCGATTGAAACACAGGATGCCACAGGATTTTGATTATCAGTCTTTCAGATTGCCCCCTGTGCTAATTCCAAATGCTGAGACACCCTGTAAGATGGGGGAAGAAAAAAAAGTCAGACCATTACAGTGTTGCACACCATCAGACAATAGCTTTTTGATTAATAAATCTGATCTTTTTAAATCATGTAGGTAATAAAAAATAAGAGGACTGCAGCTGAGGGCATAGGGAAGGAGCTCAAGTCCAGACAATACAGTACGCAAGGGCAAACCATAATGCATCCTGAGCAAACGGGCCGACAGCTAAGAATATTTCTACCATGCTTTGCATGCCGTACTAACTCTGGGGTGTTCGAGATGCAATCTGTGCCATCACCAAACAGTAAATGGAAGTTTTCTATTCTCCCCAAGAATGAAGACACACATGTAGATCTAGACCTCAAAAGGCAACTGCAGGAGTAACCCTGGGAAGCATGGCCCTATAATCTCTACAGCACTCTGCTTAAAAGCATTCCTATACTAGAAAGAAGAATCAAGCAAACAGATAACAGTAACTCACAGGGTCATGCATGAGAAGGGGGCACAGATTAGTTCATCTTGAATATTCTGAAACACATTAGCCATTTGGCACAAAAGTTCCCCCACCAGGGTCAGAAGAAAGTCCAAAGTACAGGATAAGCAGTGTATCTCCAACATGTAACAGCTCCATCAGCCCCAGATAGCTATCCAGGGCACCTGGAAGTGGCACACTGAAATATAATAGGCCTATTTCATTTCTCAGCGTTTCCCAACTCTCTAATGCTATCCACCAAGGTCTCAACACTTAAATCACTAAGCTTTATCTCAGGGTTTCAGATGCCCGTGTACTGCCTGGAGCACGTTTACCCCCGGGCTATCCCCTCCTCCCCACCGAAGAGCTGCGGGGGTGTTTCAGCCGTCGCCTCCAGCATCCGCCGAGCTCAGCCAAGCAGAGGGTGCTCTGCACCACGCAGGACCAGGCTCCTTCTTCACAGCATTTTCATGATACAGAAGCAGGAGGACACTGAATAAGGCAAGTGTTTTTTCCTGACACGGGGGCAAGTATGAAAGCATTAATCATTTCACCGGTGCATGGTGCACAGGGAATGTTGCCTGGGAGCTACACACTGCAATGTATTTCCCCTAATTCTGCTGCCAACTGTGACACGCTGCAGTGCTTCAGGAAAATAGCTAACCATTCATGATCAGACTGCACCAAGTTTCACTTCTCTCGTCACATACACAGAGGTACAAGCAGAACAAGAACTGCAGAGCTGCTTCCAGACTTCCATTCCTCCCTCAAACAGATGACACAATACACGAGGCCAGGTTATGAGACTTGAGGGTTCCAGTGACCAAAAACTTTGAGTTTCAAACATAAGCAACTTTACTGCAACATACTCCCACTCTTCCTTTTCTCATGAACGCCTGTAAACAAGGTAGTGGTAGTTGACCATCTTTCCAGCCCAAACAATTCCAGCTCAGTTTGCAAGGCTGATTTCCTAAAATCTGCATGACCTTTGTAATGCAGATCTAGAAATGGACAGAGAGCACAGGCTGCCATCAAAAAGACAACACAGTGACAGACCAAGGAGCTGCAGCTAAGCAGCTTGCTTAAGTCTGAAGGTGGCGATTTTAAAAGGGGAAGAAAAAAGCATCTAAAATTGGGATGTTTACGCCCACTGCTGTGCAAGGTAAGAAGCCTGTGTAGGTCAGATATTTCACTGTAGAGTTAAAGATCACCTTCAGGGGAAAAAAGCAAACAACCAGGCAGCTCAAACACAGCTTATCACTGTGCCATGCCTATTCTGCACTAGTGATCCACGGTATTCGTGCATGTAAGCTCTCCCTGGATAATTATGGCTTTATACCCATTCCTCTAGCTTTCCCACTTTAGAAAATTAAAAAAATTTGGTTTTAAATAACCATTAGCTAGTGACTCCAAATCACTGCTACTTACAATAAGCTTTTTAAATAACTGTACATTGCTAATACATTATGGCAAGCACAGCTGTAAGACTAAAAGACTGGTAGTCTGACCAGCCTTCTGCTTCATTTCTAGTCGAGTCACACTGCAGTCAGGGCTGTGCTTGACCCAAGGGAGTGCTATCTAATAAACAGGTTGTGAAGTAGCTGGAAGAGGACAAGACAGACAGACACTCAGGAAACACCACCAGGATACTGAGCCACAAAGTCCTAGAGCTTTTAGTTCTAAAAGATGCAAGGAAGCAAAAATAATTTTCCCTAGTTATTTCTCACCAGCAAGAAGGTCACCAGAAGACTCAGCGCCAGCCAGGAAAAATAGCTATTGAATTTATAGTATATAATTCCCCCAGACACCCTATAAGTTAATGAAGTCTGTGTGAGAGAATGGGGAAAGCAGCATTTGAGGTAACACTAGCCAATAAATCCTAGCAAGCAACAGACAGCCCAACTAGAACTGTCTGTGCAAGATTCAGTCAGCTCCATCACAGGACAGACAGCCTGTTTATGAGAGGATCCAGTAGTTTTTACCACTTCAGGAGAAAACTATCTTCAGTTGGGGGAAAAAAAAAACGACACGCTGGCAATTTTAAAATCAGCACTGATCCTATATTTCTCCTGAGAAGCTAAGATACTGAGCAGCACCTCTGCAGAACAGGGCCTCCAAGGGAAGCCTACAGAGTTGAGGAAGTGTTTTTAGTCAAGACTGTTCATTGATAAACCTAATGTGAATGATATTCCTTTATCAGTGCAACCAAATCACCTTTGGTGTTCTCGAGCAGGCACACCAGCAGCATGACATCAGTAGGGAACATTCCACTTCTGGCATCACATTGTCATTCACTTGCTCCCCATCAACAACCCCTATACTCTGACCACTTTGTATTTCACAAGTGAGTCCCAGCACCGTGGCTTGTCCTGGCCACAATCTGCTGCCAGCCTGTGCCACGCTCTCCCGGAAAATGGTTTCCTTAGCTATTTTTTCATTAGTAGCATAGCACAACACAGCTCTTAAGTCCCCCTCAACACACAGTTATTGAACTTGCAGGATCCGCACAACCAGATGGTAACATCAGTAGGTGAAGTGTGGTAACAGCAGTAGGTGATCCACTAGCAACATTCATGACAAAGAGTGATGTTACCAGTGGAGAACAAGGCAAAACAGACCTAAGAACAGTCCTTAAGGGCTACTATGCATTGCACTGACTAGCCACATAGACACTACCAGTTCTTTTCAGATCACCATCTTTTTACCTCCATTATATACTACAATGCATCCTTGGTTTTACCCAGATCTGGACTCCACTCATTACCACGAACATTGGTCAGGTCCAGTCTTTAAGCTGTACCCCCTCGGTGCTGGCCACCTCGCTCTTCTCCTTCACTCAATAGCTTCTGAAGTTCAGCAAACTCCATAGCACCATCTTGTGATAATATCCATCAAGTACAAGGTAGGCACGGGGTGACCACCTGAAGCCACACAGACCTAGAGGCTACTTGCACTATCTGCTGAGTGCTCAGCATCCAAACAGTCACAGACTCAGCTCCCACCCAGCAGTCTGCTTCAGTGACAGGAAAGCTGACCTCTGTTTGCAGTCCCACAAGATGGTTTCCCCTAAGAACCAGCCCTTACATACGTGAAGTCCTCAGTTCAGAAGAAAGACTGCTTTCAAGGAGTGCCTAAATTCAAGCAGACTTTGTAACAGTAAGAGCACAAATACTCCAGAACATAAGTTCAGTGGACAAGGAAAAAAATTCATCAGGGAATGTCACTGAACTCACGTGAACATGCTGATGAGAAAGCTACCAATAACATTCAATGTTATATTACCAACACTAACCTCTCTTATATTGGTTTCTACAAGAAATTAAATATTCTCCCTTATTCAGGTTTGAAGTGGGGTTTTTTTGTGTGTGTGTGAATATGGTTGCTGTGTTTGGGTTTGTTTTTTTTAAAAACTCTGAACCTAAAAAACTGCCAGGGTCAGCTTAATTATTGCTTCAATTTAACAGATGGCAAGAAAAGACCTAATCCATGGTCTGCAGAGAGCTGAGCTCAGTACCCAGCCTGACAATTCACCTACTGGACTACAAAGAATCTCCACTGAAATCCAAGTGTCTCAGGGGAAGCCCAGGAAGCATCTGGAAGAAGTATCCTAATTTGGGAAGTTATCTCCAGAAAGGAGAGACAAGAATTAAGGAGTAAGACTGGGTTGAACGAATATTGCCAAAAAAGGACCTTCTACAAATAAAGCTTTTGAATAGGCCATCAAATGGCATATTATTGGAATGGCTGCCTGCTTCCAAGGAAGCCAGTACTATGCTCTGTGGCTTGAATCTGCAGCCAACTAAAGAACTAATTCAGAAGAGAGGATAAGGCAGGAAAAGCACCCACCACAGAAGCCATATTTGGGTCGGCCTTCCATCCATCATCTCATTTTCACTGCTACCATAAATGCAACTCAGCTGCACACAAGCAGTCTAAGCTGCTGCACAAACATGGGCATGTTAAGAACTGTGACACTGAATGCCAATTTATGTTTTGTTTCAGGTGAGGCTTGTTTTCCCCTATTCTGGCAGGAACAGATCTCTGCAGAAATTTAAATAAGGGGATCCATTTTAACTAATAGTCAGCAATTCTGGAATTCATTTCTAGTTCTGCTTCTGAACACTCAAGTCTGAGAAAAGAAGACAAGTCTGTCAAGATGATTTGCTCTAGATGTCACATCTAGCTCGAACACTGAGAGCTGTGCAAGTACAAGAGAATGAGTTCCACGTACGAGTTCTGATAGTCAAAGCAATACATGAAAAAAACTCATTTTCCAGAAGTTTTCTTGCAAGCGCACTGGGGAAAAGCAGCAGTGTAACAATAACACAGTACAGAATTATAGTTTTAGTTTACATATTTAAAATCAACATCATGTGTTTGAAATTCTGGCATTATTTTATGGCATGTAGCATAAGCCAGAAGAAAATGACAGATTACTTGCCTTTCCCATCTGTTGCTGAAGCCTCTTGTAAATGTCTTATTGACCTGAAAAATAAAAAATAAATAGAGTAGATTAGCTATATTTTTTGCACTCCCTTTTCACTGCAGCCCTCTAGAACTCCAACAACTTTCGTTAGCTCTTTATTGCTGGGCTATGCTTATAATTAACTGTGCTTGGCACGGCATCTATTTCACCCCCAGCTCAGGCAGTTAGTTCAAGTATCTGCATCTCCTTGTGATTAAGAAATCCGATTGCTGAAGCCTGCTTCAGCCTACAGAAAGCTTTGTGGGAGGGAGAAAGCAGAGTGAGAAACTGGGGCATTTTCCAGCATAACGTTTTCCACTTGTACAGTTAAGCTGAGCTACTATTCAGAGCACTGCCAAGCATTTGGCACCTTACTGCTCTTTTAAGCTCTTTTCATTTAAATAGTTGATTACAGCTTACATGTCTACATAGGCAACTTATGTAACAGAAGCTACCCTGCAGGAATGTAAATTCAGGGACCAAGTCTTAGTCACCTTGCTCACATGAGTCATCCCACCAGCTGCAGTGACACTACCCAGCTGAAAAAAGGGGCAGGATTTTATGTCCTGGGCTTCACCAGGAGTTTGTGTTGGTACCATGACAATGCAGGAGGACTGGTTGCACGCTATCAACAGTTACAGGACAGCTCACCCAAATGCATTTGTTCTTCAGAGACAGTTCCATTCTGGAACGCAATTTTGTACCAGCTTATCACTAGGAAGGACATAGCTCTTACTACCTAATGCTAGAATCCCTGCGTCTGTAGGAGTTATCTTTATAATAGGAAATCAGGGTCTCTCTACAATTAAACAATGCTCCTGCAATTTTATTTACCATTCCCAAATGCTCTCAACCTCAGAAGACCTGCAGCATTCTGGATGGAGTAGGATAAGGAATAAGTGGGTAGTGCAAATTTCTTGGAAGGCATTTCCCAGCCTTGGCAGAAGGCCACTAAGACTGTGCAGAGTTTTGACATTACACAGTGGACAATTAGGAAGGTGAGCTGAAACCCACCCTCACAAGCTGAAGCTCACTCCCACCTACTGAGCAACATGTTTGTGTGTCTTCACACACATTATGGAACAGTTCTCCAAAACATTCAAGAGTTAAACATGTCATTGCTCTAGAGTGTATTAGACAGATTTTTATATTCTCTCCGTGCTTCAGAAAAAAATACTGGAGATACTGGAGAAAAAGAATAATATTCTGTGTTTACTAACCAAGGAGACAGAAGCTCCTTCACATCCTGCTTTAAATGCAGCTGTTTATCCAATTAAGACTAAAATGAATTTGGAAGATAAATGTTCTGACTAACTGGCAAGAAGCAACAATAGTGTTTATCTGAATTATCTGTGTTTTGGTCGAGTTTTACATAACCAACATTACTCCTTGCCAAGTAGAGTGGAAGGAAGGGCAGGGAAATGCTCCCTGTGGGATTATTTCTTCTAAACAGTCAAGTAAAAATGCAGCTACTCTGCTTGAAGGCAGCACTGATGTTAGACAGCATTACTGTTTTAGAATTTAGCAGCCTAGTTTCCAGTCTCAGTCAGAAAAGCAAAATGCCATTTCTCAATGTAAGAGTCAGCACTTCTGCAAAATTCCAGGTTTCAAAAGCACTGTCTCTACTGTGTTGGCCACCCTTAAATCTCCATGCACCTTACCTTATTCCCACTTTACCATCCCCAAAACAAGTATCTTCCACAGCACAAGACTGAAGTGATACAGTTTAAAAAAAAAAAAAAAAGACAGCTTGACTCCAAAGGATGAACTTATTTCCTTTGGTAGCATCTTTAGCTGTAAGTAGCAGTCAATACTCAGCAGTTCAGAATCAGCTCAAGCCATCAGGGCTGAGAAACCAGACAGCACCCACTGACTCACCATACCACTGGAAATAGGATGGCTCCACAACACAGCAAGTCTACCAGGAAGAGGATTTCTTTCCACAGTCCATATTCAGTCGTCCCCTCTTCTGTTGACTCTATGATAATGTACGCCACGTTTGCCAGTACCTACAGGACAAAACATGCTTAGTAGTTTCAGAAGCTTTCCAAGGAGGTATTAGATGTGGGCTGCCAATTCAGCAAAACCTGTCCCAGTTACACGAAGAGCCCATTCAGTAACATCAATATTTCTTCTGCAGCTTTATGTCAAGAAAAGTCACACATTCAGCAGCATCTTCACAGGATTGACAGAAAAAACTGATGGGAACTTGTTTCTGCTGACATTCAGAAAGTAGTCCTTTGTTATATACTGTACTGAATTTACTGTATCAATGAAGATAAAGAGAGCAAAGTCTATTTATAAGCATACAGAAACAGGACTCTGCATATGCACAGATAGTGAGCCATCTGAAGGCATTATTCTAAATTAAGCCAATAATTCAAACTGGTCATTGACCCTCTTTTGTAATCCATACCTGAGCTCTGTAAGAGCCTCAGACACTAATTATATACTTCTCTCTTTGCAGCTAGGTAAGGGATTCCTGGAAAGGCAAAAAAAAAGCTGTTCTATCTACAACAAACAGAAGTACTGCTCTCCTATTTACTTCAGTTCCTGAAGCAGAGACAAGCACTAATTACTTGGAACACATTGCGAAATTTTTTCCCCTCACACCCAACACATCTACAGGTCTCTATATTCCCCCCCTTTTTTTTCTTATGCTCATTCAGCCAGCATTTCAGAAGTGACAACTTACATTTAATTTCTCTGCTTAGTACTTTGGTACTGTTTTGCAGCCCAAGTTTTGCAGCAGCATGAACATACCTACCTTACACCCAAGTTGTCCACTTGCTGACACTATTCGATCACTTATCTCATACTCAATACAGGAAGAAAAGGAGGGAAAATTACAGAAGTAACCAGCTCAACTGATAACTGTAACCAGTAGGCTTATACAAGCAGTAATTACGTGGTATTTTGTAAAGGATTCACAGCCTTTTACAGTTTCCACAAGCAGATCCCCCACAAGATAGTTATGTATTGACACAGCTCAGTCCTCACCTGAAGTGGGATGACAATCATGAAGATTTTTTTGTCTTTATCTGACAGGATGTGTTTAATGAAAGCCCAGCCTGTGCCAATAAGGGCTATAGTGATGAACAGAAGAGCACCCTTCAGTCTGAAAGAGAAACAGACACTGCAGTGAGAGACTTTATTTTATCACACTTCCTCTTCTGCCCAGGTTCTCTCCTACAGTCAGTAAAGCCACAAACCCAAACAAATGCCTTGCTATTCATAATTTTGGCAAGTGCTTATCCTACAACAGTGAAGCAGATGTACTTTCTTACAACTGTGTATCACATAGCATCACGCTTCATTCACAATTGTCAATATATGCAATCTTTTCCTGGGGGAGTCATCCATTCACCATCATGAACAGGAGAAAACGCTGGCAGCTGTACCCTCTTACCATTCACATCCAGAGCAAATTAGATACTTGAATATTAGTAAGAACAAAGAAAAGCAAAGCATTTCTTTTCCTTCTACTCTTCCACCCACATAAGTATCAATTCTCTGCAGCTGCCCTCTAAGTACAGCTTTTCACTTCACACAGGGCTGATTGTTGTGTCTTGTCACTCAGAACATAGTACTAAAGAATCAGCAATTTTCCAGCTTGCTCGGGAGGGGGGAAGCCCCACAGGGAATTCAGTTTCAT
This sequence comes from Gallinago jamesoni, assembly GCA_025769975.1. Lineage (NCBI taxonomy): Eukaryota > Metazoa > Chordata > Aves > Charadriiformes > Scolopacidae > Gallinago > Gallinago jamesoni. Next base: position 87,429 of record JAOQGH010000007.1, on the reverse strand, counting down.
TGTTTGAATCTGTCACATCAATCTTCTGACATACTTACAGGTGAGTGATGTAATAAACAACAGCCCAGCCTTCAATAGGAAATCCCTGAGAAGAAATGTAGTGATAGTCGATCTGGAAGCAGAAAATACAGTATGTTATTTTACAAACTGCTCTGCAGCATCCCACCCATATCTATAAAACAGCTCTGCTTGACAGCCACTTCCAAGTTTCATTTTCCAATCCCTGTGTACAAACTCAGCTCAGATGTAACTCAGTTACACCTCAGAATACTTCCTCCCAACATTTTCTACTTTTGTTTAGCAACAATGAGGTCATTTCCACTTACCATATTTCCTAAGAATTAGGGAATAAAGCTTATACAATCTACATCCTTCCTACACAGCTTCCACACTTAACTACAGTTAAACAACTGCATTTGTAACCTATTTATTCATTCATTGTTCAAGTTCAGTCACATTAGGTGACTGGAGGCTTTGTAGTTTCACTTTCACTAGAAACCAGATTCAAATCATTAGACTCCAAAAACGCATGTAGCAGTAACACTATCATGAATGTGAACTTCATGGCTGGCACAAACGTTGAAGAATTAAACGCTTACCATTACCTATATGAGATCTTTCTAGTGGAAAGGCAAAGTCAATGCAATTTAATAGAGACTTTATGTATGAGAATTGTCAAAGCTTATGATGTTCAATCTCTTACGGCACACCACAATACTTCACCTAAAGTAGCAGCCCTGAATTTTATAAACATTCATCAAGGTTTCCATTCATTAACATTTATTGCAAGCCATGTAGCTGGAGCAGCACCATAGCTTGAGCTCTCAGGCCAGTCCCAGAAGGCCAAAACATTAGAATTCACGGAGCCCATTCAACGCTCACACATGTCACTGCTTCCCCACTTCAGGCCATGATCTCAATTGTATTTGAAGTCAGAATTTGCTGATGAAAATCAAATCACTTCCAGCAAACAGCTGCAGTTCCAACACTTTCATATGAAAGCCATTTTTCTCTCCCTCCCATAGCAGATCTCTTTTTAAGCAGTATGCCCCGTTTCTATTTGCCAGCTGAACAATGTAAGGCAGAGAAGTTATACGTACCGCATGGAAGACTAAGGACAGAGATTTTGTGAAGGGGAGGGCTGCCATTAGCCAGTGAATCTTAAAGACATCATTTCTTGGAAGAAAAAAAAAAAAAGGAAGAGCATCAGTTAAGAGCTAACAGTAAAAATTTCAGTTCCCAACAGTATTTCTTAAAAGACTAGAAACATCAAACAGTAACTCCCAAGCTGAGCAGACTATTAGTGTAAAAGGATTCCTTTTAATGCCCCAGTCCAAGTTTCTGCAACACCCCAAACAGCGTTTCAACTACATGTTCTACAACTGTTTTCTAATACTTAGGTTAATTAAAACTAGTAGGTCATAGGAACATCTTGCATAGTGGTTGTGAAGTTTGCTAAATGTAATTCAAACAAACTATAAACTGTATGTATCAGGCATAGAACATTGAGAGAGATGTGGAGTTTTAAGTGATTAAATCTGACAGTAAGTTGAGCATTATATGGGAAGGAAAGAAACCAAACAAGGTAGGCCCATAGTTGTCACTGACACCAAACTAGTCCACTTACCTGCGTTTACGGAGTATATGGATCCAAACAGTCCCAGACAGGAAAAAGAAGATAGCCATGGAAATGTAGAGTTTTGGCAGTGGGATCTCACCCGCTGAAAGGTAGCTTTCAGGATTCTTTTCCGTAATTTCTATCTGAATATTAAAGGTGTTATATGTACAGGTGAGAAAACATTTTGATAAAGCATTGACTTAATTAAAGTTCACAATCAAATTCAGTTATTTAAAGTTAGCATTTCTGAAGCAGTGACTGTTATGAGACTCTTAAAGAAAAAAGTGAAAGCAGCTTTTCATCCTCAAGAACTTCAAAACATTTTGCAAAATTACACCCACAACAATAATTTCCTTGAAAAGTGGAAAAGGACAGAGGTTGCTTCCAGTGCTTCAGTTATGCAACATAATTCAGAAAGGCATAGTAATTTTCCCAGAGAACATTTGCTCTCTGTATCAAACTTTACAGAGTTTGCCCACATTTGATTCAGAAACAATATCTACAACCTTGCATTAAACCCCCCCATTTTTTTAGCACAGTGCTGATTTTAGGCGTGGAGAGAATCATACAGAGCTAAAAAACTCACTCTTAGCTTTACTACAGTAGAGTTCTTCACCTGTTAAGAGAAAGGAAGAACTCTCCTACAAGACTATTACCCCATGACTGAGAAAACAGAAGCTTTAACATCCTATTTATGACCCTAAATGGCTTGATTATATGTGCTAGGAACTTCATTAAAATAACACATCAAGATAGCTTGCGGTACTGAAACTGTCCTGCATCTCTAAATAGAAGCAAGCAGGTTAGTTATCCAGCTTTTCTTCTCTTTCCAGTTTCTTCAGTGGGTCAAAGCAATAAAAAAGCAACAAAAAAACCCCTTAGTCTTCTAAACATACAACTTCAGAAGCAGATTTGAAGTAGCCTAGTCGAGTTAAATTGCTGCTGAGTTTTGTCACTATATGTTCCCTTGCTTTTCCCTTGCAGCGGTGTCAGCACAGCCACGTAAAAAGTTCAGGGGTCTGAGCTGGCTAAGAACTACCTCGGTCAATGAGAGGATTCATTACAGAACAGCTCACTACAGACCAGCACGGATGCCAGCATGAGCACAGGAAAGAGAAAAAAAGGCAAAGCCTGAGCTCTGATAATGCACTCTGTCTCAAAAGAGCATTGGAGCAAACCCTTGGACGTTATAAAGATGATAGTTACTATAACACATTGCCTTTAAGATGTGCATCTAACACTTTAAGAATGCATCTTTAATTAGGCCAGAAAAAGCAAAAACACTGAATTCACAAATACCAACAATTTAGATTGCAGCAACAGCCATACTATCTGCAATTGTGTAAGGAAAAAAAGTGGGTTTTGAGCCCAGCAAAAGACAAACAGCTGGTTTCGCTCCCAACTCATCACAGCATCTAGTCACAACTGTGTAGACTGAACCCAGCCCACATGCAGTCTTCAGATTTCCAGACATTTCTCCAAAACTAGTATTTTCATTTTTCTTACTGTAGTTGCTTCCTTCAGAAATGCCACCATAGAGATTAAATGCACAATTCTGAATCAGTTCCCACCCCATATACACACATATACAGTATGTGTTTGGTAGACAAGCTGGCATTGAAAGCTGTATGTTTCAGTCTAAGTGAACGAGTTAATTACACTTAAGAAGCAATACTCACATCAAGACTAAATAGCTGCTGATCATTAGCTGGCCCACTGCTGCCAACACATTTATGGAAGTATAGGCTGTAGAGACCTTCTTGGTTATCAGAGCTGATGTTGAAGAAAAACTGAAAATAAGGAATAGGACAGTCAGCATTCCTCTTATTCACAACAGGGTTGCCCTAGTAAGAAGCCATCTCTACTGATGCATGAAAAAAAGTCAGTCATTTAGGGTCAGTTGGTTCCTGTCAGCTTGTATAGCATTCTGAGGACACCAGGGTACCTACACATTTCATGCAAAATCATTTCACCTATCTCTGATCGTGCACTCTGGTGATCCAAGGCCTTTAGGTATCAGTGTTAACCTACTTCACCACAGAGAAAAGATAACAAGCAGCGTACATTTAACACAGTGAAGCATATATTTTCAATCATACTTGCCCTAAGGCATAAGCAGCTATTCTGTTCCTCCTCCAACTTTACAAATTGCAATAGCTATGAAATGAGATTTGTGTCACATAACAGATTTTAAAATGTGTTTGTTTTACAGTAAGCAACAATCACAAGTGAACCAAAGTGCTGAAACAAAGCGCTAATCTGGTTTCATACAGAATATCAGTCAGGCCACAGCTATTTGTTGTCAGAAATCTGCATGCACTAGTTGCACCACAGTAAACTTCAATACACTGAGTCCCACAGACTATGATATTTAGAACTGCATTGTACCAAAAACATTTAAAACAGCTCCCACACCTTACAAAGAAATATTTCTAGCACTTACTCTTAATAACAGTCCACTCAAAAACTTACTGAACTATCAGAGAGGCAACTATACCAGACTTTTACTTTTCACACAGTACAGTGAAAGCACTGTCTGCACACATTAAGACTAGACACTGACAGACACCCTACCTGAAATGAAAAAGTTCCTCTGTCATTGTGAATGTGATGTTCTTGTTCTACTACATTCTGGGAAAAGGAAAAGAGACTTTTAGATTTATTGTTTTTTAAAGCAGGTAACTACCACATTTTGCTACATAACCCAGGCAATCCTAACTGCATTCTGCATATTTACAGCACAGGCTGAGAGCAACAGAAAATAACACTCTCCACTTTCTGGCTATACTTATACTGGAATATTCCCCCAGATTCTTTTCTGAAGGAGAAGAGTAGATAGTTTCTTACCTGGGAAGATGTTGTACTTCGTTTGGACTTCTTATCTAGAGATAAAAGTATTAATGGTACATTTAGAGTGTTTGCCTTTAGACATCCTCATAGGCTACCATTTCTTACACATTGCCAATATCTTATTCAAATCTTCCTATATTGTCTGCATGGCAGTTTCCTAGATAATCATTAATAGAGATTCTTTCCCAGTCTCTCCTTACTCTCCCAGGACTCTTCCTGCAACTAATATTTATTCTAAATCCTCAAATGCTAGGATAGGCTTCTCTACTATTACACCTTTTACAAAAGCCTACCCCAGAAATCTTAATCTAGACATTAATACATGGCCTGACAAATATATAGAAGTCCTGATTAGCCCTGGGGAAGGAAAAAGTTCTCAGCTCTTTGCTAAGCAAAGCCCCAGGAAAAAACCCAGCCAAATGAAAAACACAAACAAGAAACTAAAGCACAGGTGACCTGCCAGGAAGCAAAAGTTCAAGACTTAAGCTTTGCTTTTGGCTCCCACACATCAGTGTGATGTCCATGTGCATGGTACACTTTTTAATGCAAGAAAACTCAAAACTAGAGCTTAATTATCAATGATTCTCAGTGCCACCCAGCTTTAATTTTTGACTTGTTAGAACAGCTGTGCATACTTTGCCCCCATATCAAAGCTTATAAACATGACATGGCAAGACAGACTCAGACTGCTATGCTTCTAAACTCTTCCAGGAAGAGATAACATGAACTGTTTAAAGCTAATCTCAGCTCTGATGGGATTATAGAATTGTTTCGTCTGTTGGTCTGGAAGCCAGACAAAGACTTGTGCCTCCAAGAAAGGTTACTGGTACAGTTACTTCTCCATCCCCACAGCTTCTAAGTAACAGACTAGATTTCAATTCTTTCTTTAAAGAGGATCAGAGATGAATAGAAACATTGGCTGCAAAGGACCTGTGGAGGTATTTAATCCAACTTCTGACTTGAAGCACACCTACTCTCAATACCACATCACACTGACTCTGGCTTTTAGTCAAATGTTTAAAGTCTCAAAGGATGAGGGTTCTACAACCTCCACACATGATCTGCTACAGTGCTGTAATACCCATGTAGGAAAGTCATCTTTTCCCCTCCTAGCATTCAATCTGAAAACTGGTACCAAATTCCCCCTTAGCCTTTTTTTTGCCAGACAAAAGACAACCAAGTAACTCAAACCCTTCCTCACACGTAATATGGGTCTCCAACAGTCATATTAGGTTTCTGCTGGATCCACAGAACACAAATCACTAAGCAGGAGAGACTCCAGCCATAGGTAGCTCTATGTACAGGCTTACACGAGACTGTGCATCAAGTTCTAGACTAAGGTTTCTCCAGAATGTGACCCCAAAACACTGCTGGATGCACATCAACAAGGACCTAGTAGTGGGAGCATATATAGGTCAGGTTTAGCAGCCTTATCTTTGCTGTCTGTATTTTGGTTGTCTTTGCAGGACTTTTACCAGGATCATTGCTCTGTTCGGATGTTTTCAGCGGCTTGGTACTTAAGGCAGTAACATCTTCCTCAGGCATGAATGAAATTTTAGGTAACAAAGAAGCAGCTTCTGCAGAGAACCGTACTTTCACCCTAAATAAACAAAGAGTTTTTATACAAATTGAAAGCAAATCAGCATTTCTAAAGAAGCTGTCATAGCCTACATATACCAATAAAAGAAAATCAACTTGGCTTGTTGTTTTTTTTAAACCACAGAACAGAATACAATTACATCAAATACAAGAGCAGCTGAAGAAAAGTTTATTCAGTCTTAGTAACCAGGGTCTCATTAGAAATTATGTTTCCACACAAACATAGAAACAGTCTCAAAGGTCCTTCAATAAAATAATTCAAGACAAACAATGAAAATCAGATATTCAGTGCAAGAGCTGTAAGAGTGACCTAAGACTTCTAATTCATATTCTCAGCACAATTAAGGTAAGATTCTTTTGCCCTGTGTCCCCCTATCCCTCCAGCAAGAATTCCTGGACCGTTTGATACTACAGATTTTTTTTTCTTTCACTCTCCCCTCCCCTCAGCTCTCAGGTACCCATTAAAAAATAAACTACATGCACAGCAGCTTTCCAAGCCGTTAAAGAAATTCCACAAGCATTACGTTAGCTTCAACTGGAGAAATAACTTTAAATTGTAGTGTACGCTATTTACTCACACATCAGTTTTGAAGTCCAGAAGTAAGATTACAACAGAGACATCTTGGTCTGGTTTCTTTTTCAAGATACAGTAATCCAATTCTTCATCCTGGTAATAGAAACAAAACATCTCTGAAGTGCCCTCCTGTTTATAAAAAAAACGGACTCCTCCTTCCCCAGGTGGAGGGTACCATTCTTAGTCCAGCAAGTTTTAAAACTGAATTATCCTTAACAACCTGCCCAGGTCTAAAGACTTCCCCTTTTTTAATTTTATTTCTTCTGACCACTTCTTGAGTAAGGGTCACTATGAGATGTCTCAATCTTACAAAAAGTATTCACATGTCTGACTCTTACCAGGTAAGTGGAGAACCCATCATTCCTTGTTCGATCCAAGCTGAACCCCACCTATAAGGAAATTGAGAATAATCTGTCAAATTAAAACAGCTCAGGTTCCTCTAGTATCAGAAGCCAAACCACCACTGAAAGAGTCAAAGATACTGCTCTCTAAATAAACCTATGTTTAAGGCAGAATCCAGGTACTTTTTCCTCATTATCTAATTAGACAGAAAAAAACCTCAAATATAATAAGCTTGCAGCTTCATCCATATCCACCAAGAATAAAATATATACTAATCCAAGCCCAAACTGAATTCAGTAGAGGATCTGACAAGTTCAAGTTTATCCTTAAAAGCAGAATGGATAGTGCTCAAGGATAAATCTCACAATATCCGTATCCTCATAAACAGCTCCTAGTGGGGAGCAAAGCCAACAGCACGAGCAGTTTGGATCTGACACATCACACAAGTTACACATCCAGTGCAAGGACAGTTTCACAGGAAGCTTAATACAGTCATTGCGCTCAGAGTAACTTACTGATAAGCCATTCTGGTCATCAGAGCCCACAGGCGGCTTCAACGAAAGGTTGCTGACACTGACTTTCATGAAACCATCCTTGAAGAAGCCAAAGGTGTTCAGGTGCACTTTCTGCCTCACATCATCCTGTAAGAACAGAAAGTAAGTTTACAAATCACATACAGAGTCATCTATAGCAACAGTCAAAGAGGAAGCAAGTTGACACAGACTGACACTATTCAAGCAAAACATCTATCTGATCTTGCCAAAGGAAAATTTCTTTAGGATACCTTCAGATATAACCAATTATTTCACTGGAATTGGCTAACTCTTCTAATAACCTGAACGGCAAGAACCTTAAATAAATGTGTCTTTGCTAATTACCCGGCTATATAACCAATGAATATGCCAGAAAAAAAAAATCTGGAAGAAGTTAAATATTTTGCATCACTGATTAAACAAAATACTGCTACTAAAAAAAAAAGAGACCGTAGACAAGTCAAGACAACTACAGTTTGAACACAAGCCACAGTCATTGCAACAGACTGAAAAGGAATTAGTTGACTATAGTGATCTTACCTAACCAAGAGCTGGGTTTTGGCCAAGTGTTTAACAAATATTACAGTGTATTGTCATCCCATCAGATCTTCTGTAAGACAGGGTCAATGTTTGGACAGTCAAACACCAAACACACCAGAAAACCATATGTATGGCATAGATGAGAGTTTCTTATGTGGTCCCATTCATCCAAATGATTTTTAGCAAGGCCTCGCATCTTATAGGTACGCTAAATACCAAAAACTGGAAACGGGGGTTTAAACAGAATCACTTGGGTTGGTTTCTCCAAAAGGAGAATTCCAATCCCTTCTTTTTCTCCCAGTCTTATCCACAGTCATTTACTTCCTCTCAGTCTGGCAATGAAATAGTAGAAATTGATCCCTTTCCATGTCTTGCTCAGCTAATAAAGGTTCAAGTACAGTGATGTTTCTTTTTTTTTTAAATAAGGAGATCATGAAAGTCCTCACATGAAAAGCAGTAAACTTTACACACAGCTGCCACATCAGATGAGGAAAGGTCATATCCCCATTACTTTGCATTCATAAATCAGTAAATAGGTATGCAATTAGACCCTCAATCTTACAGGATCATGAATTGGAAGAAAAGCAGAAATAGAGCAATAAGAACAAATAAGCAAGTTTAAAATGTTTTAAAGCCCTTTTACTAGAAATAAGAAAACTTGGTTTTCCTCTTGCTTCTTCTAGGAAGAGATAATCAGATTGCAGAATTCTCTAAGCACAGAAGTCAGCTGCTAAAGGCAAACAAACTGTTCTAGACAAGCCACTGGAAGACTGAGCTATGAACTGCAGAAGTACAGCAAGTTCTCTCTTCCCTTACCCCTAGTATTAATTTTGACATCTCTGCATAAAACATTCCTGACACAAATATCACTCACTGTAATAGCAGGACACTAATCCTGACACACCTAACCTGTAATAAGATCGCCCTAACATAATCAAGTTAACCTGGCAAATAACCAGATGGTTCCCTTAATGCACAAAAGAGGAAAAAAATGTTGATGGCACATGGCTCACAGCAGATGCTTTGTTCCACAGAGTATTACAGCTGCGCTGTCTCTGGGTTCTAGGTCACTTAATGTGCTTGAAACGAGAGCCCATCTGGTTCATTTAACACTGCCTTCAATGTAATTTCCCAGTCAGAATACAAGATTAATACTGGGTCTTTACATAGCACATCACATATTTAACCACATCTGGACAGATAAGCATTTGTCCGAGTGATTGGGGAGAGGGGAATATGAAGGGGGGAATCCAGGATCATCCAGCCACAAGGTGTTGGGCACCTTGTAAACATGAGAGATAGCTGCTTAGTTCAGGAGACTCACAAAAGCTATTCAGCTCAATTTACATTTATTTACTCCGCTGATTAACTAATACGCTCCCCACCAACAAAGATAATTAATACACAACACACACATTTTCCTCCCTGGTTTTATCTCAGCTCCGAGTGCTTAAGAGTTTACAGATTTAGTTCACAAATCCCTCAGATTTACATGATCCCACACACACTGTCACCGGGTGCCACCAAGCAACAGCACACCCTCCGAGCACATCTACCACTCCACATATCAACAGCTTAAAGATACTGGCTTACTAATAACTGTCCCACCTCTCACAGGAGGTTTAACTCATCGGAAGATTCTGGCTTTTATTTACAATGACTCAACTGCTGACTTCAGAAATATTCACTTTAATTTCACAACAAAGGAGTGAAAAAGTGAATACTTCAGCACCTGAGTTGTTAGCATACACATTATTTTAATTTAAATTATAAATTTTAGTTTCATTTAAATTTCCATAGGATGCATTTTAACAGTTAAGTCTGAGTCTGAGAAGAGATGATCTGGAACTCATCACTAACAGGTTACAGGCAAACTAATACAGTAAGTTCTCAGCTTATTTCCATAAAATTCTTCCCCATTTCTTCCACTCCTTTAGGATAAAAATTGATCCTGCAACATTTGATGAAGACTATAGGAAAGTGATATCCAAGATCCTGTAGCCCAGAACAGGGAGAAAAATATTCTTTAATATTTTATATGAAACCTAATTGAGATTATGCTACCAATACCATGAAAGTTTCATCAGAGAGTGCTTACCCCTACATGGAAGGAATTCTATTATTCCTGTGAGACTAATGGCAAGACTTATAACTTGTGTAAGACAAAATGAACTATTGTGAAAGG
>JAOQGH010000007.1:22629-67693 GCA_025769975.1 Gallinago jamesoni | reverse complement strand
AGCGATTCGAAATGGTCCTTTGCCGGTGTCAGAAATTCGGGGTCGGCAGATAAAAGAAATCCTGAAAGGCAAAAGAGAGATAACACGCATTCGATCACAAAGAGGACGCGGTGCAGCCATGTTTGGCAGCGCGGTGGTGGAGCAAAAGCTGCCCCTGGAGATGGGGGCTTTGGAAGGGTGGGCACTGCAGGGGGTGGTTAATGTCACGGTGGGATATATAAAAAAAAAAACAACCAAACGCCAAAACACAAACCTTTGGGCAAATCTGTGCTTTGGGTGAGGAGGGGGAAGAGGAAAACGGAAACGGGGTTTTGAATGGAGAAGTCAAGAATGAGTAGCGGAGGGTCATCTGGATTGCAAAGCGTTGCAGGGTTTCCCTCCCGAGTTCGTCTCTCCGTGGCTAGGAACCAGTGCAAGTTAAGGCATAAACACATCTAAGCTTTTAAACCGTCTCTGTATAGAAATGGTTATTTTAGATGTGCTAATTGGTGTCCTTTCTGGGTGCGTTACTGGTCTGTTCTGGCAGACAGCGAAGCAAGCATCGCGTTTTGCTGTGACATTGTAGTCATGTTATGGCTGGATCTGGTTCGAACTAGACAGTAAATTAGGGAGCAAATCCTTACTGAGAGGTTATTGTGCTATGTTTGTATATTCCAGACAAAGGAAGGTGATACATACTGATGAAATGTTGTAGTGATGCTATATTGATTCATCAGTATATAAACAGCTCTGCTGCATGAGAATGTTCATGGGGAAATCTGCAGTTGCCTTTTTTTTTCTTGGCTGCTTTGGGGGGAGATTAAATAGTTTGTGTGGAATTAAAGTAAGAGTCGGTATAACAATTTTGAAAAAGGAAGACAAATTCTGGATTCTCAAGATGGACTTAGTGATTCTTGAATTCTTAAAAAGTGTGCAAGCGATACTGCACAAGAACAGTAGTAGTAGAGTAGAGCCTATAAATAGTTGTTTCTGTTTTGTGTAATCTTTGCAGGTGTATATGCAGTTATATATTTGTCTTCTGTAACAGTTACAGACCGCTTTGGTATCTTTTTTTTTTATTTTTTCCCCTGAAAATTTTATTGGTGAAATTAGAGCTGTCAGCAGCATCAAAATGTGTTATTTTTCATGTCTTCAATGTAGTACTTTGGGAAGCATAGGAGATTACTGAGGAAAAGGGTTGGACCAACAGATTAAATGATCCTAGACACAAAATTGGCAGGAGTTGCTTTATTGGGCAGAACTTTGAAAACACACTGGTTTCCAGTGCTTTGGGTATTTAGGCCAAACCACTGATTTCTCTCTATGTGTTTTTCCTTTCACTGGGAAAGGAAACCACGCAAACAACCTGTATTTAATGTATGCTGCCTCCTTTTGTTGATCATGACTTGCCTTTTTTAAAAAAAAACAACAAGAAAAAAAACCCAAAATTAAATTTCCATTTACCTTATAACTTTGTTTTTGAAGTATTTGTTTTAAGAAGTTGGGGAATGGGTGTTTTAGAACAGGTGTTGCAAGGAACAAATGCCTGTTTTGATGTGTGACTGGTACATGATTTGATGCAGCCGTTGGAGGGACTGAAAGCTGAGGCAGTAACCAACATTTTCACCTGTAGTTTAGAAATTTCAATTTTGCTAGAAATTTCAAATAGCTAGAAAGATTAGCGTTACTTGATCAGGCTTGACTTGCACCCTGTGTCTCTGATGTGCTATCAGACCGGATGCATGTTCATGATTCACTCCTTTAAATGTAGCTGAGAAGTAAAATTGAGCTTGCTACTTAGAGCGTGGAGAATGTTAATGTGCATGGATTTATGTAGAATTTCTGTTCGTTCCTGGGGAAAAAAAAAAGAAGCTGGTTGTAGAAAGCCTCATACTTCAGAAGCAATAAAATCCCTTCAGCAAAATGTAAGTTATTCCCAAGGCAGACTTTTAGCTTCGTGCTGTGATGTGAGTGTATTCTGTGCCTCTGGCTTGCAAATCCTATTGCAAAGTTCCTATTGATGTTTCATTTGAATCTAGACTTCTGAGTTTCATCTTAAGATTGGCCCTGTGAGTGTAAATGGATCCATAACCAGCAGAATTATTAGAGATACTAATGCAGCATTTGTATTGTGTATGAGGCTAAATGCTTGGGATAATGAGATCATCTGGGGCCTCCAAGCAATCCAGTGTTACAGAGTGAAACCTGAAGGTCCAGTGTTTGGGTGAGTTTCCTGTCTGTGAGCGTGCTGTACCCAAGAGTCTTTCTTGAAATGTAGAGGAGCTGGAGGAAGACGGGGTGAGTGAAGGACAAAGTACAGTCACAAGCCTTGACTATTTTGTTTTTTACCCCAGTTGAAGCGTAGCGTTAAGGGCTAACAGGTAGGAGGGTAGATACTTGTTTCATGTCTGATTCTTGAAATTGGCAATGTTTTCTAAACACTGAGCTAATATAAGTGGTAAGTAAAGATTATGAGTACTGGTGTAGAGATCCAACTTGGACCTTCAGTCAGCTCTGCTTTGGGGACAGTAGGCTGCAAAAGCGTGCTTGGATCTCTTTCACCCTTTCTCCTGTCTTGGGTAATGGGGAAGGACACGGAGCACAGCACATACAGCTATTCTGAAGGGTGCATTAGCTGGTAAAATGCTGCTGTGTGCTACACTTCCCACCAGCGTTCTTTTGTGTGGTATGAAGCCCTTGAAGCAAGTGGTAGGAATTGCATAGCAAACTGAGCTGAAACTAACCTCAGCCCTTCAGTCCTTGTCTTTTGAGTGGAGAAAGCTGTGGCTGCGTGGTTGGTATATTGAAGGGAGTGAACTGTCTTGATGATGAGTTTTGGTCCAGTATGTAGTTTGGGGGACCTATGTGTAAATTTGTGGTTAAGTGGTCCAGGAGAAACTTTTCAGAGCTCTGCCACACAGCAAGGCAAGTGCAAGTGTAAAGTGATTAAATGTGGGGAGATTCATCTTTTTGTTATGAATGTTTCTTCAGAGGTGCAGATGTTGTGGGTCTGTTGTTGGGTTTTTTCCACATTTAATGTAAAGATTAAATAAAGACTTTTATTTATGGGGAGAAAGGCGATGAATCAATTTTTTATTTGACCTTTCTGGAAATCAGGGTGTCTGCTAACAGGTGTCACTGTCCTTTCAACCTATAAGAAGGTGAATATTCTGTATTTGCAAAGGACTTAATTTGCAGTCCTTGCACAAAGGGCTCTGTTGGCCAACTCCTCACGTGACTGATGATTTGGGGACTGTGCCTTTTGTTTGTAGCATGTTCCAGTATGGTTTGGTGTGGAAGAAATACAATTTGTGGATATGGTTACTTTCGCCTTATAAAGTTCATTCCACTTATAAATGTGAATTAAACTTTTTATGGTTTAAATAAAATATTATTTTTAATAATACTAATTGCTTAATTCACAGTATTAAACCAAGTGGGTCTTATAGGCTGTGTTCTCTTTACTGCATCCTTGTTGTCAGATGGTGAAAAATAGGTGCAACTCGGAACTTGAAGGCCCCACTTGCTATCTGTAACTGATAAATCGTTTCCTCTTTCTGTACTTGCGTCTATTTCATCAGCAGAATTTGTGTTTAAACAGCTGTAATCTTGCATTTCTTAAGTTTGCTTGAATGCAGTATTGTTCTTTGGTAGTATTTATAACATATGGGTGTTGCATATAGTGGTGACTCACATCTAGAAACTGTTTGGAGTACCTAGGTTAATTTTGACCTTAGTGCCATTACACAGTGGTGTTATCTGGGCACAGCAGTCAAATTTGATCTTAAATGAAGTCTCTCTTCTTGTCAGCTTGATCCCCTGTAAGAGGATGTGCAGAACTGGATCAAGGTTTGCTGTATTGATGCTTTTCTTTAGCCAACATCTAGTTTTATTGTATGCACCACTATAGTTGATTGCATACAATAGAAATCTGTGTGTGTGTGTCATCCTGCCCATCCCATTCTCACATCCTTTACCCCCTGCCAGTTCTTTGGGTTTGGGTGTGAAGTGTTACTCTGGAAGACTGAAAAGAAAAGGAGCAGGTTTCTGATGGGACAAGGACACAGATTAGAAGTATTCAATCTTACCTGTGAAATCACAAGTTAACTCTGATTATGAGTTGATAGTTTCCATTATACAAGGCGATGGACTGAGCCTTCAAAGGTGGGTGGATGAATTGTTTGCAGTTTAGAATATCTTTTGACAGCAAATGCTCTTCTGAAAAATGTGTTTTATTGTAAATTGGCTGTGAATTGTTGTAACTTATTTGGCATCCTTCAGACAACTCCTGGAGGCGGAGTTGTATGTCCCTGACTCCTTTCTTTTTGCATTTAGTAGAATCTTAGTTTCTATTTGATAACTTGTTAAAACCTTTGTATATTGCTATTGCAGAGGCTGGGATTTCATCCACAAAAATGCAATCCCAGAGTAAGGGACCCTAAAAGCAAATCCACTGAAGGTGTGTGTGTGTGTGGGGAAAACTGAGGTCAGGAATAAATACATCATATTAATAATTCTGGCTTGGTTATTATTCTAAGGCTCTTAGTAAAAGTTGTATGTAGAGTGCTGGAGAAGGGCACTTCAAAGCAGAATATGCTTTTCATTAGCTAAGTATTCTGCGTAGTTATTTGGACAGTTTTGAGGCAGCGAAATTGTCTGACATTATTGTCTCCTTATTTCACAGTGGATCACTCACTGTTTTAAGCGGTCAGCCTGTACATGCATATTACTGAGAGAGAAATTTTATATAGAAGTTGAATAATTTACACGGTACCTTAATTCTGCAGTGCACACCTTGGTGTGTTTGCCTGGCACAGGCTGGTAGTTAAGACTGCTGCAGCCTATAAGGATGTGCATTTTAAAACTAGTGCTATCGTAGTCTTTTTCAGTAGTTGAAAAGTAATTCATTTTTAAACTTTTAAAATGTGTGGGAGCTCCCTGCTGCTCAGGGGAGCTGGTCAGTTGGAGAGTGGGGTTACGTGTGAGGTCCCTGCATACACTCCTCGGTAATTTCAGGCATTACGAGTACAAAGACTCCCTTCTGATACCTGAAGGAGCTGCTGGATTTTTCATGTATGAATGTCTGAGTAATTTTGTTTACAACTCTGCTTTGCTTTATAAAAGAGGATTTCTATAGTATTGTCACTGTCCTATTCTTGTATTTCCTACCTATTCATTAAAGAAGGGGGGGATTTACGGTTTTTCAACGTGAGTCAAGACTGCAGAATATCTTTTTTTCAACTGCAGAGTATGTTTTTTTCCTTTCAGCCACAGACTCTTCCCATTTGTATTGTGGCTGTTCAAGATCCCCCTCTTTCTTCAACCATATGGGGAGGCAGTCAAACATGAGACGATGTTTTTCTGGACTCTTTGCAGCTCATTAGTGTTACTCATGTTGTGAAACATTCTTTTAAAGCAGAATTTCAAAAGCCGTGCTCCACATGAAGAGTAGGAGCCATTGCTGCACTGTAACATAATAACAAGCTTTACATTATTGCCTCAGTTGATTGATGGAAAGGTAATCTGCTAATGAATTTTTGGAAATTCACTTTCATCCTGTTTGAAATAACGCTTCTGAGATGGGTTATATATTGAATCCAATCCAGCTATCAAAATCCAGTGTTCTGTTGAGAGTTTCCTTAGTGTTCATATAAATATTTTAAAATAACTTCCCCCTTCTCTATAATTGTATGCTTTTCACATGAAAATTCTCTTCCTCCTTCAATACCCAGAAATTCTGCGTTTCCATTTCACTTTTTAAACAATAAGCTGCTTAAATTGGTGAGAGGAAAAACACTGTTTTCTCTTGACATGTTGCGATTTTCATCCTTTTCTAAAATACAAAATGGGGGAAAGGAGCATATATAATATATGTATGCACAGAATATGGTGATTTAAAAATCTGTCTTCTCAAGTAGGTGCAGTAGGGGTGATTTGGATCCCCTTGGAATTTTTATATGATTGCTTTGCCTCTGTTGTCCGGATAACTTTATTAGCCCGGTCAATAATTTGGCTCAGTTTATTAAGAATGATTTGTTGGCTTTATTAAATAAAATTTTTCTATTTTTGCATCTAAAAATAGAAAAAACTGTAGCTGGAGTTTCTAGATTACTTCCAGCACAGAGCATTACAGTTCAAGTGCCAGAGTGAAATGTTGATTGCCTGGTGTTCATTGCTGATCACTGAAGCAACCATGCATGTTGTAAAGCATGTTCTGTTGCAATGCTGCCCTTAATTTATTTGGGGAAGACTCAGCCTAATTGGAAAAACAACCAAAAGAACAACAGCAATCCCCTAGACACCTTCTGAAACTGCAATAAAACTTGCAAGGAAGTCTCTCGGGAATTAATGCCTGGTTTAGAAGCATGGTCCCCTATGAGCTACTGAGTCATCCAGATAGTCCTTAGTCCCGAGGAAACCTTAGAATGGATTATCATTCTTACTGTTGTATCTGAAATAAGATAGACTTTTGGTGTTAAATATGTGTCACTCGGCTGACTCTTGTTCAGTATTTTTAAGTGCTTCTGCTTGGTACCTAAAAAGTTTGTAAAGTAAATCGTTAATTTCCACCCTTTTAGTGGAGCAGGCCTTAGTGCTGCGTTTATGTGCCTGAAGGGCAAGGGTAGTTTGTAGTGTTAAGACTTACTCCTTGGTGGACAGCAGGTACAATTTCTCGCATAAATTACTCATTTTATAGTTCAGAAATTTTACTTTTGTTGCACTGAGTCTGAGAGAGGCAGATAGGAGGAGTATTAGCCATGTGACAGGAGAATGATCATCTTGCAGAGATATTGAGAATACTGCTTTTTTCCTGACTGGACTCCTAACTGGAGATTTTGATGCTTGGCTCCAATTAACACTGAGAAATTGCTTATTGTGTGCCTTGGACAGTTTTCTCTGTCTCAGCCAGTATTCCAGGCTGAGCTGGTAGTTCTTCTAACTCCAGGTTATTTAACACTTTCTGTTGAAGTCCTCTATTTTCTGCTGCTTAATTTTTTCTCCAAGTTAGTGTGCTCAGGCTGCAGTTTTCTTCTTTTCTGTGCTTGCCTCTCATATTTATTTATTTTTTCAGAATATTCAGTTACCAGGGCCAGTGACTTGCTCGTACTAAACATGATGCCTCTTCAGTTTTGGAAAGCTGTGGTGCTCCCATTCACTCAAGTGAGGTTTTGAAAATTGGCAGACAGTAGTTGTTGAACAGGGGTATACCTTCTGCTGTTCTTGAGAAAATCTGCCCAAATTAGGCAACCTTGTAAGTCTTTGGAAAAATACCATGTTTCAAGTAATCAGTGAAGATACTAGTGACGAAGTCTTTAGAAGTTCCAGTGTGCTGAGTATGTTTTGGCCTTTGAGGAGTTTCTGTAGAAGAGGATGCAGTCACCCCCAGAATAATCGACCATGACCCAGTCTGGTCCTTGCAGGACACGGCCAGACTCTCCAGGCCATGGCTGCTTGAGGCCAGTGTGGAGCCAGATGGCCTCCTCTGCTCCCAGAGGTGAGGGTCTGGGCTGTATTAAGGAAGAAGAGTGTGGGTCAGTGGGTTGGGAGAAAGTGGATTACAGCTAGGAGGGGACAGGATGAAAGGCATGGCTGCACTGAGTCACGCTAAAGGTCCATCTTACTGCTTAAGCCTCCTTGATGGTAGCAAACTGGTTCTTCTGTTATGGACCAGTTCTTTTATTGTTATACTCGCCTGAGGGTGAGGAGTGGGGGAAGAGGTGCTGTGGTCAGAGAGGAAACTAGCTGACTCAGGAGAGCACATGTTATGGGGAAGAAGGAATAGAGATCAGACTAGGATCTACTTACAGAAACTGGGAGCTGCTTGTCTGTGAATTGTTCCTGCAGTTGGAGTGCCAAGGGTGATGGGACTGGGGTTGTTTGAGGAGCTATAATTCAAATTGGCAGTTCTGCTAGTGAACTTGGGAAGACTGAGAGAACTAGGACTAACTGGGCAAAAGAAACAGCAGAAATGAGCTGAGGAGGAGAAGGGGAGTTTAAACAAAAGAAAAGAAAGGAAACAGTTTGGATAAAGAGCGTGTGGGGAAAGCAGGGTTGGACTCTGTAGGACAGGTGGGATTGTGGCTGTCAAGCAGGATGTGCAATGGGATTAGTGTCAGGAACAGCAAGTCAGGAGTTTGATGGGATCAGGAGAAAGTGTAGTGGATGCATGAGGGGAAGGAGGAAGCATGGAGCAAATGATGAATATTAAAAAAAGAAGTAAAACAGAGAAGTAGTAAAGGGACCTAGCAGCCCTCTTGCATCCTTGGCTTTGTAACATTGCTATTTTTATGTGGCTTTTTCCATGTAATATTTAAGTAGAGTTGACTTACTGGTTTGAATGTATATATGTTGATTTCTGTGGCTGCATTTTGCATTTTTACTCACTGTGGAAGAATATTTGACCACATCCCCAAATGGGAGCTTTATCCAGGAGTATGTGCACTGCTGTTTTTCATCCACTCGTTCCTTGCAGAAAGCCTTGAGGAATTGTTTAGCAAATAGATTTAAAATGCATTTAGATAATATTTTTCGCTCTGTATTATATGCTTTCTCTTATGCAGAGATAAATGCTTTAACACATTTATCTTGTATTTACAAAAGGAAAAAAATGATTGGCATGTAGCAGTGAGTGAATGGAAGTGTGTTTTCTCAAACAAAAGTTAAATGGGGAAGGGAAATATTTCTTGCCCTCTTGAGAGCTGTTGATCTGTCAAATGTGGGTCTCATAGGAGTGGCATTCATTAAGACTGTAACTAAGGTTTTGCTGTAGTAAAGGAAAAACTGGCAGTGGATGAACCAGGAGAGCTGTGACAGAGCGTTACATAAATATTTTTTCATCTATCCTGCCTCTCTCTCCCAAGTGTAACAGTCTGAGATACTTCTGCTCGTGTGTTGTCACTGAAAAAGCCTAAAAATAAAGGCTGAGAGGAAAGGGTTGTATGTGCTGGTCAAGAGCCTGTATTTCCTTAAACTCTTTCGAGTTGTGAAACATCTGTGTTTCACAGAGGATGCTTTTTGGCATATGTTTGTGACTTAACGTGTAAAAGCTAAAAAGTATGTAGCATAGCATCTTTACTTCAATTTTGGGTGTGCAAAAAAGCTCTAAGCAATTTCAGTAGCTTGTATATGGGTTTGTAGCTTTTTTGCTATGTTGCTCAAAGACACTGTCATCAGCTCATCGGAAAGCCTACATCCCACAGAAGGACAGCCAGCTTCCCCAGGGCAACCAAAGCATTCAGTGCTTAAAGGTTTTGGTTGTGTGTTTTACCTGAAAACCAAAATTGTAAGCTGAGCAAATGCACGGGCCTATCCTTTAGGTAATGAGAATGCATATCACATGACATGTGTGACTCTGTTCCTATTTAAATCAGTGCCCTGGGGATTTACAGCCTTATTTTTGGAAAGGGGGGGGGTAGCTAGGTTCCAACTCTATTTAAAGAGAAAATCATGTTTCTCTGGCTGTGTGGCTGCATGCAGTCTTCTGAGATGCAATGAAGTAGCCCAGGAAGCAACCCTGGAAGGGGTGGCATCGTGCATCTATTCCTGTAAAGCACAATATGAACTGTGAGCACCTCTGCACCTCCTCTTCTGGATAATTGTGGGCTGGTTCTTCTTTTTGTGTTGTGGCTTTTGCTCCGATATTTGTCTGTGCCATCCTTGTATTATGTACAAAATTGTTGAAAGCTCTTTTTTCAGAAGTTCAGTATGATTGACATGAAACTGTCTTGAAATAGGAAAGCTGTAATTGTTAGAAGACCATTTTTTGCAAGAAACGGGCTGTTGTGAAACGCATGCACCTACTTTAGGCATCTTCGGAGACTGTATCTCCATAGCTGTTGATGTTCTTTGAAAATGCTTAGTCTTGAACAGAAAGCTTGCATACCATAGTGCCAATATTTAAAGATTGTGGGAGTGTGTTGAATTGTTCCAGCTAAGAAAAGCCTTTGCTGAACTAAACAATACAAATATAAATATTTCACTTGGTTATTAGCAGTTGAGTTGAAGTACCTGATGGTTAGGAACAGCATGACAAAGTAGTGTACTCCATTCACACAAAGGTGAGAAGACATTCTCTTTTATATGATATGTATGGGTTTCATGTATATGATTACAGGAATTTGTATTGACTTGAATGTTGAATCTGTTGTTGGCCCGGTATGAGTCATCTTTTGTGGTTTGCTTGTAGGTAAATCTCTGGAAACAAAATATCGGGAGTATTGACAGAATAGTAAAAAGTTAGAATCCTTACTTGAAGAGCTGAACAAGTAAAAAAGTGTCAAAATAGTGGAAATTCAAAACCTTTTTTTTTATAATTAGAATGCAAGAGTCAAGTGCTTTTTTTTCTTTATTCATGATACAGGGATGCATGCAGTGTTTGGAAGTTGCTGGTCAGTGGAGCAATATTGATTTCCCTCTGGGGGAAGGCATTCATCTAACCTCCTCAGCAGGGGGTGAGATTGATTCCTTAATCAGAATAGCAACAATCCATCTTGAAGCTTCCTCAAGGTATTAGGGCTAAATTAAACAGTCTGGGACTAATGTGTAAGCCCTAATGCACTTCAAGAAGCTTTCTTGGGTAAGGAGAATTTTGAAAATAATCGGAAGATGAACCCAAAACTAAAAGAAAAAAGCCACAGGCACAAATCACCCTTAAAAAGGGGGACTGTAATACATTTTCTTTGTGTGGTGCAGTGCTTAATGCTCAGATTCTCTTAGGGAAGAAAAGAAGAAATGCATGAACTACATACCTCTATTCATGGCATTGCACATATAACTTGTTTACTCTCCTTTGTGTGTGTTCCATAGCTGTTCCAAAAATAGATATGGTCACAAATATTATTAGTAGAATTAAACATCTTAAAGCCAGGAAATATATCATTTTTTAACAACAGTCACTACTGAGGAAATTATAGTCTTTATGCATATAGTAGCGTGTCTTAATTTTGCAAAATTTTAAGATTGTGTTTACTTGTGTGCATTGACTGATTCTATGGTTATGTATGAATTTCTTGAGGATAAAAACATCGTAGTTGCATTCAGCTTTTCTGGAAGTCCTTTCATTAACTTGCATGAGGAAGTTAAAGCGCATCATGACTGTGCTTTAGTCTGTATATTAAGTGCTCATAAGCAAGAACTAACTATAATGTGCCGGTAACCTTGTTGGATGTGCTTACTAATCGTTGTGAATGTCATTTGTATACAGGAATACTTAAAAAAAATAATATAATAAAATGAATGGGGTTGACCACATGATTTTTCTTCAGTCCTGCTCTTAGTTCTTTTAGTCAGGTAAGCTGTAATTTTCCTTTTCGAGAATATTGGAATCCTTCCCATAAGGGAACAAACATATCCAGAAGGCCCGAGGACTTTGTAAAAGCTGGAAAATTTTAGGGTGACTCTTTGTTAATAATGTCTGTGAAAACAAACTGAGTGTCCCTAGTAGAAGTTGGCAGGTGCTCTGTCAAAGTATTCTACCATAACATAAGCTTCCTTGGTCCCACTAGTTCATGACCCACTGGTTTGTGTTAGCGGCCAAAACCCTGTTATATGGGGAGATGGGTTTAAACTTCAGGGTTTGTGGGGAAAAAAAAAAAAAGTCTTTCAGTTTCGTGGGGGAGGACAGTGGCCATTTCAACCTTTGGACTGGAGTTATAGCTTCCAAAAAGACTATTTTAAGTGGAAGGTGTTGTCCTAACAACAACTGAAGAGCACCGTATGACCTTCTTGTCCTTGCTGTGGGAGGGGTTGTTCTTGTCAAATGATGAGAAATTCCTTTTCTTTCCCTCCCCCTGTGTGTACATAGGTAAGCACGCGTTTGTTTTTCTCTTTCCCCCTCCTCTGTATCAGCCTGGTTCAGAGGCCAAGCTTGCTTTCCCTGCTTGGCAGATGAAGCATCTAGTAGATTCAAGTCAATATCCTCTTTCATATTTTTTAGATGATTCAACTGCTCATCGAGCAAATGGTCTATCCCTGTGTTATAAAATAGCTGGGGAGTCATGGGACGTTCAGGGAACAGTGCCCAGAAGCTCCAGTTGCTGTATGAAGATCAGTAGCTCTGATCCATCCAAGTCAAAGGTTGGACAGGAGGTTCCTGTTTGCCCTTCTTCAAACCAAAGGCATTTCTTCTGTGTTTGAGTGCTCTTTAATCCAACAGACAAAGCAACAGCAGTGTAATGAATGAACACTGAAGTAAGCAAAGCATAGATACAAGAAAGAGCAAAAGGGAAGAGGAGGAAGGCTAGCACATTGTTATTTTTAATAGTAGGGATTGATACAGATTGCCAAGGGACTGGTGGATTCTGTCAGAAGGAGCAGCTGTATCTTGAGTCTCTGGGAGCACCATAAGCTTTGGGCTTTGGGCATCCTTGGTCATGTTGTGCCAGCGGTTGCGTGGAATCTATTTTAGATTCACATTAAAAAGGGAATAGAATGAGGAGTGTTTTTTTGATCTTCTTGTCCCTAGATAAAATGTTAATTACTGCTGTATAAATGAATCAATGTTAACAAAACACCTGTGGTTTGAAATATTTGATTTAACGTTTGGAAACTGTGTGATTTTCTTCAGCCTAGACAGAAAAGTGTAATGGAATAGGAATTACAAAGGTAACAAGAAAGCGAAGATATGAGGACTTTATATAAACTTCAGGGATTTTATCTGTAGGGAAATTTCCTATTTTTACTTAAACTACAACCTTTTAATTTTAGAGGATAAACTCATGAGATTTGTTTTTTACCTTGCCACCACTATCACTTGTAATATGGAAGCCCTTATGATGAGCTTTGTCTCACAGAGCACTTGCACTGGTGTAAAATGTTGCTTGGGCTATTTATCCTTATTAGTGTATCTGTTATTTTAGAAATTGCTTGTATTTTGTACCATTGTTCAACTAAATCACATCTCAAAAAAGACTGAATCTTATTCTTTAGCCCTTACCTTTTTGAGTAATTTCAATTATTTCAATGCAGATGTAAGAGCTGGAGCCCTGGGCTGTTTGTTTATGCATCCATTGTGTCTGCATTATGTTTTCAGCTTTTTTTTTTTTTTAGGTTAATAAGAAATTTAGATCATTGTGCTTAATTTAGTTATGCTGACTCTGCTCTCTGAACATCTGTCACTCTGTTTGCATCAATGTCTTTGTGAGGCAGGGCAATGTTCTGAACCTTCATCGTGTTTCAGGCATGTCTTTTTTCTAAAGCATTTGTGTCTCTAGTATCCCAACTAAGAAGTTTTTCCCCAGTATCTGCAGATGCCTTTAGAGCTCTAATAAAGTTAATTTGTTCTTTTCTGATATTCTGCAGCAGGACAAGTAATTTTGTTAATATCCTATTATCTTCCACTGTCCCCCCCGTGCATCTTAATTTCTACAAGTAGATTATTTATTCTCTAAGACACTGTTCTTTTTTTGTGTCTCTCTGGCATGACTGGTAAGATTAACTTCTCTTACCAAGTACTTTAGAGTTTGCAACATGTGTTTCCAAAAATGGCGTGCTAACCTCTTGCAGGCTCAGGGATCAACTCGGGAAGTGTTGTGTTTAATGAAGGAAGGTTTCTTAGAGATCAGTTGAATACACCAAGTGTCA
Organism: Gallinago jamesoni; assembly: GCA_025769975.1. NCBI lineage: Eukaryota > Metazoa > Chordata > Aves > Charadriiformes > Scolopacidae > Gallinago > Gallinago jamesoni. The sequence continues at coordinate 54,133 of JAOQGH010000007.1, read as the reverse complement.
TAGGAGCAGCAAATAATGTACTCTAAGGCTCTGGAGCACTGGAAGGAGGCTTGCTGATAGTACCTTGGTATTTTAATATAATCACAAATCATTGCTTTTTAAATGTTTCTGATGAGCTGTAATAACCAAAGCCAACACCTCTTACACAAAAAATTAGAACTTTGCCTTTAATATAATCTGCTTTGAAACTAAATGCCTAAAACCATCTCATTCCAGTAGTGACTTAAAAGTGCATCTAGCAGGAATTCTGAGGAGTGCCTCTCAGTGTAGCGATTAAATGTCTGCTGTTTTAATAAGTGCATTGCTTAGTGTTGTGCTGTTTCAGAAGTCCTGCTTTTTTTTTTTTATTATTATTATTTTCTTATTAACCTGGGAGGGGTTGTCGTAGCAGCTGTTGCTGGAGATCCCATCCCCGTGGGGGTAGGTAGGCACTGTGCAATCCAGGCATTGATGGGCCCTGTCATGCCAATTGTGTAACAGGAGTTAAAGACCAGCAAGATGGGAAGGATGGAGCACGTGTCACTCAAGGACCTGGAAATCCTGCTCAGGTCTCAAGCCTCTCCCATCTCATTGGGGACTCTTCCGGTCTTGGGAAAAAGGTGGTAATTTATCGTGCGCCCACGGTTGTTAGGAAAGTTCTTGTGTGTTGTGGAATTGTAAACGACTGAATAGTTACTGTACTATGAGACTTAAGTTTAAAAAGTAGAATAGAGGGTATCTATTTTATTGTCTCTTACATTGAAAATCAATATAATACGCTGATAGAGAATCTATTTTAGGTATCTATACTAGAATTGCAGTGTTCACTGAATGCTATAATAGGTCTTTATGTCTGACAACCACTTTTCTAAGAATTATTTTTTGAATGTACCAATTAATTGCCTTCAAATAAATAGTCAGCTAAAAATGAAATACAACAACATCAATATTTAATGGCATTTGCTTAAAACCATCCCAGTCTAGACTTTTGAACTGTGCGTGGGTGATATTCACACATCCCTGATAAAGAGGGGATGGAATGTGTGTGTGTCTGTATTTTCTTTTCATTTAAGGAGTTAATTACTTACTCCTTAAAGATGTAATTGTGGGATGCCCTAAATGGCCCTGCTCAAAAATGATGGGCTGGAGGAAACAGCTTCATCTCTTTGTAGGCCGTGTCACCTTGAATACACATTTGGATGTTACAGAAGAAGAGTTTCTGTTTCTCGAGTGGGATGAGCTGGTCTCCACCTTTCAGTGTGCAGGCTCTTCCAGTTGAAGCAAGCGTGCGGAAGTAATACTCAAAGTGGGCTGTGACTTCTCTTGCTTCAGGAAAGAGCGAGCCCAAGTGACCAACATCTTATTCTGCACATCACATTGTTTCCTGTTGGGCTGCTGGAACAGCGCAGCTACCAGCTGACCTAAATTTATGGTTCCCTTGCGAGATTGTCATTCTCCTCTTGAACAGTTTGTAGTGGTTTTGTATGTGAACGGGCTGTATTCATTGTTACTGCTGTGTTATCAGCTGCTTATTTTGAATGGCAGGTCTATGGAAAAAGTGAATTTGTAACAGATTTGCATATCGTTTGTGGGCAGTGTTTATTTCTAATAGAGCTGGGGATTCTGTTGAGCTGGGGATTCTATTGCTTTCTGGAAATGAAGCAAATACTTGTTAGATTTCCTCCCACAATAGTGCTAGAAAAGAGCAACACTGTGCTTGCCATCCCCTTTTGATGCTTCATGATTTGTTATTGCTGTGATAGGAAAACACAAGCAGCACATTATAATGTAAGCATTCCCTCTGTTTATTTTTTGTTGCTGTTGTGGTAGCCTTCTACTTGATCTTCTAGGAACGTGGGAAGGGTGGAAATCAGGATCATGTACCTGTGTAGTTTTATTCACAAAACTTCATCACGTGTGCTCTGTGCCATAATACCCTCTCAAAACTGAACCAGCAGCTCTCCGTTGCTTCTAATATGAAGATTTTAATAGCATTTTTAAATGTTACATTTAAAAACATAATGTAGTTTGCATTAGTCCTTTAACTAATAGTGCCATAATTTATGTGGAATGATGGTTGTGTTTTTTTGTTTGCATTCAAGACAGAATGCTTTTTATTGCTGTCCCAGTCATCAGTCCAAAGTACAGCAAGCAGCTTTACGCTTTAAAAACTGCAGCACCCTTTCAGAAAATATCTTCGGTGCCTCAGATTTTTTCAGCCTGGTAACACATTCAGAACACAGGACAAGCAGCTTAAGATCTGAATGAGATTGTTCACCAAATGAGTTGGTGCAGCATGTTAATTTGCTAGCACTTCTAAATGCCTGCAGTGTTACAAGAGCCTGCAATGTCGCTAAAATACCAGGACCTTTGTTGGCTCTAAACTCCTTAAAAGAGAGTTTTAAATTCTTATCTGCTTCCCGTAGCCTTACCAGCTTTATAAGGAATTTTGAGATCTGTATTTGAAAAATGTTGTGCGTCCCAGGCTTAGGAAAGTTAGTAAGAATCTTTTTGTGGTAGTCTTAATTGTCTTGGATTTTCATTGTTATCTGGGTTTTACAGTATAGCTCATTATTATGCAGGGCTCCTGCTAGTGCTTTATCTAGATGCCAATGGGTACATTTATTGTGTATTTTGCCATGTGCTTAATCTCGATGGACACTCTAGTTGAAAAAATAGTTGCTTTTACTGTTAGGTAAACTAATATCATGTGGGTTTGTGGTTTTAATAAGAAAGGATGCAGTCAACCTGGTTTTTTTCACATGTACTTTTCTGTTCCATCTTAAGTTTGTAAGTTGGTATTTAAATGTCAGAGTAGAACTGATATGATGCTTTTCCTCTGTGTAAACCAGTAAACCAACACCCCCAACCCCCCCAACAGTATGCTGTCTAGCAGTTCTTGTAGAAGAGGGATATGAATGGGTTTTTAAAACTAGAAAAAATTTAAAACTTTAGAAGTCTATCTTTAAGATCTTAAAATGGATGCTTTTATTTAGTGATTGAACCTAAACATTTTAGTGAAAGTTGCTTGGGTGGGTAAAGCGTGATGTCACTACCTGCCGCAGCAGAACTTCCATCTCCGGTTTATGAACTGGTACCCATTCACTATTCAGAACTGGGAATTGAATATGAAGCTATTGCAGCTGCATGTTTAGGAATGGAATAAAACCAAACCCCACCACATAAACCTTAAGTGCTGTCCCTTGTTTCATTGATGCTGGATTTAGGCAAATACATAGTACAGGAAGATGGGATGGGCAGAAGGAAGCGGTCAGACTGCTGTGACATACGTGTGGCTTTTCATCTCAACTCCAGTAAGCACTGTTTTGAATTGGGTCGTGCTTTTCTTCATGACTGTGTCTAAAAATTAGATTAATAGAAGATGACTCTTGTAATTCCCATTGGGATTGTGAAGATACATGCTTATTCAAGCATTGTGAAGGCTTTAAGTCTATATCGTGGTAGCATCATCATTATTAATAGAATGAGTTCTAAATACGCGGTTTTTCAGGCACCCAAGGACATGAGATTGTTGTTGCAAGAAAACTGAATTATCCTTTTTGCTCAGCTGGACTGGCCCGTCCAGCTGATGGGCAGAATATTTTTGCTGAGGGAAGCAGTCCTTACTTAAAAGGATCAAAGGATGTTGCTTTTCTTGCTCAGGATGGCAAAACATGATTTACTCCTAATGCTTAGGTTTCCAAGTCATATTGGTCAAAAGGAAGTGTAACTGTTGATTTGTTTCCAGGAAATGTTCTGACTATTTTACTTTGAGAGGCTGGAGGCTTTTTAGGGAACCAGACTAGGAGGCTTGTACAGTAGATGTCCAAGTTCTAGAAACTGTAATTTTAGGTTGTCTTGGTTAGCGCAGCATGGTTAGCACACTGAACTTGAGCTTTGTCCATTGGGGCTCAGAGTGTGGCCTCACTACAGCATCTCTGTGGGACAGTCAGCAAACCACTGTGTCCTGCTCGCTGTGCTGTGGTTCCCTGCTTGTCTCTGATTTCTCTGTGCACTGGTCCCTGCTTCAGAGCTGCTGGGTGTAGAGGCAGCACTTTGCACAAGGGGGCTGCTGTCAGAGCCAGAGGATCTTTGCTGCTGCTAAGACTTGCCTCACATGCTCTCTGATCAGGCCATTGGGCACTTGAAATTTGTGGATGGTAGAGATAATTGTGTTATAAAACTCTAGTTATGTATGTTTCATAAATGTCACGTTTAAAAGGTGGGAAAATGATTTCTTCCCAATTTTCAAAGCTCAGTGACACATGATCTCTCTCTCTCAATTTTTCTTGTATGAATGTTTATTGTGATGGAATTAAATTTACCTTTTTCTCTTTGGATGCTTGTAATTGTCTTCGTGTCCTGTGGAGAATCTCAACTATCCTCAAGTGAGTAGGTGGGATTGTCACAGCTCTGTCATAATCCACGGAGCGTCGGTGCCTTGCTGACCGAGTCTGCAAACCTGAAATGTGTGTGGGAGAACTTTCTCTTGTATTCCAGCATGTAATTTAATTGATATTTGTTTGGTAATTTGCCTCAGATTAAATTATTCATTGTCAGTACTGAACACATGCTTTGTGTACTTCTGGTGGGTCAGCATTTTGCACAGTATTTTCCCTTCTTTATTCCACCTACTTTGATGCATTCATTTATTTTTGCTGGGATCTTATTACTGAGAACTGAGAGAGGCTTCTGTGGGGAGAAGAGGGGGGACCTGCTGGAGTTTCATAGAGGCTTTATACAGTGATTATTTGGTTAAGGGAAATGCGATTACTTTTCCTCAGATTTAAACTTTGATTGAACATGAGTTCATGCTATAATTAATGAGAGTTGCTACCTGAGGATAAACTTCAAGGAAATGTAATCGAACTGAGCATGTGAGAATGAGTATATGATCTCTGCCTCCAATGGAAAAGAAACTTGAATTGTTAGAGAATCCTTGCTTATTGATAGCACTATAGGCTTTGATGCAAGGGAGGTGTTTCTGATCCCCAGCAAGATATGTCAGCAGTACAGTTACCACATTAGTTTTGATTTGACCATATTTTAGTTTGTTAATCCTAGATTAAATCTGTGGCCCTGCAGGTGGTCTTGTCTTTAGCAGAGAAGAGACATGGGGAGATTCATCTTAAAAGTTTGAGTATCTTATGCAAGTGGAATCAGTCTGAAACAGTGCTGTCAAAATCAAGACAAAGGGCCTGGCTCTAGGAAGTACTGCAGAGTGTGTGAATGCAGCAGGGGTTAGTCCTGTTTCTGAAGCCTTTATGTGCTGAAAAACGATGAGAATGGTAATAGGCAGTAGGAAAATAAATTTGACAGGATGTTAGCTGAAGGTCCTGGTTGCCATTTTCATTGCTGTAGGAAGAGTTGGGTCTTATTGTAATAAAAAAGATTTTGTGACAAACCCCAATAGATGGATTTAAGGAATAGTGTCTCTTCAGCTTTTCTTCAGCTCTGTGCTTTTTTTCTATTTCTGGCCTAGTTCCAGAGTTAATCTATTTTTTTGCTAGTGTTGCTTGATTCCACTCCACAGAGTGGAGAGTATGAGTGGATAATACTGAATTATGAAATGCAATTTGAACAGTTTGTTAACAAATTTTGAAGTGATGAAATTTGTGTTTAAATTTAAAGTTGAATTGATCCGTAGGTTTGCAGACATTTAAAATGCTACATAGTGCAACGGTGTCATTTTGAGTATCTATTGCATTAGATTTCCTGAACAATATATGTGTCTCTGAGAAGTCTCTTATTTCAGAAACTTAACTGTTTCTTGGGTCAGAGCAGAAGCATCAAATTAATTTCAGGGTTAAAAGATGGAATGCAAGGGCAGATAGAAATACTTAAAGTAGGAGTAATCATACTTGGTGCTGAGTGTGAAGTGGCCCTTGAAAAATCTAGGACTGTGTTTGTAACGTCACGGTATTTAAGATATTAAATACTTTTTAAACCCTATCAGCAAAAGAGTACTTTAATCTTTTTTAGCTGTTGGAAAAGAGAGGGGGAAACAGTCAGTTTACGGATTTTCACTCTTCATTTGAATTTTAGGGAAGGGCTCTGGACATGCTTGGGGGTTGTGATTATTTTTTTGACCACAGGTATTGCCATTGTTCCAATGGTTCCACAAGGCAGCCTCCAGCTAAGCAGAACTCCAGTGACTTCTACAATATTTTTCTTTTCCAAGCGTCTGCGTAAACATCCTGTAAGGACACTGTGCCTGCGTAGTGGGGTTTGATAGTCAGTTCTCTGAGTGTTTCACAGCCAGAGGAGGCAGTGGAAATGAGACAGAGGAGGAGAGGCTGCTATCTTCTGTTTAATATAGAAATATATCTTTGCGTTAGCATCTGTGTAAGAAGTGACTTACACACGTGCCCAGTTCTACACCAGACAGGTGGTTTATTTAATGGAGACTAGAAGATCAGAAGTTCTGCTGTTGAGAATACCAGGCATACCTGGTGAGGCCCTTGGTTTGTGTTTGTTTTTTTTTTTTAAAGAAATGTAGCCCATATGGATACCATTTCAATAGAGGGAGATCAAGGACCCTTACCTTGCAAAGTTTATCGATGTCACTGATTTTTTTTTTTTTTTAAAGTGATAATCAAACAAAACCCCCCTCACCAAATATTCATCCTCCAAAGAATTTAACAGAATGGGATGAAATTCCGGAGTTCCTAAATTCAGCTCTGTGCTTAGAGCTGTATCACATTTGAAAAGGTTTGATACTAATGACAAAATCGTGCAGGTTAAGAATGGATAGAACAGCTTGGATGTTCTACGTGATGAACCCCAGTATGACATTAGTTTGTGAAGAAGTTGGACAAAAAGCTGGTTTCCACAAAATATGTTCCCACAGATTACTACAGCTTGGTGTATTGTTCTTGTGGATAAGATTCTACTATTGCAATTCAATATGGTTTTGGTAAGAGGGCAGAATTGCCTTTTTTTTTTTTTGTGCTTGCGTGTGTGTCTTCTTTTAAATGGATCAGCGGGCTTGTTTGTTTTTCTATTGTAGTTATCCATGCAATAAGTAGGAACACTGTATGGTTCATTTTTAATAATTAGTACACAGCTGCCCAAAGGGGAAACTGTGTGGGCAAGAGATTTTGTTGATCTTTGTTTTAACAGCTGGTATTATTAAGGGAGAGCTTCGCAGAATGGAAAAAAAAAAGAGAGGATGAAAAGCGGTCAACAGTTAATCCAAAGATGTATCAGGCACCAAAAGATTTACTGGGAATTAGTTCTAAAATTGCGTTTGTTCAAATTATTTCAGAATAAAAGAATGGGTGTGTATTAAATCGGGGAAGTGGGATGGTGCTGGGGAACAGTGAAAAGTTGCAACATTGTCAACTGAAAAATCTTCCTGGAACAACAACAACATATATTTAGCATTGTTACCATGCTGCAACTCCTGGGGGAGGCAGCTCGGATCTGGAGCTCTGCTGCGGCTCATGATTTATACCATCCCAGCAGCAGAGCGATACACACCAGAATCTGCTCATTTTCAAAGCTCTTGTTTATAACGCACAGAGCAGAACAGTGAATCCCTGTGGGTCGGTGCAGCTTTCTGTCTGCAGCTCTGGATACTGTCAGCAAAACCCAAATCCTTGTCCCATTCCTGTTCCCCCAGGAGGAGCAGAAGGAAGAGGTTAGCATTGCTTTGCTTTGTTTCTTTGTGTTTTAAATGAGTTTTGTGGGTATCATTAGTGCTAATGGTGGAGATGTATCATCTCTCTGGGGCCCAGTAGATTTTAGTAGTTATGAGCCTTGTTTAGCTTCTGCTTAGCTAATGAGTCTGGGTTTTAAGGTCTAGATTCTGCTCCTTATCCCCATAGCTAGTAGGAATAATAAGTTCACTTAAATAGGTTGAATTGCACTAGTATCACCAAAAGGAGAAGCACTGTGTCCACATTTCAGTCTTCATGTTCAGTAACTGTCTTCAGTTTCAGTAACTGAACATTTACAGAAAAAGATTGAAATGCACTCAGTCCTTCAATAAAAATAGTATTTCTGACCTTACATCTGGCATTAGTTGAGGTTTCTCTTATTATCTTGCTCTTTAAGAGCTTTCTTATATCCTGGGTAGTAATTTGCACATTATAATGTATTTTGAAACAAAACTGTGTCCCATTCTGAGGTTTCTTGCCTGTATTTTATAAGCAGAATTCTATGGTTGAAAAGAAGTGTTCATTTCTGAACGGTCTGCTTGTGACAGATGGTTTTCATTGTGGCGAAGTCGTGCAGTGCCTCAAACCTCAAAATGTATAAACTTATTTGAAGGAAATGAATTGCTGTAGCGTGGCCTTCTATGAAAAGTGTCCTTGGACAACACAAACAATGTTTTTTGAGCCTTACCTTTTCCTTATTCAAAGAAGAATATAATGTTCGCTTTCAAGAGCATGACATTTTGACACCTCTAAGATGCACATTTCCTCTTTCAAGAGATGTAACAACTTTCATGGAAGTGTCTCTCACTGATAACAGCAGATGACTTGCGTCAAGTCTCTAATGCCTGTACCTTTTCGGGTGTTTAGATAAAAATGGAAACACCCATATGATGCTCAATACTGGATGGACTTAGATTCTTCCGCATGTGTCTGTAATGCATGGAATCTACATAATTTCGTGTCAGAATCTCCCCTGTTCCAGGAAAACCAGGTTCCCCGATAGCTGTTTGCCTGTGAGAGGACCGACTGTCTTTTTGTCCGTAACTCTCCAGTATCCTTTGATTCAGTTGCTGTTTCTTTTCATCACCTATTGCTCATCAGCTCTGTCCTGGTCCAGTTGAGCTGTTTTTCTGCCTTCCCACTCCCCAAAATTGTCCATTCCTCTCTGTTGTCTTACCTCTCGCAGCATCTTTTTAAGCTGCTGCAGCACAAGCAACCACATCCTCTCTCGCGTGGCACATCCTCTCTCTCACCTTCCTTCCTGGCTGCTGTGTTAGCACTCTTTCTTGCCCTGTTGCTGTAGAGGGACCACAAGTTCTGCTTTACCACATCCTTTGTAGGATACAACGGGCCAAGGGGGAGGAGAAGGTCTGCTTTGACACCAGGATGGCAGAGGGGGAGGGTCTGGAGGCCTAATAGGTTTGGGCTCTGGTGGGGAAGGCTGTTTGCTGTAGTGGTGAGAGCAGCCCCTGGAGCCAAGACCAGGAGGTTTCTTGCAGGAGCACCTGTTCTCTTGGAGCTCCACCGCTCCTGCCCCCACGGCCGGGTGGCAGCAGTGACTCAGAGGCTGCAGGAAGGAGCAGTTTCAGTTCATGGTTTAAGCTGTCAGCAGAGAGAACTAGACACCGAGAGCGTGTGTGCCTGAACGTCTTGGCAGTTGGTGACACTGGTTGTACTCACACAGGGAAGCATCCTCCCGTGAGCCACGTGTCAGGTTGTGCGAGGCTTCCATAGGAGGTGTGACAGGGGGCTACCAGGACGAGTTCTCGGGCTGTGCTCCCACTGACCTGCCTGGCAGCTGGAGGGGCTTTTGTTGCCAACTCGATGCTCTGTGCTGCCACCAAGGAAGTCACTCTCCCTCCCATCCCTGCTATCAAAGCTCTCCAGTGGGCTTTGCGCTGCAGTTGCTCCTGATAACCTCTGTGGCATTTGGGGTCTAGTGGTTTGCATCACCTCCTCTGCTACGAGCTTGTGGCAGCTCGCTTTGTAGTGGCTCAGCATTTTGTTACTGGGGAATAGGAATTTGTTACCTATGGAGCTTTCCTGTAGGTGGGCCTTTTTGTTAGGTGTTGCAATTGAATTAGTTCCCTGTCAGCCCTGAGGATCTGGTTGTACTCCCAGAACCAGCCTTGCCTCGTGGTGGCTGCCATACTTGTTTAGCTCTCCAGGTGCTGGCCCATGTGCCATACACTCAGGTGGCTTTCTTCAGAAACCCTTTTTGTTTGACTTCAGTCAGGTTTCTGTCAAGGTAGGATTAGGGTATGGCCGAAACCTGCCTGTGAGACAGCACTTCTGCTTAATTAGCAGGAGGGGTCACTCTTGAGTTTGTGGAAGGTGGTTTTCTGGGTGGGGATGAGTGTGGTTGGTGTCCGGAGCAATTAAGAGGGTTACTCCCTGTTGCTACCCTTTGCTGTGCAAAGGGCCTTGCTATTCTACTGGGGCAACATTATTTTGAATCTAAATTAAAATTGGCATAAATATTAGAACTTATTTTGCTCAACAGCTTTAGCAAAGTGCTGAAGAGAGAAAACGTTTAAAGGCTGAAATATAGACCAGAAACTGCTTAATTCATAATGTTTACTGGAAGAAGTAGGGCAATTAGAGGTGAGTTTAGCTAGCAACATAAAAGATATTTCAACATAAAACATAGTCTGTTTCCATTTTTGATTTCTGGGATTTCCACCCCCCCTAAGTTTGAAATGCACTCAGTTGCCTAATGGTGCAGCAAACAATCTTATTTTTATTTCTGTTTCCTCTTACCTAGATTGAACTCTGAGGTCAATTGGAAGAGATAAAAGAATAGTGTTAAAAACCTTTTGGGCTTGATGGAAAAATGAGTTTAAGGGGCAGCCATGAAGGGAAAATGGAAGTGGGGAAAATAAGACTGATATTTTTATTTTTATTTTTTTCTTGGTGTTGATTATTCAGCTTGAGTGGAAATATGCATGTTTAAGGTGAAAGGTCAGGAAGAATTTATTTAATACTCAAAGGGTAAAATGAAATTAAATGCTTGGATGAATAGGAGATCCACATGAAAAATGCATGTGATCATAAATAGTTTTGTGAGTGAGAACCGGATATACAGGGGTAATGGAAGGGTAGGTTCATAAACCAGCCCATAAAGCCACAGCATCATTTGACTGTAAACCAAAAAGAGATGGTGTCCCTGCCCCATCAGTACATCTTCCAGGGTGCCATCAGTCCTCCTTGTCTGTGCTGCATGAAGCAAGAGGTTAGTGTCCTGTACTCCATTTCATACTTAACATGTATAAACACGGATGTTTTAGTTGTCATTAACTGAGGATTTCACTGACTAGAGCTGAGAAGTTTTGTGTGGGAAGTTGTCTCATCAGTAGTGGCTGAGTCAACAGATGCTGAAGTGCTTTCGTATTTTCTGCTCATCTCTGTTTTCTGGAAGGCTCTTGCAGTGGTAGCCTGTACTTTATGCATTTTCTTTCATTATTAATTTGCCTGAAGACTGTTAACATTTGCATGTAGCTTTATTGTAGGTCTCTGAGGATCTGTGATCTGAATTCTGTTGTGTTCTGCTAGCACTATAGTGCCATATGGGACTTAATCGAGCCTATGAAGGTCTCATCATCTTGTTAATTATTTTTCTAATTTGGAGTTGTTAACCCATGGAGTCTAAAAAAGTAATTTAGAATTTGAACACTAATGTGTTCTTGATCTTCAATTCCTTTTTGCCTATGGAAATGGGTGAGAGTGTTTAAAAAGAGAGACGTGGGAGGAGAAGGTATGAACCAGAGGTGAAAACTGGCGTTTAATTGCCCGATTCCTACTTATGTTTTTAGGACAGTGGATAAACAAGTCATTTTGGGAGGAAACGGAATCGAACTCCCTGGAGAATGAGGCAGTAGAAAGTCTTCAAGTATACTAACCAATTATGGATCATGGGTCTTTTATTATGTTGCTGGACTAGAATTATAGGAGCAACATGCTAAATATAAAAGCTTTGTTTTTCTGTTATTAACACCTGAATTTTCAGCACAGTCTTTTTTCACCACTTGTCTCTGTGTTGGCATTCTTAGTTTCGCATTCCTGCACCACTACCTGTGAAAACAGCAGAAGGTGTGACAGTGACAGTTCAGCCTGGTTCCTGGTAGAGTAAGCACTGCCACCCGAGTCTCACCTGAGCAAGTTTGACACGATGATTGAAATTGCAGAATTAATTGGTGAAGTCTCCCAGAATCTAGCCTTTTGTTCACACTTGAAACCAAATAGACATACCAGGACTTTTGGCCTCGCTGTTGGGTGGAGCTGGACTCTACGTCGTCAGCCTCTCTGTTTGTGAAAAGCACTTACTGGGCACGGGGAGTGCAGTGACCTGGGGGAGCCTTGTCTGGCTGCAGAGATCCTGGGCCTGTAACCTACAGGAAGAGTGGGGACACCCCCTTTATTTCAGTAGAAATTAATGCAGGAGCCCTTTGGTGGCAAATTAGGGTCCCATCCATCACTGAATGCGACCAAGCTTTGGGTTGAATTAGTTTGTGATAGATGGGAACGCTCCTGGAAGAGGAAGAAATATCTTACTGAGCTGATCTTCAGAGACCACATAAATAACACTTTCTTTGTTGCTCAATAATTGGTTGCGCTTTGTGTTACCTGCTGTAGAAATGGGAAGAAAGCTTTTCTTCTGGTGGTTGTTTTTTTTTAATGGCTTCTTCTACCAAAATACTTAGTGTAGCTGGGGAGCATGACTTCAGGAGAACAGCTGAGAAGTGAGGGGATTTGACAGCTTAAACCAGCCCTTAAAATGAGGAAAAGCAAATAGGCAGCACTATTTCCATTTTAAGCATTGTCAGTGTAACAAGCATGCAGCCGAGTTTCAGAAGAATGCATGAATGTGAGGTTATTTGGGCAGCGGTAAAAATACCGGGAGAGAATTAATGGAAACAAATGCAGTTAGAAACACACTTTGCCTTAGGGATAAAATTTTCAAAGCATTCTGGGTCCTTGGATGTCCAATTCCTGTTCAAGTTAATGACGTTAATGAAGTTCTTCTTTCCTCTTTTGAGCTTTAACTCTTTTGTGCGTTCTCAAGAGTGTGTTAAGCTCTGAACAAATGCGAAGATGCTGTTTGTTTTGAGTAGCTTGTGGCAGAGGCTCTGCTTTCCCACCCCCAAGAAGTCAGGGGGGATCAGTTTGTGTGTTCGAAGTCTTCCATTGCGTGGGGAAGGCATGAAGTGTTTGTTCCGGCACGTGTTGCTGTCATTAGGAAGCCGGTGGAATCTGATGAAGAGGAGTAAGTTACAGTTGTAGGAGTAGTTTAATTATGTGCACATCTTGATTGTCAATCAAAAGCCTATTCCTTTTAATAAGCTGTTAATATCACAGTAAGCATAGGGACCTGAAAATGGGTTAACATAAGATTTGGCAGGTTGTAAGGCCAAAGGACACAGACAATAACGTGAAGGCTGTGGTGGGAACCTGCGGAGATACACGACTCATTGTCAGTGCAGTATTTTGATCAAGAGTGTTCTTGTATGTAAAGCTGCCTGAGTCAGAGGAAAGTAGTGAATACTTCCAGAAAATATTTTGGTGTTTCTTTTTCAGAGAAAACAGGTGCAAAGTGACCTTTTGTTTCCCTCCCCCCCACTGTGGTCTGGTGGGAGCATTCTCATTGAACACTGTGTCATGTTTTCTTGCTTTTTCTTGAAGAATGCTAAAGCCTTGTGGAATTTATTGTTTTCTGATGTTAACCCTAACTGGAAGGGTGAGTAGGCTACAAAAACAAACAGAGGAGAGTATATATATTGAAGCTGAAAGGTGAAAAAGCAGCTCGTGGAGGTACGTGACCCATCTTCCAGCCTATGAGTGAACCTGCACAGCTGCAGTGGCAGACTTTACCTGCCAAACCTGCGTCCATCACCAGTGGGGATGGTCATGTTGTGCTGAAACCCTGTGCTGCTGTCATTAAACTGCTCCTGCTGGTAAAACCAAGTCCCTTTGGAGTTGAGAGAGATGATTCTCACAAGCTGCCCTCTTGCCTGTTTTCTTTCTCTTTCTTGCCTCTTCCCCAGCCACCAGCTTCTTCTTGGCTTCAGTGGGACTCTGATACCTTTATTGATCTCTGTATTTGGAAATTCTCATTGAGTTTTACTGTTTGAGTATGAGAAGCTTCTTAGACCCAGTGCTACAAGGGGTTAAGTTAACCAAAGTACTAGCTAATTTACTGATGACATTTCTCCATTTGAGTTTTTTTTTTTTTTACTGGGATTAATTACTATGTACAGCTTTTTTTAATGATTCTGGACTGAACTGAAACATAGTATTGAAGTTTGGGAATTTTTTGAAGAACTTTTCTACTGTCTGCTTCTGGGAAGTCTTTTGTGTGAGGCATTTTCAATATTGATTGTTCAAAGGTGTTAACTACTCTCAAAAAAAATCTCCTTTTTAGAAGTTCTCTTTTTGCATTGGTTGCATACATCCCCAGACTTAGGTTTTCATGAAATAAAGGTTATGCTTTATGATCAAAGCATTCTGTGTCCTCTGTCACCCGTGTGATTCATTAGCCTTTGTCTACCTTCAGTCTGCTGAGCAGATCCATGGAACGAAGAGGACTGTCTGTGTTGGGTCCCTCTGGCTGCACTGCTTTTCCTTTGGAATCTCATGCTCAGCAAGGGATGGTGTTGCCAATATTACTGATGTTTTTCATCCTTAAGGAACACGGAAAAGAGAAGGGGTAATGGAATCCGTGACCCCAGTGTAACACACTGTTGTGGGGCGTTGGCTGCTCAGTGAAATGGCACTTGGGCCAAAACTCTCCCATGCCCGGAAAAGGACGGAAACTCCTTAGCAAAGGCTGCAGAAAGCTAAATTGCACCTTGCCTTGCTTCTTAATAGCGGGGGACAGAGCTTGTAGTTTTATCTGTTTGAGGTTCTTCTGGTTACAGCTCGGCGCAGGACAGGTGTCTCTGCTGACTTTATAAATAGAGCGTTAACATCTTCCCACAGCTGGTGTGTGTGACTGTGTGCAGGGACTGTGCCGTCGCACTGCACGGCATGGAGTTTTCTTTTGCCAAACTTGACATAGTGAGGCCGCTGAAACATTCCAGCAGATCCATCTATGGGATAACAGACCACACCGAGGCAGCCACCTGGAGCCATTTTCAGGTTTTTATTCATACTCTGGCCTAAACGATTCTCAGAGAATTGAGTTGGGGTGGTGGTGATGGGATGGAAGAGGTTTGGACAACCCACCACCAAGATTGCCTTTCCAGGGAAAACCTGTTCTATCTTTCTGTGCAGTCAGCAGCCTGAATTATCTTGGAGGGCAGGATCTCCTTGAAAGGCATTCTTTCTTATGGGAAACCATGACCTTTCCTCTTGGACGGGGCTACAGTAGAACGCTAAGTTAGTTTCTTATTCCTAGTATGGTATATCTGATAAAGGTGGTTTAATTTGCTTACAGGGATTAGGGAGTGGATTTCCCTCCCCGAGTTTTCCCTTCTCAAAGTTGGGAGTGTGTGTGAATGCATGTAAACTTGTGAGTAATGGACTGCCTCGTGGGGTATTTATTTTATATGCAAGTGTTTATGTTAAATAAGGTAAATTGTGTAAGAGTAGGGTGTGGGATAGCAATGAGACCTCTTTATCAGAAACCTTAAAAAGGTCGTGTTTGCACGGCTTTCTCGATGCCAGCATAACCTGAGAGATGTAGAGGTGGTACGTTTGAAGTGGAGCAGAAGATGCCTCTGTGCTGGCATGGTGCTCCAGACAGCACACCACACTCCTTCCTGATCTCGGCCCTTGGGGAGGAGGAGGGGTCCATGATGTTACCCGTGTCATCTTTGTATTCTCCCCAGCTGTGAAATTGTCTGAAATAAGAATTTGTGTATATGCAAATATGTGCTGGCTTAGTCCACATCTCCCCTTTCTGCAGAATACGTACATCCTCTTTTTGAGTGAACGATGTTACGTTGGTTTAAGGGAGATTTATATTACTGGAACTCGGGCCTTTTTATTCTGTTTAGTTTGAATCTTGGGGTTTTTTTGTGTTTTGGGGTTTGTTTTTTTGGGGTGGTGTTTTGTTTTGTTTTTTTTTTTTACTTGCCCTTAACCATTTTCTCAGTTCCTGGAGCACAAGGTTTGGAAGTTCTTTACTGTTTTTGTAGCTGTATACTATTGCCCTTTTGCAGTTCTGCCCCCAGCGCCTCTTTAATTGACTAATAGTGATATAATTTCAACTGAAGCCTTGTCTGGTTTGGCTGAAGTGGTTTAAAATAGTACCTTATATAAACCAGAGCTAATATGCATATACACAAACCCAATGTGTCCTGTTCCATGCGTATTACCTGCTGTCTTAACTAACTTCTTGCTAGAGTGTTGCAAATTTTACACACCTCTAACGTGGTTCCTATTTCTTACCTTCAAAATAGAGTTAAAACATTTTTGTTAGGAAGTAGCAGCTTCTGTGTGCATGACTTTGCTTCAATGCTGAAAGAGTCTCTCCTGATACTGATCTAATTTACTGTCAGAGCCAGATATGCTATAAAGCAGAAAGTGGTATTTGCTTAAAAACAACATATTCATAAACTAGGCTTTGTAGTAGTTTTTAATTTTTTCTACTCTGTGCATCTAAGGAAGTGGGTTTGTATTGCTTTGATAACATTTGATGATAGCACTACAAACTGAAAGTCGCAGCACCAAATCTTTGGCAGATAGAAAGAAGCATCGCTTCTGACAGAGACTTTAATTGTGGCAGAAGAGCATCTGCCCCAAATTTATTGCTGTGTACAACTTTTTGGAAAATGTTGTAAATCTGACCTTTGTACTGCAGATGTACAAATTTATTCTCTTATTTTTCCATGTAAACCGTAATGGAACCAGATGCCAAATAAGTCAGGCTGATATTAAAGACCTTGTTTGTGCTGTGTTTCTGTCAGGATAATTATTCAGTGTATCACAGTTTAAAAAGTATTTTTTAAGTCTTGTAGAAATGTTACCTTAAACACTGTGTGGAATGGATGATTATGGAATTTGAGTGTTGTTGATGTAACCAAATTTTAAAAAATAAGGTAATTTTGGGTTAAATCTGCAGATAGTAATAAGCTGGCTTGGATAATTAATTTGGATATAGAGTTGCTTAATTTTTCTTGGCATTTGCGGATCCCAAACTGACTTGTGGAATGTTCTTGATTGAAAAACCTTTTATTGAAAACATGTGTGACTGTGCTTTTGAGGGCAACAATAATTGAAGAACAAAGTAGCATCTGTATCTAAATGGAGGTAGATGAGAAGACTTGCTGTAAACATGGCTAATGCCGGTTTTTGTAGCATGATTTGATAGCACGTCTTCTGTTTTAGAACTAAGCAGGTGACAGAGGAAGTAAGTTCGGTTCTGTAAAATGGTTGTTAACCTTTCTGTATATTTTAGATTCATAACACTGGCAAAGCTTGTATATAAATCTTTATTTTCCAGACTAAAATCAGAATTATGAATTAGGAGTAGATCTCAAATTCATGTAGAGTAAAATAAAGTACTCACAAGAGGATCCGTTTCCTGTCCTTTGTCTAATTGTATCTTGGTATTAGAAAATCACATTCAGTTGAATTGCCAGAATTTCTGCAATGAAACTGATTCAGGAATGAAGAATGGTACTGGATCTGTCTCATGTTAAGAAACAGATTTCTGTTGATTTAAAAACCCGTGTAGCTACAAAAATGTCTGTGGTAATGGAAAATATTAATAACGCTTTCTTTGTGGTGATATGCACTTTGGAAATTTATTTTTAGTTATCTCTACGTTCAACGAGACTAAACTTTTTTTTTTTTTGGATTCATTGCAGGACCAGTTTGACAACTTAGAAAAACACACGCAATGGGGTATTGATGTTCTGGAAAAATACATCAAGTTTGTAAAAGAAAGAACAGAGATCGAACTCAGCTATGCAAAGCAGCTTAGGTAAGTGGAGATGTAAAGTTCTGGATTTGAGTTGCATCTGTTGCGAGCCTGTAATCATCTGTCAGTGGTGGCAATTTGTTTGGTTTATAATAATGGCTTTTAGAGAATAGCTTTAATTTAGAGAATGGAAAGTTAAAGTTCATTTAAGATACTGTTTTATTATCTCTGCTAAAAATCATATGCTTTGCAAAAAGAAAGGTTATTTAGGTGACTGAGTAGCAAACTAGGGCTTACTCACGATTGCTGCATGATTAATGGCTCAGGCTTTGAGGATAGCATTGTAATGTTTTCCATGAAATTAGGACTGCTGTGTGTAAATGCTGAAGGGTTTAAGAATTCAGCAGGATAATGATAATTTGTTATAAGGTAAGGTTTAGGGTTTCTTTTCGTAAGACTCTTTATGACTGCATGTTGGAGAAACTGCAGGTCAGAAAGTCAGTCTCAGCCCTTGGAGATTGGTCCATGTAGTTAGCCAAATTGCAGCCTGAGGTTTGAATTTTGACAGTTTTATAATCTTGCCACTGTTCTTGTGATGCGTCTCCTGAACAGAGCAGAGATCCTGTGATTTATTTCAAGTAGCTAAATTACTGGAAATTCCTGCTACGTACGTTTTACATGTCTGGTTTGACAGTCAGGCTGTAGAGAGAGAAGGGGAGTGTGTGTGAGCTAGACCCAGAAAATGTATTCCTTGAGGTCAGATCCAGTGTAAAGGGGGAAGGGATGCTAAAAACCTCCCACACAAATAGCTCTTATCCTGCTTTTCCCAGTAGGATAGAAAAAATGCAAGGTGAACAGGGGTTAGGAGGGAGTACAACACAGACTGTCCTGCTGCTGCGGAAGGAGGCTGTGGTGCAATATTGCTGGCAGCCACTGGTGTCCAGGGTGATAAACTGGAGGTGGTGGAGCTGCCTGGGGAGAGGACTAATCCTTCCCAACACTTCCAGTAAATCCATATCCCTTTTTTGCATTATTAAGATACACATCAGAACTTTTTCTATCTACTCGGTACTTACACAGATTGAGATCTGAGTTTTCACCTAATCTGTATATATCTAAAGCACTATGTCTATTAAAAAAAACCACCAAAAACAAAACAAAAAAAAACCCATCACCTAGAATTTTTGATGCTTATGTTAGCATGGATTTGAGATGTACAATGGCCTGTTATTTACAAGGAGTTGGTGATTGATAAAACACCGCCTTTATGGTTATGTGCTTTCTGAGGGGAATGCCATGAGGATTCCCCAGGGTCGATGCTACAGACAAGCAGGAAATAGAGAATGACTTGTGCAGGAAGAAATTGCTCACGTCCTATGGAGATGAGACGAGATTGAATTACAGAGGCCAAATGAGCTGGAAAAAAGAGAGTATGACTGGAGTGGGAAACCCCAGCAGAGCATCTGTGTGAGCAGGCCTGTCTGGTGAAGAATCACACCCTAGACTCAGTTAATTTCTTAGGATGATAAATTTCGGGTGTAAAGAGCATAATTATGAAAATGGACATTCAAACAAAATGTTTAAGGGAAGTGGGAGATAGTTCTACCTCAGGCTACTTAGAAGCTCATGAGCTTTACTTCTTACTGTGTCCTAGACTTCCAGAACAATCTTGGTGAATTCTTTCCTTCTCTCTGTATTTTAATTTCTGATGTGTAGCTATGTTTGTCTCCCCACCCACGGGCATGATTTGAGGACAAATATATTAATCCTTGAGGAGCTCTTAAAACACCATGCTGTTTGGAAACATCTAGAAATTAGAAGTATACTAGAAAAAACCCAAAAATGTAGACTTGTCACATGTTGAGATAAAACAGTGCTGGACATTAAATAAAATAAATCATGCATCTGCTTCTAGTAAGTCTCCTTCAATCTGGTGCAAACCTTTCTTGTATCACATCCGTTTGGTGTAAAAGGGCTGCAGCATATCACTGCGTGTCATAACATGCAGACATACTATTAAAAAAGGACAAGTTAACACAAAGTACTCCTGTGGGTTTAACTCAGTTTTATTTAGAGTGTAGGTAAAACTGCTGAACCTTGTTTTCTTTTTGTGAAACTCGTGTTTTCTTGTCTACATCTCAGCCTGCTCATCCATTGGAGCCTAATTGTTTGCTATTTAAAAATGCTTCTTTCCTTCCTCTTTATAATTTTGCAGATATATATGTAATATTTTGTTGTAAAAGCATTACGTTTGATCTACATACTTGCAGGTTACATAAAATTTATCTACTTACACCAGTGGAAGAAACTCCCTGGTGTCCCCTACCTTACATGTTGTGCTGCACCATTCAACTCCTGCTTGTACCATTTGCAGTCCTGGTCTGAGGGTCCAGTTCAGATCTGACATGATTGTTTTCTTAATTGGTTTGGATTATAATTGCTGAGTTGTTAAACAGGCTAGGAAGGAAGGGCTGCAGAAATGGTAGTGGCGTTTCATTGTCTTCCTTCCCTAGTCACTGCTTACCTTTAAAGCACACACACTGAGCATCAGTGGATGGATAGCCTTGAGGAAAACATTGGGAAAAAAAATATTCTTAAGATACCAGAATAATCTGAGAATCAAGAACCTCTGATGGACGATAAATGTGAGAGAAAGAGCAAGATGGCAAAGAAGTGGAAATGAGGGAGCAGAGGAACAAGCTGAAAAGGCAGGAAAAAACGATACATTGTGGAAGGCAAATTAAAATTAGTTGGAGTTAGGTGCACAGGCTTGCACAGAATCTTTCCAGAATTGCTGTTTTATTGCTAATCTTTGTTCTTATGTGTTCCCTCTTTAATCACTGTTAGCTCTGAAGGTGTTACTGCACAATTGCAGGGTCAACTTCAATGTGTTAGTCATATTGACTCTTACTTGATTCAGTGTCACTTCTGGGTACAGTATCACTTCTGGGTTTTTTGTGTGTATCCTGATTTAAAACCCTACATATGTTTTTGATTAAAAAGAAAGTGGGCAAAAAAGTAAAAAAAAAACCTCAGATATATAGACTCTATATTTTGTGTTTTATAACAAACATAGAAAATAATTTGTTTAGCATAGATATAGTCCTTGTTACATGCTTTCACAGTCTTTTTTTCTGTGAAAGCATAGTCTGGATTTTTTTTTTCCCCTAGCTCTGTAGCATTTCTACACCTTTAACGATGGACAAGAAGACAGTAGCTCTGTATATCAGAATTAATTGGGCAGCATGACAGTGTAGGGACACGTGTGTTCTGAGTGTGTGTGAAAATGCCTTATTAGAGTGGTCTTCTGTGCATGTTTTCATGTGTTTTTTCCTCTCCTCTTTGAGCAGGGGTGTGGAGGGAGGAGGCATTCCCAGGGGACAGGAAGAGTAATCATGCAGAAGAGTTTGCAGAATCCTTGCTCTGCTGGGATTCTTTGGTGGAAGGTGCTATATGGATAACTACAGAAGAAGTCATTGCAGAGCATCCCCTTTTGAGAGAAGGCAGAGATGAGAAGGGAGATGCTTGTTTGGATCCCTTCCAGTAGGGATACTTAAATTTTGAGAAACGTGTTTGTCTGCAAATCTGCCAGGGTTCTGGCCACTGCTCTGTTTGGGCAGATCTTAATTCCATAAGGAACAAAGGAATAAGAAATGTGAGATGGGACCCTGCTGTGTCCCAGTTACCAGTAAAACCAGCAGGCATCAGGGAGTGGGTTACATCTCTGAAAAAGCAGTTTCTTTTCAACTGGATATGCTCTGGAGGTATGAGAGATGCAAGGATCTGTGCTAATTGGGATAATCAAATTTCACATGCCTCCCAGCATCAGTTGATAATCATAAAATGGATCCCCTTTGTGTCATCTCGGTGCAGCTTCCCACAGCTTTATGAAGATTTTTCTCTTCATTGAAAGCAACCTGCTAGAGGCAGGCAAATTTCCATGGCCATGAGTGTCATCTGCAGCAAACCACCCTTCAGTGGGCTGGTGGACCTTTGGATATGGAGCAGCACCTTCTGCTGGTGAAGTCTGTAAAGTGTGTCTTTTTGTCCAAGGACCAATATTTTTATTCCTTTAGATCAGATAAAGGAGACCTGTGCTTCAGCAGAACCAGAACTCGGGTGTATTGACTTCATGATCTTAATTTATTCTCAGGTTTATTGAGAATATTACAGTTTAGAGACTGAAGCACCATGTAGCCTGTTCTTCTGAGTGTTGCTACAACGCAATCAGAGCCCAATTGTAATCATCATTCTGAAAATGTCTGGTCATTGCAAATAAAAACTGAAGCCCCACAGAATCTATGTACATGCAAAGATTATCCAGTTAATTTAAAGGAAACTTTAAATTTAATTTTATATATATGTGTATTTTTAATTTTAGGAATCTTTCAAAGAAATACCAACCCAAGAAGAACTCCAAAGAAGAGGAAGAATACAGGTATGTTCATGATCCGCTGCCGAGTGAGCACGTGTTGAAGGAAGAAGGGGAAAAGTTTGGGTTACCAGCTAGGATTTGGCTTGTAAACCAAAAGGTTTAAAGTCAAGAGTATAGAAATCATAGATGCAAAAACAGGCTTATGCTAGGAGTAGGTAGATACTAAGGAGTGGATTTTCAGAGTTTGGAGTTGGTCTGTAACTGTTAAATTCCCTTTATAGGTTATGGTTTCTGGATGCCTGGTTTGGGGGGTTTTTGTTTGGTGTGGGTTTTTTTCCATGTACCTTAAAAACTGTAAGGCAGACAGTGTAGACCTGGCTCTTTGAAGTGAGTGGCCAAATTATTAACTACTTCCAGCAGGAACAGAAACAGTTGTGAATTTTAGCATGAAACTCCAGCAGTCTGTGCAAGTATTAAATTACTCAAATGGACTGATGACACGGATCAGTAACTTAGTAAAGGATAATGTTATAACAGCGCAGAGAAACCAGTGGCTCTTGAAGAGTAAGGTGAAGGATGTGGTTTGTACTCCCAGTATTCTGGGATGGATCAAAGCACGACTTGCTGCTGTTGAAGGATGTTGCACGGCCTCAGCTGCTTGCTGTTGATTCGTAGATTCAGACCGTGTCTCCCCAGTGGCAGGGAACTAATGTGGCGCTCCCAGATAGTGACTGCAGTGCCAGAATATTCCTGCTCTTGATGAGATTAAAGATATTCTTGAAAGAGAACTTTCTAGAGGAGGAGCCTTCCAACAGACAGGCCATAAGCTGGAGTGAGAACCTTTTCCTTAGAGCACTCTTGACTCTGGAGTTTCTCAACGCCAGTGTTTTGTATTGCATCAGTTTTGGATGAAGGCATCGTGGAGTCTGACCCCGGAGCCTTGTATTGCGGGAAGGAGCTCTGCCTCTGGAGAGTCTGGCAGCAGACTCAGACCCTTCACCTTGAAATTTGAAACATTTCAAATGAGTTTGGATATGGATCCAACTGTGTGGTTATATTAGATTTTTCGGGGTCAGACCCCCAAGCTGCTGTATACAGCTACTCTACTGACTCATATTAACAGAGATAACAGCCTTTTCATATCCTTTTTAATTTATTTTTAGTTAACATTGTTTGGGAATCAGTTATTTATGCCATTACTTCCTGAGATATGGGTATTTACACAAAGAAGCTTATGTTACCAGCACATTAGCTGGCTGGGTCTGTACCTGGGATTAGGAAGAAATCTGCCTTTGGGTATTTATACCATAAATGGGTATTTGGAGTTTACTACAACATTTTTTGACATGTCTTTCATTGCTGGAAAAAGGATAATGGAGTTAAATGATACATACGATATGGCACAGAAGATCCTGTGTGTCCTTTGCCCTTTTAAATGTAGTGTTCACCTCCGTATCGTTTCCTTGTGTCTCTAAATAACATCTGAGGATTTGTCATGTGACCTTTGGGTGCCTCGGACACTGCCTTGAGACAGCCCGTCTAAAAATTATCTGTTTCCAAGCTTATTGCCAGTCTGTAGTTCTGTGGCTTTGATCCTCTGTCTTTTGCAATTGGGATTTCTCCTGAGGCACCACAGCTTGACTGGGAATGTGGCTGCTTGTATTGGACTATATTTTTAGTCCCTTTTTTTTTTTTGATTCTTTTATTCTGTTTTTGATGCCATTTTCATCCCTATGTGTACCACTTCTCTCTATTTCCTCTGAATCTCTCCCTTGTTGTTTCCCTTTTTCACCTTTAGGTGATATTATCAATGCAAAACACTACCACTTAATAACTTTTCTAGTATGTACAAGTGCAGTGCTTCAAAGCTGCTGTTTCCAGCTGACCAGCACAGCCAGCTGGGGTATTTAAATGCAGCTCTGTTGGCGCTGCGCTGAGTATGCTAGTGACATAATCTGCTGTTTTGAAATAGTGTGCACAGATGTTCATTTCTTCCTTTTAATAATATACGGAATGTTGTATTGGAGATTGTTATGCAAAAAATAAACCTTGAGATGGAAGGTACTAAAAATATGGACTGACAATGAACATCTGGTTAGTAAACTCACTACCTTTTTGAAAGCTTCATACACTATAGATGATTTAAATCAAGTTTACTCTATGAAAAGTTTTCTTTTCTGCTTTATGCTACCCAAAAAGTTGGTTTCTTAGCCAGGATTTTGCCAGGTAGAGTACACTGATGACTGTGCACTGAATAGTAGGAGCTGAAAGAGTGTAACTAGAAACGTTTGGTGAATAGAGATTAGAATAGTGCAGTCTCAGAGCTGTGCTGATAAAAAACCTGGCATTCTAAAACTGTGATATTTTAAGAGCCGATGTCAAACTGTCAAATCAAGATTAATTTATCAGACAACTGTCAGTGTGTGGGATAAGCTTCCTTTTGAGAAATTCCTTCAAGTGAATTCCTTCTGTGCTAATTCATATTCAGTCTTACATAGCAATGCTAAATGCTTAAGAAGGATACAACTTGCCTTTGCAGCGTGTCTTTCTGAAAAGAAAAGGGACTAAAAGCAAAATGCATTTTTGTCCTCTGCAGGTACACATCAACTAGAGCCTTCCTAGCCACTTTAAATGAAATGAATGACTATGCCGGACAGCATGAGGTCATTTCAGAGAACATGACCTCTCTTATCACTGGAGAGTTAACACGCTATGTGCAGGAGCTGAAACAAGAGAGGAAATCGGTAATGGATCATTTTTCATTCTTCACAATTGCTTTTTAAGACAGATGTTTAGTAGTAGGGGAGTTCAGTGTTAAGCAAAATTTATTTGTAGTTAATAAATATGAGCTTTGGTAACGAACTGAGCATTAAAAAAGTGGGTTATGTACCCTGGCCAATTCACTGAACCGTTTCAATCAAATGTTATAAAATCAGACAGCAGTGCCTTCAGGAGAATCCCTGCTAAATAAGGTCAGAGATCCATCTGTGCTGAAGGCTCTGTTAGCCAAAAGCTCATTTAGGGAGGAGTCCAGCAGCACTGTGTAAAGCCTGAAATAAACAGAGAAACTGTATTCCTGAAACTGACTGAAAGAATGATTAGGATCTTGGTTCATATTTTCCTGCTTCTCGGCCAGACCTGGTTAACAGAACTTTTATCCCTTGGTGGGTGGGCATAAAATAGTGATTCTGAGCATTGCTGTTACGAAGAGTGACAAGTATAAAATGACTAAGCAAAGTGCAACGAGGCACGGGAGCATCAGGGCACTCTATTTCATTTCCAAACTGTTGGTCTACTATGGAAAGTGCAACTCTTGCTCAGTCCAGCAAAATGTACACATTTAAAAGTAGTCCCACTAAATATTAGCATGTAAACAAGTGCTGGGGAGCACCAGAGTCCTGGAAATTACCATATTTTCCTAAGTATAGTATTAGGACAGTAAGTCTGTCAACAGAGGAATAGATACAGCTTTAATTTGCAGAATGATGTGTAATCTTTCAGGGACGTAATATTTTGGCAGCAACATGAAAGGATGTTTTACATATAGCTGTGATGAGGATGTTTTCTCAACCACTTCTGTGACCTTTGCTTCAGCATGGACTCTCTACGATAAAGCAAAACAAAGAAAGGCATTCTAGTATGGCATTTTCCTGTCACTTCTAATGTTTTTACCTAATTTTTCAATTATATGGGCGTATAAGGTGATTGGAATACCTATTAGACATTTTAAGTGTGATAAAAGATTTTGCTATCTTTCTTGTAAAAAATGTGAGCAGTAACTGTATTGCTTTTTTGTTTTATTTCTAGACTTTTGTAGTAAGTGTGGCTCGTAATTAATAGGTGAATGACAGGAAAATTATTTTAATATTGGTCGAGTGATAACAGCATGGGAACAGCAATAAGCCATCTGACAATGTAATTATCTACTGTTGCTGATAATTCTTAGCCTTTGACAGAAAACAGTTGTCAGTCATAGTTGTTTGGGTTTTTTCTTGTAACAAGAACATAAGCTATGTGAATTATGAATCCTTGTCTGGTTCCTATAGATTTCTCATTTATGAGCAAATAGTGTTGAAAAGGAAACTGTTCACCTTCAGGCATTTTTCATACATAGCCCTTTCTCACTTCATACCGTAAACCAGAAATGCATCAATCATGCTGGGATCTGCGGGAGGGGAAGGTGGTGGTTGTGTAAATATCACAGAGGGCTCGTGCTTTGGCAAAACCTTTTATGATACAAACTGATGAATGGCTTGGGATTTCCAGAAATTTTGCTGGCAGAGTTCTCGTGCTCACTGCTTGATATGTCATCAGCTGTTATGCTACGGGTTCATGGAAGCGTCTAGGTTGGAAAAGACCCTGAAGATCATAGGGTCCATCCATTAACCTAATGCTACCAAGCCCAGCAAGTTGCTTGAAGCTGTAAGAAAAGATGATTGCTTCTGGGGCTAGGGCCACACGTAAGAATTGGGAGACCGCATTCTTGACCACAGAGTCTCGTATAATTTCATAAAGTTGTTCAGGTGTCCAAATACCTGTGAAATGGTACAATTTCCAGTGGTTTCAGTATGACTGAAATAAATAAGCACCTCTGCTCTTTTTGTTACGGTTTCCCACCTGGAAGATGGAAATGATACACAGAGGTGTCATAAGTATAAATGTGTGAATGATGAACTCGGAACAGCAGAAAGCAGTCAGGCAAATGTGTCTGACTTCAGAGCTGCTGTTTCCAAAGCAAACCCCTTTCATAGGAATTGTGCATTTAATGGAGTCATGGGGGAAGAGGGTGGTGATCTTTAAACACATGGGGTCTGATGTGTGCCTGCATTACTCTGTTTTCATGCTCATTTAGCTCTATT
The DNA here is from genome assembly GCA_025769975.1 of Gallinago jamesoni. Lineage (NCBI taxonomy): Eukaryota > Metazoa > Chordata > Aves > Charadriiformes > Scolopacidae > Gallinago > Gallinago jamesoni. Next base: position 27,397 of record JAOQGH010000007.1, on the reverse strand, counting down.
GATTAAAGTGAATTGCACCAGCAGCTGATTGGGTTGCATAATTAGAAATCACACTTCTTTGTTTTTCCATGACAAGTACAAGCCCGTAGCCTGTAATCAGCACAGAACCTGGTAGTATATAAAGCCTTTCATTGGGTTTATGCTGGATAAAATTCATTTGTCATGCATTTTTTAGGTATGTTGTATTTGTTTGACTACTGTGAAAGGCTTGCTTGGGGTGCCTGTGTCATGTTTATCCATATAGGATAGTTGCTGATGGTGAAAACAGGGGAAGAAGCAGCTGATCAAAATCAGGCAGGACAGTCGGAGGCGTAACGAGTGGGATGATTTGCAAATTTACAGAGGTTTGGCACTGTTCAAAAGACACGATACCTCATCTTTCCTCTGGCCTGGTTTGGAGCTCAGGAGAGTTCTGGGTTACCTTTTTGTCTTCACAGATAACGTACTTTGTTGTATGATGGTATTTTGATCATCAGAATGTGGTTAGAAAAATCAGACTAAGACTTGTTTTTGTGAAACTTGACTGTCGTGAGCAATGAAAGGTCATTCCGTGGGTTCAACTTTATCGGATCACACATTCCTCTTCCATGGGTTGTCACTGTACCAGCCAAGTGGTCTTGTCCTCCCAGTGCCTGCAGTTGGGCATGCACCCTGCCTGCTCCTCATGGGGAGTGTGTATGCGAGGGGGTGAACTCCCGGCGCTGTTTCAGTTCTTCCCAGTGGTTGGGTGAAGTGAAACTCCCTATAGCACAGTTCCTCACTTCAACTTCTTCTTGTATTCTTTTGATCTTAGTGTGTCTATGCTCTCATGTGAGCAATTCTCATCTTCAGCCAGGTTCCAGGTAGCTGCTTCAAAGCTGGAATTTCAGTTCTGTGCTGCGTGGGAAGGTCATGCCCCATCCTCCTTCCTTTTGAGGTTGTTGAGGCCAGATGCATGTGACTGTATGAAGACCTCTGTCACCAAGCCACACAAATGCATTGGGGATCATCTTAGAGTTCTCCAGTTCTTCTATTCCCACCCAGTATGACTGTTGCTGGTTGTGATGGTAGCTCCTAAGCAGACCAGTTATTCTCCATGTGAGAGATCACCAGCATTTTGATGGCTTAGTGAGGGAATCTGCTTTTCCACGTAGCTGCTCCTGCCAAGTTACTCAGCATGCCTTGTTCTATTAAAAAAACAATAATCTAGACATGGAGGTTTTTTATCACCCTCTTTGGGGGTGACACCCTAGAGGACTACTGAGCAAACATTTAGCCAGTGCAGCCCAAGCACTGACAATTTCCTTTTTTTCTTAAAGGTTCACGTGAGATAGCTCGGTTTAGGTGTTCTCTCAACTATGGCTGAGGAAAGCCCTCAGTACTGTAGTTTGTCTGGATAGAAATTCAAGAATTAATTCCTGGGACAATTCTGATTTGGATCTTTGGTTGCAAACTAGGTCTGACTCATGGTCTCCTCTGGCAGCAGCTGCTCTGTATAGCTGTTGCTCCTGTCAGCTTTGCTAAAAATGTATTTGGGAGTCATGAACTATCCCTCTTATTAAAGCTGCTGCTTTTACCTCTACCTCCACCTCCCCTCGGGGGTAGGCTGGCTCCGTACAATCAAGCATGAAAGTCAAGTATGAGCCAAGAGCTTTGCTGCAGACTGAACTAGTGCAGCACTGGGATTCTGTGGTTGGGAGAGAATTTACCTGATGTCAATATGTTCCATTTTGTGTGGGGATAGAAGGGGAACAGGGAATGAATGCATCCTTATGGATACTGTGAGGGCAAAAATGGCCTGGTTCTTCATGGTGGAGTGTGTGCGCCCTCCCTGTGTGTATTCATATGGGGGGTGTACATGTCAGAGAACTTTCTGTTTCTTGTACCCTCTCAGGTGTTGATGAAAAGTAAATAATTGGAGGAATTCTGCCATGGTCATTCATTCTGAATAGTGCCCTGTTCTGCAAATAGTCCTGTGGTTTTCGGCAGGATTTCTCATGCACTGTGCAGGCGTGAGACGGGACAGCAGAACCCAGCCCTGTCAAGTGCACAATGGATTTTTCCGTGTTGTATTTTGGATGTGCCTCGAGCTCTCCATGTGTTTGGAGCACAGCTGGGCTTTGGCCTGCAGAGGTATGGAGAGGCATTGCTGCCTTCTGGAAATGCCAAATGGCAGAGCAGGTAGTAGGAAAAGAGAGACAGTGAAAAGAAGAGAGTCAACAGACTTGAGGTTGATGAGATTCAAACCGAACTTTCCCCAGCTCTTGTCCTGTGACTTCCAGCTTACTGCCCCGTGAATGGTGTTAGAAGTATTTAGTTTTAATCTAAGGGTATAAAAATTAAATGTTAGTAAGTAGCTGTGTTACCAGGTAGAAGCTTTGCAGGAGCTATTTATGAACAGAAGTAAAACTGGGCATTTATGGGAGATGTTGTTGTGCTCAATAAATACACTGCACAACGATCCAATTCTGCATATTCACCCTCTCTTATAAGATATTTCAGCTGTATTTCATTAAGTTAAATTGTACCAGTAGACTGTTAAGTAGTAGCTATAAGAAATGAAAGAATGCAGAACACTGTTCTGCATTCAGTTCCTAAGTTCTGTATATTCTTATTGGGTGTTTCTTGGGTTTCCCCAAACTATGACACAAATTTAATGAAACTGTGTTAAATATTTATATGTATCATCTATTTGTGCTGTGAAGAACTTCTGGGAAGGAAAAAGCAAGGGCTTATTACAATAGTTTGCAAAACATTTTTGTGGGGGGAAACTAGTAACAATATCCCATCCAGCTGAAAGGTATAATGTGAACTTTGCGGTTAGCAGGGTCAAAGTTGAGACCATTGGACTTAATATCTACCTCTCCCCGGGTTTGAATGGGTTGATTGAATGATGAAATAAGCCAGTTTATTTATTTGAACTATTCTGTTTACTACACGAAGGATTCTGATTGGGAAACAAACAAATGTAGTTACGTTTTCTGTGAATACCCAAATATTGCACTGTCAGAGCAAGAGCCCATTAGAGGGACGGGATGAGAGATGCCTTCAGGCATCATGGCTAGATGTCAACAGGAACATTTCCTTCTCGGTTGGTAACTGCGAAACGCCTGAGGGCGAGAGAGGTTGAACATTAGCCCCGTACATGTTTTTCCCTTTGTGCTCTATCCAGGCAGCTGCGGAGATCAACCTAAAGTGAAAGAGCAACAGTAATGCCAGGCTCGTAGAGCGTACCTTAGCTCTGTGCAAAAGCTGTTCATCCAAGGCCTGGGATGCATGATGCTTATGGGCATGTGTAGCTGGCAGTTTAGTTAACATTCAATATTTTATGTATCTGATGCAAGTCTTAACACTCACATGTAGGTATATGCATATAGAAGGGCTATATAGGAACAGCTATATTATTTCTTTATGTAAACTGCATGGCAAATAAATAAGCATTTATTTGCTAGTTGAGGCATTGATTTATGTATCTTGTATATCTTCTAGTTTTCTTGTCATTGCAAGTGTTGCACAGGACTGTCACAGACCATTTCTGTGGAGGGAGGAGAGGAGACATTCTTTCGGTTGGGGACAAGAGTGGGAACTGCAAGAGGTGGAAGTTCGACAAGCCTGCTCCTTCAGTCTCACTGTAGAATATAGGTGTATTCTGATCACCATCATTCTGTTGTCACGTCTCCCAGTATGCAGGAGCAGCTAGTTCTGGTTGTTTCATGCAGCTGATCTGGTCTTTGCCTGAAGCCAGAGAAACTTTGGTCTTAGAGGTCTGTAGCTGGAATTCCTTTGGAATGCACTGCTTCAGGAGAAGACAATTCAAGTGGAATTGACATCAACCTTCAACAGATATTTGTAGAACCTGTTTCAGTTCTGACCTATTTGGTAGGTACGTGTTAAGAATAATGTTCACACGGAAGGCTCCAAAGGAGAATGGCGTTATGCAACAATATGAAGAAGTAGCACTGATGAACGTGTGCAAGGATAGTCATGTGTTTTCATGTCAATGTTCACAGGACTGTCTTAGGCTATTCTCGCTACAAATGAGAGCGATAAGACCTCAAGAGCTTGTTGCTATTCTTGGAAACAAAGATTTCTTCTCAGGAGACTGTTTCCTGTCTTTGCAGCAAAACATTTGACGAGGCTTTTTTTCAAATTGAGCTGAGAAAATTTAGGAAAAAACAATGTTCTCTAATTTCTATCTCTGGGATGCTTTAATCACCGGCTATTATTTTAGGAATGACTCTAAGAAAAATGGAGATAGCAAGTTCTACAGTGCTAGGACTGTGTTTATGTTGGCTGTCAATGCAAGCTGAGAGTGACAGTTGAAGTCAAAGGTAACTGTTTTTTCACTGTTATGTTATCTAGTTTGAAGACAGATGAGAATGAAGCAGCCTTGTCATACATCTCTTTTTTTGAAAATGCTTAAAAAGGATGTTGTCAGATGAACCATACGCTATGCATATAAATTAAGATTATTTTTCTGACTGTTTCTAGTATTAACAGACTGTAGATATGCAAATCTTAAGTTTTACCGTGTAATCAATTTCCTTAAGAAAAACAAGGCTTTCTTGTCACAGCCTTTCTTAAAATGTTTCATGTGGTCAGTTTTTGATCCAGCATGAGCAGCCCTGTTGTCACGCTGACAGTCTACATGGTTCGGGCAATTCTTTCATTTAAAAGTACCCGGGAATTCCTCAGAAAAATTATTGAACTGTAGTGTCCTTCATAAGATGTTTTTAACTACATCTTGCCTTTCTACTATTCCTCTCAGAACGTCAGAAAGAAGATAAGA
>JAOQGH010000007.1:6685-21942 GCA_025769975.1 Gallinago jamesoni | reverse complement strand
GTGAGACACTGGAACAGGTTGCCCAGGGAAGTCGTGGCTGCCCCATCCCTGGAGGGGTTCAAGGCCAGGCTGGATGGAGCTTGGAGCAACCTGGTCTCATAGGCAACCTGCCCAGGGCAGGGGGGCTGGAACTGGATGATCTTTAAGGTCCCTTCCAACCCAAACCATTCTATGATTCTATGACTATTGAATGCTAATAAAAATAAAACTTCTACTTCACTGCGTTTCTAATGTGTGTTTGAAGTGCTGTGGATATGGCTGAAAAGTCTGGAGGAAATCATGCATGTGAGCAACCAGCATCGCTGCTGCAAATGCCTCACTGGCACACTTGAAGTGTGATTCATTGCTTCCGTATCTTGCTCATAATCTGGGGTTTTAAAATAGAAAGCCTGTTTAGGGTGCTTGAGTTTGGGGAAAAAAGAAAAAATTCTGTATTGTATCAGCTGCTCTAAATTCATCGCTCTGCACTGCTGAAATGTGTGTCACTAATTAAGAATGGTAGTTTTCCGTATCATTTGCTAAATCGTTTGTTGTGTTCCCATTTGCTGAATCATCAGGTGTAGAATCAATTGTTTCATTTGATTATATTTTTTTTCTTAAACTAGAGCTTGTATTTTGAAACCTTATCAAGGAAGAGTTGATCTTAAAGTTATTTTTGTTTTGTTGTTTGTTTTTTTTTAGGGGGGGGAGGAGGGCTAATAGACATTTGCTATTTAAGAAGATTGCAAAGTAAAGGAAATGAGTTTGCGGAAGTTGAAGATAGTTCAGGGTTTGAGGAAACTGGAGGCTTCCTGTATGACTTCGAGCAGATCACTAAACCGTACTGCCTCCATTTTCGTATCAGTAAAATGGGGGCAGTGAAGAAATACAGGTAGTTGGAAGGTACCACTTAGTTGTTTTATACAAAAATTAATTTTAGAATGCAGAAATCAATCCTTTGAGGGCAAAAGATTTGCAAAAGTAGAAATCCTGTCCATGTATGTTACATCTTTTCTCACGCATAGCTTTAGGTCTTACAGGATAACACAGTGAGATAACACAAGGATATATATATGGGATAAATAAAATTGAGGGTTATAAATATGTTTTGAAAATGGTTGAACTAGAAAAAGCAAAATTGCAGTGAAACTTCAAAAATGTCCTACACTTGTATTTATCAAACTGTCACTTGACATCAGTTCCTCTGTGTCACAATTTAATAATCTTCAGTAATGCTCATTTTACATTTCTGCTCCATTTCTGTAAAGACCTGCTCAAAACAAAAGAAAAAAGAGCAAGATGTAGTAAAATCTGCACAACATCCAGCCTTACTCAGGCTTACTGTGTCTTTACATATGTACTTCCAGCAGCTTGTAGAGTTTATTTTACAGAGAAAGTAACTTGGGAATAACAGGGATGGCTTGTGCAAAATGAAAATTACATTGTTGATTAACTACAAAGTGGTTTAAAAATCCAAGCTCAGGGTAGTCCTGTTATGTGAAACGCTTTTGATTCCAAGTTCACCCTTCAGCCCCTATATGCAATTGTGTTCTGTCCGGCGTGTTGTTTTCCCGAGGTTTTTGGGTCATTGACAGTATTAGGTTTCATGCAGACCAGCTGCTCCCAAATCGGTCCCTTCCTACGCTGCTCCAGCAAAGTCGGAGGCGGAGAAGAGGGAATGACAGAGCCAAGGCTGGTGGAGGCAGGGGACGCAGAATGAAGACAGCCAAGTAATTCTACAAAAGATAATTCATGAATTCTATGCTCATTAGCCAAATGTTGAAAAATGTAGTGTTAAATTACAGTTGTTCCTTGGGACTGTTTGTGTTGCTCCTTGGGACTGTTTTCCTAAACTCAAATTACAAAAGGACGCCCAAAACGAGGAGCGTTCCAGAGCCCCCTGGCAGGGCAGAGGCAGTGTCTGTCACACGCGGAGTTGAAAGGAAAAGGGGATCTACAAAAGGAACCGAAACCCACTTGGAGCCTTTCCCCACCGCAGTTTTACAGTTGTATCTGGAGTTTTTTAATGTCATGATGTGGTGACTGAGTGTTTGGAGGCGCCGAGCGCGGTGGGCAGGGCTCTGAACTGCTCGAGTACCACCAGGGTTCATGGCTGCAGCGGTGCCGGGCTGTCCCCGTGCTCCCCTGGGATGGCCAGAGCCGAGCGTTACTGACACTGTGCCTCTCTTCTCTGCTTTGAGAATTTCTGTGCAGAGACAAACACTTTCCAGAAAGTTAATGCTACAGAGTTGCCCCTGTGTTCATCTCTGAGCATCACTCCTTAACAGCCAGTGTTTGGGACCGCAGGGAGTGCTATCCAGAGCACTCAGGATACTGCGGCGGTGTCCTTTCTCGAAGACAAGTTGAAGTTTGTTGTGATGATTTTTTTAATTGCTACAAGTCTATTGGACAAGGCATGACAAAATTGCATTTTGGGGGCATTTTGCTGGTGTGTCTGTTGGCACCAGAAAGGCAGGCAGGCAGCACATTTGCTCCAGAAACCTGCCACTCTCGGAGAGGAAAATGCCAGTTGTTTTAGTGGAAGATGCAGGAAAATAAGTAGCTGCCAATTTATAAAGTGCTTGCAGGCACATTTTTCTAACTTTGGCAGCTTGTGGCAGGCTACTGTTCTGAAATTGGAGCTTTTCTACCCTAATAGACTGTTGATATCATGTTGCTTAAGACCTAGCTAATGTCTGATTATGCACGGGTCTGAGAATGCCTGAATACTAGTGAGTTGCAGTTGGATTATCTGGCAGCATCAGACCCTTATTGTTCAAGTTTACTGCGTGAGACCATACCTGTACTTGAACAAAACATCCTAAATTGCCTGTAAATAACACAGCAGAAAAGCATCTCTCTTCCTATTTGGAGTTTGCTGTATTATGTATTTTACAAGGTGGTTTGTAAGAGGAGCGGTCACTTGGGGGGCTGCGTTAACGTTCCTATTTAGAGCTGGGTCATTGACTTACGCAATGATCTTGATGGAATTGCTTATCCTGAGAAAAAGGGAGGCATATGGAAGACAAAGGGGGTAATATCTAAAGCATATTAGATTATCTGATGAAGAGCATTGTGTAAGGACTAAGAATGGTTAATTAAACCAATGGCAATTAAGAGTCTTGCTTCAAAAGGCGTGTCAGGAGATGATCCTTGTTATTTAGTATGTAGCTGATATCTTGCATTTAAAAATTCTGTAACACCTTAGTGTTGGGGAGTGGGAGAGGGAGGGTTTTTGGAGGAACCCAAAGAATTGAATACCTCTCAAGAATCGAACAGCTGCCCTCGCACACGCAGCCAGTGGCAAGAAGAACAGGGTTTTATGTTGAATCTGAATGAAAATCAGGACAAACATCAGTTGTTAGAATGTGCCAATCAAGGGCATCTTGGTAAATTCCATGTAGAAAGAGATTTTAATTTAGAGCTAGTGTTCAGTCAGTAACCAAAGAAATACTCTTCAGATAAAAGTGCTTCAGATCTCGTGATATAGGAAACCAATAATTACAAGATACAGTGAACAATGTAAGGTAGAATTGCTAAAGGGATTAATTAGCCTTAGTCTAACTAACCACTATAATTGATGCAAATATACATCTGCAGCCTGCTGAGACATTAGATAGTCATCATACACCTGCTCAGCTTCCCAGTGTTGCAGAACGCAGCTGTCAGAATCATTTCTGGGTGATTTTTTTTTTCCTGGAACTCCTTGAACATAATTGACTGCTGCTTCTTTTGTTGTTCAAAATGTTTTCTTTTTTCTAAACAGCACTTCCATGATGGCAGAAAGGCACAACAGCATATTGAAACTTGCTGGAAACAACTTGAAGCAGTAAGTGGAAGCTTCCTCAGATGTGACATTTAAGTCATATTTATACTGTTTTCATTGAGATGGTTCCAAACGTTATATTTGGAAAAGGAAGGGTGTGTGGATAAAAGCTATAGAAATGAGATTTTTAAAACTCTACTGTCTTAAATACACTGGTAGACATGAAAAAGTCTGTTTTCATAGTACATTTGGCTTTCTGTGGGATGTGTGTCTTATCACAAGTAGTCTCATTTGAAATGATTTGAGAAATGTGCTAAGCATGGCTGGAAATGCAGGGTCCCTAAGGCTCCTACTCGGATATTCCACTGTGAGCTGAATAGCTTCATACTGCGTGAATAAACTTAATGGGACCCTCTCTTGAGTAACATGTTATACTTCTCAAAAGTAAATAGATTGGAATTGTTGTTCATGTGCTGAATGAAATGTGAGACTGTAAGTAGAGGAGAGGATGAAGAAAGGGGACATCAATAACCAAAAGTCCTATTTCCAATTGCATGAATCTTAGTAATTCCCTTGTGCATTATAAAAATGAGGGAGTTAAGTGCTGGAAGGAAGTGATTTGTTTTACTAGAGCAGAAAAGATGCTAACAGGGAAAATCACTGAAATGCTAGTGCTGTTGATAGGATCAAGCTGCCTGAAGAACAGAATAAAAAATGTATTTCTGGTAACCTTGTTTCTTGAAATTCTTTAGTATGGAAATGTATTCCAATGTAAACAAGTGAATCCTGAAATCTGACAGTTGTTAACAGCAGATCACTTTAGGGGCAGGTATTGATTTTAGGCAGATTTTGGTATCATGTTTCTTTCCCATAATGAAGGCTTCTTTTTTTGCTTTTCAGAGTAAAAGGCGGTTTGAACGTGATTGCAAAGAAGCTGATAGAGCACAGCAGTATTTTGAGAAAATGGATGCTGACATCAATGTTACAAAAGCAGATGTCGAGAAGGTAAGAGAGAGGGTAGAGAGACTGTTTGTAAACATGCATGTGATCGGTTTAGTTCCTCAATCCCCCTGGTAGGATAAAACCTCTGAGGCTTAATGCCTCACTTCAGTCAGTTCGTAGGCTAATAAAAAATAGGGAGATCCCTGCAGAGACATGTATGTGCATAAAAAATTTAAAGGGACACAGTCAGTTTTTTTCAGTAGGGTGATAACTGAGTTTAACATAGCTGCTGTGGGTCTAAATGAGTTTGTGTAAGATCAGTTTTAACTAACCCCCTAGATCCTGTGGCAGTCAGGCTTGTGAGAGCTCCTGGGGGGCACTTGCAGTTGCCACACGGTGTTGGTCACTCGTTCGGGTGGAACTAAACTCCCTGCTTTTTGAGCAACGCTTTGAGGACGTCCCCATGTTACTGCTTGCCATGAAGTATTACCAGGGTTGTTGTTAGTGGTCTCGGGAAGCCCAGTGATGTTTCTGTAACTTAAGGAAGCAACAGAGGTGGGGGGAAGTGTGTTTAAATGTCTTCTCTTTTTGGTCTTAAATGTCTGGTCAGGAGATGCAGTAATGTAGAATAGAAATACCACATTACAATGGTAAAGTGGTAAAGGCAGTTTTGTGTTCCCTGAGTTTGATTCATATAAATAGAAAATAGCCAGAACATTTGAAAAGGTTTGTTTCTTTAAACAAAGAGGGAAGCAAAGAGGGAAACAAAGCTAAAGCTGAAAATATACCAAACACTTTGTTGCAGGGACAAGAAAGGAAACTGAATTATAGGTACGAAACCTTCTCTAGTCCAAGATAGCCCTTGTGAAATGTAGCTCTTGCTCCTCAAGAGGTCTGCTTCGTTCTATTCTTAGTTCAGTGCAGGGAAGCTGTCAAATACAAGTTTTTCTTTACGTCTATGGGACCTTAAGCTATTTCTAGTATGCATCGTGGAGGTTGCGTAGCAGATAGCATCAAGGATGCTGTTAGAAATGAGAACAGTAAAAGTGGTACTGCATATCATCAGAAAATCCACCTCTGTGGTCTTGGAATTTGCTTGGCTATTAGTTGTAAATTTACCATATGGATCTGATTCATTGTTGCTGCCTGCGTTTGCCAGGGCACTTTACAGATGAACACATGGACAGGGTGGTTTGAGATGTAACACCACATGTGGGTTTTTCTGACAGAGGAGGATCATCTCTGCTTTATCTATAGAAAGTCATTTTAGAAGGCTTTTTTTTTTTACACAGATAGAATTAGGACTTACCCTAGATTTTTTTTTTTTCAAAGCTGAGGCCATGTCAAAGGGATACAGAGACATGATTTACTATTTGAAAGAGAGAGCTGAAACTCCTTGCTCTTACATCCCTTTCTAAGGCAGGCTTTTTTTGGTCTGAGTGAACGGCTGCATATTGGTGCCGTATCAATCTGATGGCATTAGGTAAATTCTGGGAAGTAATCCCTGCTCTGGTGCTCTTTCCCTGTAAAATGAAGCAGAAGGGTTTCCCTTCTGAGCTTCCCTTTAGCTTTTTATTGTATGTATTTGTAAATTATTTATTGTGAAATGAGACTCAGTGGTATCTTGAAAGAAAAAAGATAAATCTGTGGCAGTTATGCGTGGTGGCTGATCTCGGGAGAAGGCATTAGTCGACTTTGCAGTCAGTCAGCAGGGTAGATGGGGAAGGAAAAGGTTATCAAAACGAGTGGAATGTGAAATAATATTACTGAACAGAGAGAACAGTGTTTTCCAAGTGCATGTGTTAAGCTGGGTTCATCCATGTCAGGCTGTGAATAATGCCCTTTCTTTGCTTCCCTCTGCCCGTGTGACTGGGCCCGTTCTTGCGTAACTCCCCAGTGCAGAATAGGATATTGTTTAACCCAGTGCTGCTCTTGGGGCAGCTCTCGCCGACTCGCTCCGGAGAGATGCAGGAACTGCTCAGCTTGGAATAAAGCAATATGGTGACTTTTACCTCCTCCTCTTGAAGTGGTTCCGATTTCTTTTGCCCCTTATGGCTTGACTGCTGCACTCCTGCTCCCAAAAATCTCCCTGGCCAGGAAAGCAGACGGTTTGGCTGTGTTTGGAGCCAATGCTTTTCACTTTGGCAGAACAAGGTGCTCTTGAAGCGATGGGATCGGTTGCCCTCATTTCTTCTTCTCAAGATTGACACCTTGGCTACTTTAACTTGTACCTGCAAATGTGAGCAGACACTAGAGCTATTTTTTGCATCATGCATTATAGAGCAATGGAATTAAAATTCTGCAGTGATCACAATGACACATACAATCAAAAGAATATATAGCAGCAATTCCCTAATGCACCTAATGCTAAGCTGTACGAGGCACTTGCATCCCTCAATCTTTCAGTTGTTGTAGCCTTTGACAAACTGTAGCAGGAAATTCTGTGACAGAGCTGCCAGAGACCAGCACTTAACATGGCCTTGCCTAAAGTATTACAGTTTGCTAGCATTCAGTAACCAGAATAGTGGCAGAGAAGCAAATTAAGAGTTACTTTCCTCCTTATTTCTCCAGGATTGTTTCTCAAAGGGCCTCAGATGTTTGCTTAGAAGCATGGCCAGATGTGCAGTGTCTGTATCTTGCACCTAGGTCCAAACTCCTTCTGTAGGACCAGCTCAGGTTCAATACTCAGCAGACACATGCCTGCTGTGCCACTTCTGTGGTCAGGATGGGCTCCATCATCTTTGCAGCCGGCCAGTCTGGGAGCTGATCTCAGAGAGAGCAGGGGGTTTAGCTTTGTTTCCTCCCATCTCCTTCTTTGGTGGTAGGAACAGGGAGGAAAAGGCTGTGTTCAGTCTCTGCAATGGTCCCGGTCTTTATGGAGGAATCAAAGGAGAGCGGATTAGGGCCCCTGAGCTCCCTTCCTGTGTTTGCACTGAGCCTCTAAATTACCAGCAGCCGACATCTGCAGAGAGATGTTTAAGAGTCAATACAAAGTGCAGTTTGGCTCAGAGGTTTTGTCAGCTCAGTTCAGCAGAGTCAGGGTAAGAAGCTTCCTGTGTTGCAGAAAGCTGTACTGTGAAAATATCCCCTATAAACTAAAATGGTCCGACGCATGATGCTGATGCCGGGAAGCCTTGCAGGTATCGCTGGAAGCCTTAGCTTTGTTTGGATCGCAGTGGGATGTGTGCTTTAAAGCAGTTCTCGTTCAAAACCCACAGTAGAGCTGCTTCAGTTTTTTGACCATTTGGGGAAATGGTGTCTGTCACCAGCGCCCGGGTGGTGGACATATAAGGAAGCGCTCTATTGTCTGTTCCTTCTCTTTAGAGCTGCAATCACTAAAAAGCTGACATCTTTATGGGATAATGTGGTACCCAGTGGTGCCTTTGCAGACTTCTTGCAATTAAAAAAAAAAAGTATATATAAATCAGCTGGCTTTTCTAAAGGTTTATTTTCAAAGTAGACTTTTCAGGCTCTGTTTTTAAAGAGGAAGTGGCTGAGGCCAACCATGGGAAAGGCTGGATGCTTTGCCTCCTGGTTTGCTCAGCATTTGAGGTACTTGGTGTCAGGCAGGATCTGTCCCTTTGCTGAAGAGCAGCACGGTCATACGTTGGTGTCCTTGGCAATGACTCTGCCAGAAAACAAGTTCAGCTTTGAGCAGTAATAAATGAGCTGTGCATGAGTTCCCAGAACTGCTGTCCTGAAGTCAAGGCTCCTCACCTTGTTCTGATTTTTGTTCCTGTTGGGTTAGGAGGGTTCTTCCACCTTGAGTGGTTTTGAGATAAATGTAAATGCATTGTGGATTTTAAAGTAGTTTAGTAGTAGATTTAGAAAGATGTGAAGTGCAAATTTGACCTTAACTCTCAGAAGTCAAGAAGCTTATGACGCTGCTTAAAACACAGGGTGGGTATTTTCTTTTGCTGTGGGTTTTTGACTGACTCATGTTTAGTCTTCAGCCCCCAACTAGAAAAGACGAACTTGTATTAAGATTTTATTTGTATCCCGTCACATTCTTTTCTGGGGCAGTGGGTTTTTCCTACTGAATTTGCTTTCTTATGTGCTTACAGCTGCTTGAGCTTGTTGCAAGTCAACTGTCAATTTGAAATCAAAATGACTCTAATATTATCCAAATTTACATCCAAAATTATTATTATTACTGAATTATCATTCCATTTCTTCTTCTCTGTCCAATCCTATGTCAGATCTAAACCCAAAAGAAATGACATTCATGGCTCTTTTCCTGTGCTGAGGTATTTAGGAGTTTGAGGTTTACTGACCCTTGTTTGGTTTTATTTTTGAAGTGGAGAAACTGATGGAAATAGAAGTAGTCTCGAGTTTATTGAAATCTTAGGAGCTTTCCCCAGTGCTCTGTAACTTTCAAATCGGGTTACGTCTGCCGTATCCGAGCTTTTTGGAGTCCCAAAATAGTTTAAGATTTGCATAAAGGCATAACACCTCATAATACAATATCAACATAGCATTAATTTTCTAGTTTGTAAATATAACTACAGAGAGATACTGTCGTTTCATACTTGAAGTTTCATTTTCTCTTCTCTTTTCTAATGCCACGTTCCTGGGTGCTCCCCATCCCTTTCATTGCAACGCAAGGAGTCTGTATCTCCCTCCTTACAGAACCCACGGCCTCTTACGTTGCTTTGGGTAGCTGTGAGCTGAATCACTGGCAAAGCCTTACTGACCAGAGATGTAGAAATACTGCTACTTAGAAGGATTCTTGGAATAAGTTGATCCTCCTGCCTGTGCAAACCCAGTGTCAGGTGGTAAACTGCTTTTCCAGCCTGTGGGCTGCTGCACTGCCGGATGCAAATCTCTTCATTAAGAATTTACACATCCTCAGAATGAAGGGAGCACCGAGCTCTTTTTACTTGGGCTCTGGAGAAATCTCTGATCTGGGTTTTGGTGCTATCATCCTGAACACAGTGTTTACAGTGTGCTTTGTTGGAACAATAGCTGAGTCCCAATGGAGATGGATGGAGCGTGAAACCCCACAGAGAAGCCAGGGAGCAGCATCTCCAGCTCAGTGCTGCTGCATCCTGTGTCACTCGGATTTTAATCAATTAAGACTGTCAGCAGTAAACTCTGCATCATAACCTGAAATGGTGGATGCCTGCCTTCTGCAGACCATACCTACTTAATGGGCCTAATTTTTCAGTAGATGCTGCCCTGTGACAGCAGGGCTTGTTGCATCCCTCTTTCTGCCCACCTTGAGGCACTTACTGGCATAATGAGCTTCTCAGCATTTTGGAAAATGTAGTGTTAGGAGGTGGGCAAGCCCTACAGCGTTTGTGTCATTATTAGAGTGAATACTTACTGCACTGAATAGTTCCAGAAGCTCTGCTTTTCCTATACGTTGCTGTGAATTTATAAAAGCTCCGCAGCGGTGCCGGTGAAATACACAGGCAAGGTGTGTAAGGCTCAGTCCAGAACATAGCAGAAGAGGGCCTGGCCTGTGCATTTCTTAATTTTGAGAGTTAGATATTGCATAAGACCTTTCCCATGTTCTCTGCGTAGTGGTGAGTTTTAAATACTTCAATTAAGCAGCTGCTTTTCTCTTGCTCCACAGATGGAGCTGACAGAGACCTTCTGTGTCTTTGCTTGTGACGTGGGTCAAATTTCCCATCAATTCAAGTCCAGTCTTTTCTTGGTAATGTGATTTAAGGTCATTAGATTCTCACTAACGTTATTTCTCTGGGTTGTGCAGACCCTAATACCCTTCCTGAACTGCTTCCTTCCTAATGGATGATGTAGTGTGTGAACGAGGGAGTCCCTCAGGACAGACACTTGCATTTCTGGAAGAGTAAGCCTTGTTTACAACCTGCCGTCTGTGACGCTGTGTGTAACAGCTGTTTCCCTTTTGGAACCATGACTAATTTAGGAGCTTTGATTTCTAGTCAATAAAGAGTTAATGACTGTAGCAGGAGTGCCTGGAAAACTTAATAAATATCCATATATATCCTGTGCACGCACTGTGGTTGGTGTTAAGAGATCAATGAACAGACGCACCAGTCAATTTTAGTGTAAGATAAGGAAATCTGTGTTAACTTAAATTTCCTCTTGCAGCAATGCTCTTCCCTAGCAATTTCACTGAGTTTTGTAACAACACAGCTCTGCTGGGAGGTAGGTTACAGGAGTGTACAGGGAGGGAAAAGGGGTGTGTGGGGGGGGGAGCAACTTCTGAATTAAGGATTCAAATGGAGTTTGAATCTGAAGTGTAATAGAACCAGTGCTCTTACCTGATGCAAAGTGATTTGTTTATGCTGTACAGCTGGAAAGGTTGTTTACAGTCATTCTGTCAAAATATTATAACAGATTTCTTCACCTGTTTAAGAACTAAGGGAAAATAAAGCAGAGACTTCAGAATTTACTTGCTGTTGTTCAGTTTAAGAGAATGTTTTGTACCCTTAAAGTTTGTTTTTAAGGCTAGTAAATTCATCCCGGTAACTTTCTTCAACCCTGACTATCCATTCTGCATTGGCTGTGTTTGTTAATTCTTTCTTGGAGAGAGATGACTAGAACTCTGCCTGGTATTCAAAGTATGAGCTAAGCAATCTATTAGACGACCCTGAAATAATTTCCGTTATTTATATTCAATACTTACATTTATACACTGCAGAATTTAATTGCTGGTGTTCGTACAACTAAACAGATCTCCAGAAATCATTTAAACATTATTGGTCACTGCTCCAAATACATCTTTCCTTGTTACCTCCTCCCTCCAGCCCAAATAACCTTCCATCTCATTCTTTTGTAATGAACTTCTGTTAGGTGTGTCCTCATGGAACTGCCTTTCTCTGGGCTGTGTGGCAACCGACTAGATGCTAGCAGGGACCTGCAGTTTGGTCATCCAAAGAATTTGAATATGTAGTGTTTATGGCGTGAGAATGGCAGTGCGAGGAGGCAGACTTCTGGATTGAAGGCAGTTATTTCGCTCGGGCCTCGGAGCAAAGCATTGAGAGGTGCTTCTCTGGCTCACGGCACGGTGGGTCTTGCTGCTGTTCTGAATTCTTACATAGCGCTCCTTCTCTTACCCAGAGCATTACTCTGAACACTTGGCAGACTGAATTGAAGCGATTGGTTGGATGCAATAGAAAAGAAAAAACGATACACTTGTTTTCTAACTGGGAAATACAGCATTCAGGACTCTGCAAGGGAGTCTCTGGCAGAACTGAAGTCCAGAGTCAGGCATCCAAACTCTTGGGTTCATTCACTTAAGTAACATTTCAAGTAACTTCTAGCTGTTGGACTCCATTAATCAGCAAGCAACTGTGCCTGTAGTCATGCTGCAGGACTGGTCATATGGGTATAGGACTGACACAGGTGAGTCCTTGTTGCAATATGATTTTTTTTAAAATTTTTTTCTTAATAGCACGGCTGTGACCAGAGCAATTCAAGAGCTGCGCTAGAGCCTCATGCATCATGCTTACTGGATTGCTTTCCCAGCTCCCTTAATTTGGTCCCTCTTTCTCATTAGAGCTTCAGTGTGTTTTGTTGCTATAGTATATCCAGTATGTACTAATATAGTATATATTAGTGAGCGCTTTCATAGCTTGGCAGAATTATGTGGAATGCAACTGTGCTAGATAACAGTTCCCAAGATCTGGTGATGAAGATTTTTCCATCTCCTGTCAGCAGTTTGCTCATTTGTATATTGTATTCAGCCAAAGGATTTCAGGGATCCACAGATTCTCAGATTTTTTCCCTACCTCTTCTAATGTTAAAAGTAAGGTTTGTTTCTCTTTGTATTTTTCCTGTTTGTTATTTTGCATCCCCCATTCTACCTTCCTACTTTCAGGAAAGCAATTTTCAGAACTTTTTTCTGCTTGCCTGCGCGAAGATACCAAACGGGTTAGTGTAAAATAGTAAACAATAGAGCTTGATTTGGAGGCTGTGTAAATCAAAGCCTGGAATCCTGGCCTTGTTTTTAAGTCCGTGGCAGAATTCCCACTGTTATTAATGATTCTACGAATGCTGCCAGCGCTGCTGCTACCAAGAGGCACCCTGTTGCTGGTCGTGCTGGTGCCCCCTTGCAATGTGAGGTTTTTCTGGGGAGGGAGGACCAGAGCCTGCAGCTGAAAAATCTGTGAGCAGTTGAAAGCATTCCTGAAATTGGTGAAGTGTTTCTGAGTCTGCCTTTATCATTAAGTTATTTTGAAGGGACTGGGTAGTTGAGAGGGGGTGGGAGTGATTTTTTTTTTTGTGTGTGTGTGTTTGCATTTTAGTCTGATCTTGGATTTACCAAAGACGGATCTATTTTGGCAGGCAGTGGCCTGGCAGTGATGCATCTCACATGCTGTCTGGGTTTAAAAAAAAATAAAGGGGGGGGGGGACACTGGAAAAAAGAAAGAAGAAAGAAAACTACACCAAAGTTTTGACTGGAAACTCTGCCATTCTGGACAAGAGCAACTGCTGAGAAGTTGAACTGTTCCACTTAGTGTGGATCAGCTGAATAGAGGCCAAAGCTTTTTTCTGCCCTTTTCAGTTATTCATATCACTCCCACCATAACAGCCTGGAGGAGCAGCATTTTTTGTCTGTGTAAACCCAGAAGACAGTGTGTCTATTGACCCTCTTGCTGTTTCTGGAATGTGTCTTAGAAAATTGTTCTCAGCAAAATATCCCTCATTCTTTTCTGTACTGGAGACCAAAATGGCAGAAAGTGTACTTCAGTGAATTTTAAAAAAATTCTCCTAGACTTGATCATCAGTTGGCTTTCATATTGAACCAGATTTTTAGGGGAGAAGGTGTCTGCAAGTAATGCTATACAAGGATTTGACTTTTGAATTCTCTAAGAGGCAGCATGTAATGGATTGCAGCTTACTAAAGTTTTCTCACACCTTCAAGATCAACAGTGCCCATCATAAAGATGTCCATATCCCCTTTCTCTGTGTTAATTTCTCCTTTTCTGACTGCTGATCAAAGGCATGAAGTACTAGGACTGATTTCAGATCAGTATATGAAGCTTTACTGGTTCTGCATGTTTGCAAGGATTATGGAGCACTTTCCCTGTTTGTAGTTCTGTTGTCTCATCCTGATATGCAGTGATTACTTCAGTTGCATCATGTTGCTAAACTGCAGGATTTTTCAAGCAGGTGATGAGTAGGTTCAGATGAAATATATCCCCTTAACACAGGTGACTTCAGAATAAAAGCATTGAAGGGTTAACTTTCTTCCAATTTCATATTTTAAAGAGAAAAGAAGTACTTTCATAAGTACTTCAGTCATGAAAGATTTTAGAGCATGAAGGTCCCACCCTGGTATCCATCAGTGAGCTCAAACCTGCCATTTCTGGATTCCTGGTAGAGTAATTTAAATGTCTGGGACTAGCTTTTGATGCTGTTTGAAAGTCTGGTTTTTGCAGCTCAGTGATTAGGTAGAAAATCCACAGGAAGTGTGGTTAAAATAATCTTGAGAGAATAATGTTTGGTTTTTTTCCTGCTACCTTGTAGAAGAGATAGAAGCCATAGTGTGTGTTGCCAGTTCATATGGCGGCTGAGTTTAGTGTTGTTCTTCACATAAGGTAAGAGCTCAAGGCCTGATTTTTTTTATTTTATTTTTTTTTAAAAGCACTGAAGCCAGCTACAGTTCAGCATTTTGAAAGATATTACTGCCCTGCATTCTCCCCCGTCGACTAGCAAGCCTGTCTAAAGGAAGGAAAGAAGTTTGGGTTTGATTATGTTTAATGGCAATTCTGTGATAGAAGAGGTCAGAACGTAATAAGCCTTACCTGCTGCTAGTGTGCTTTTAATTAGTTCAGTATATCAGAGCTGCACTTCCTTCACCTAGAGTTCTCTGTTAGTTACAGAAAGCACTCCTCTGGTGGGACTGTGTATAAATCCAATTGCTGTGGCAGTGGAAGACTGAAGTTTACCTGTGGGCTCATTGTGAGGTTAATGGTGCTGCAGATCCCGGGCTGTTGTTCGTCCTGGGGAGTGCTTTTCTTGACGAGACTGGCATTGGCATCTGTGACCTTTGGGTTTTGTTGCTGCCCTGTGAGTTCAGCCAAGAACTGCCTTAACAAAACCAGCCATGGGAGAAGGGGCCATGTGTCTCCAGAGTGCACACGTTTCTTTGGGGACAAAATGATGTTACAAAGGTATGTTCTGGGAGGAAGGGTGCAAAATCTGTTTTATTTTTTGCAAATGTGTGCAGAAGCACATATCAGCAAGCAAACTCCTTTTCTCCCCACAAATCCCTCACATATATATACCTTTTTCTGCTTTTTCACGGTGCTGAAAGGTAACCTCATTCCTCCTTCCTTTCAAGGCAGGGGGGAATCTTTTGTTGCTTTACGAGTACCTAACCTTGACATCTCTTACCACCGAGTAACCCGGCCATCTGTAGATCTGGATCATGGTTTCACGTGTGGGGCTGCAAACATGAGCTCTTCCTCAGGCATCCCTGCCCAGTTAAAGGAAAGAGGATTGTTGACTGAAAGCTGCATCACAGCATCATCCTCTTATATCTGAAGTCACGGTCTGGTTTTTCCAGAGACCATGATTTCCAAAGCCTTTCCTCCTGAAAATACCGTTCAGAGCAAATATTTTAACTTTAAGAAAC
>JAOQGH010000006.1:12521128-12536890 GCA_025769975.1 Gallinago jamesoni | reverse complement strand
CTTGAATATAAGAAGTTCCACCTAAACATGAGGAGGAACTTCTTTCCTGTGAGGGTGGCAGAGCCCTGGCAGAGTCTGCCCAGAGAGGTGGTGGAGTCTCCTTCTCTGGAGATATTCAAAACCCACCTGGACACAATCCTGTGCAACCTGCTCTGGGTGGACCTGCTTTGGCAGGGGGTTGGACAAGACGATCTCCGGAGGTCCCTTCCAACCCCATATCATTTTGTGATTCTGTAGGCTGTCCTTGACCCAAGTTTGTTCAATATAAATTGTTTATAAGGTAGAAACCCAACCTTCTTGTAAGTGTGAATGTATTTGATTGAGATGTAACTGTAAAGGAAAAGTTGACTTTCTTTGCCTGCAAAGTTTTAGTGTCCTGGTTACAGAGGATAATAGAGATGTCATAATGTGCTTAAAGTTACACCACTTAAGTTTAGAGTAAAATGCAACCTATAAGTCTTATGTAAAGTATTCAACTAGGTGAATTAAAAAAAAAAATGATCCTGGGGAAATTTCTGAATCTGGGAGGGGAAAATTTACACGTTTTGACATGGGTAAAACAGTTAAAATGTAGGTGTGACTCTCGCTGTCTTTTTGTGTTCAGGCTTTTTAGAAATATTATGTGTCAGAGAATCCAGGTGATGATATGTACTGGTTTTAGTGGTACCTGAACATTTATCCTAGTTTTGCAGTTAAAAAAAAACAGTATTCAGTCCTTTATTATGCTGCACATGTATCCTGTTTTACAGGGTGAGTTGGTTGAAGTTGACAAGTTGGAGACCTTGATTGAAATGGCCCATGTTAATCTTGTTTAACATTTGTAGCTTTTATTTCTTTTCCTGAAGAAAGATTGACTCCTCTCTCGATAACCTCTAAGGCACTCGCTTGCAAATAAATGTAGTTCTTGGCAAAATGAAAAAAGGTTGCTCTTAATAATGAGAAGGATATACTCTGTATGCATCTAAGCAACTGTATACATTTACATAGATTTACTTAGCCCTTATTTTTATATTTTTTTTTTTTTAAAATGACGGATGATTTATTACGTGATTAATCTTTCAGTTGTGATCTTTTTCCAGCTGCTTTTGGGTGGAAATTGGAGATTGATTGTAACGTGGAAAACAAACGTTTTCATTTGCTGTTTTTAAACTAATAAGCAATATTAAATGTGCTGAGTGTTTAGGAAAAAAAAAAATGTCTCAGCCTATTTTGTGCTTATAACCGAGTGGTGTAATGTGACCTGTGCTAAACAAGTGGAAGTGATGGTGAGTTGAGCCTGTGCTTGTCATCAAGCCATCCGAGCCAGTAGATCTCTGCCTCCCACACCTATTTCTTGTTTGCAGACTGGAAGAAAAAAAAAAACCAACAAGTTTACTTGATTTTTTTTTTTAGTTCCTAATTTGTTTCTCAACCTGGAACTAAACTGAGTAATTTGAAGTGAGGAAAATATTCTCCCTTCTTGTGGAAGACGCTCTTGCTGTCAAAATCTGGCTTATTGTATAAATGGACTGGTTCCAGTTGCTTTGTCACCAATTCCTCCTCAATTGATTTGTTAAATTTGCTTTGGAGTTTCAGCAGTGAATGTACTTCTTTTGATGGTGGTTGTTCAAATTATCTTATTTACAGTTAGGATGCCATCAGTATGAAAATGATTTCAGATATCTTTAGATGAGATTAGCTAATGTTAAAATAAAATTGTGCTTTTCATTGTTTTCACGTTCGTGCTACTCGGTTGCAGAAGGGGAATGTTAGAATTAACCTGTCTCTGGCCGCTGTGGGGATAAACGTAGGACAGCTTCTGATGTACTGAGATCATGTGTGTTCAGTTGCATGTTATTGGCCATTTGGCATTTTCATAAACTGAGCAGAGTTTTAATGCATGTGGCTTTTTTTTTTGCATCTGCTGAGCTTGCAAGGTGTGAAACCAGACGCTTGTGGCTCCTTCTCTCCAGAGGTTTCCGTGGGTTTCAGACCAGTTGGTGAAGGCTTTTCTGTGGTGAATGAGGGGACTGCGTGCTTGGCAATATCTCCCTTTTACAGGCTAAGGGGACACAAATTTAGATAGATTGTTGTTTTTCAGGCAAAACTCAGCAGTGTAGACGGTCTGTAGCAATTTCTGTGTAAATAAAATGAATACATTATTCTGGAAAATCAGATGGATTTGAGTTACCTGCATGGGAGGTGAGGTAATGGTAGTTACAAACATACAAAGTGACTAGATTCCTAAAGAACGTAATTTTTGGCACAGAAACTTTTTTTAAATGGTTGCTTTCTTTTCAGTGTTTCTGGCATACAGGTGTAACTGTATTTTGATGACTGCCAGGGACCACTTTGCTAAACCAATCTCATTTTGGCTAAGCACAGAGGAGGTTAGCAAGAATTCAGCTTGACCAAAGCGGGCTTTATGGTTTTCTGGAGGGGAGCGATAGGTGGGGGAAAGGAAGAGAAACAGAAGATGATGAAGCACAGGGTTGGTGTGGTGAATGAGTGTGGACATCTCATAACGACGTGGGGGCCTCACGTGGGACTTGGACAGTTAATGCCATAGTGGAGCTTTAACCTGTTTGTTGTACCACTCCGTTTGTGCTGACCTCACAAAATGAGAAAACGGCAAATCCTCAGAGAACAGTTGAGGTCAAGAAGGATCCCTGAAGACCATGTAGCCCAACCGCCCAGCTCTACTTGACCGCAGAGTCAACTAGAGCAGGTTGCTCGGGGTTTTGTCCAGTTGGATCTTGTACTTCAAGGCCTGCATGGAACTTTGCTTTCGTCTGTGTTGTTGACCCTGTTGACATTGTAACGCTTTGCTCCTTTTGGCCTTACTTTCCGCATGGCGTTGCAACGTGTGATTTAATGTCTCATTTAAACAGGACAAAGTGGTTTTTGAACTTAAGAGTGAGAAGTTTTGGAGGGAGCCATTGGTATGGAGGAGAAGCTGTCTGCTGCAATAATCTATTGATCCTTTATGGTTCCTTGTGAGCAATTCACGTGAAACTGCTTGTTGGCTGTAAACTGTGAAAAACTAGCTGAAGTTAGAGCAGCCTCAAGGCTGCTTTAACTTAAACAAACTAGAAGCCAAAAAAAAATCCGTGGCTGGGTAAGAGCAAAGCTTGCCTTGGGAAAGGGCACGTACTCACTTCTGTACCAGTGCAGACAGCTGAGGTACGGTTTGTAATGGTGTTGGATGGACGTAGATGACTAACGAAGCTACTTCTACCCATGACCTCTACACAGGAGCTTTATTTATGTCCTTGACGTAAGTAAGGGAAAGTATTAGAATGGCATGAAGTCCAAATGTTACTTGGTTTGACTTTAATGTACGGTATTGTGTGGCAGATGCCCTGCGGCACAAGTTGTGCTTTGGTGATTGTACAGTTTCTGAAATCCCAGTGTGATAGTGGTCATGCGGTGAAACCGCGCTGCCCGAGAGAGTTTTCTCCATATTGCTATGGAGCTACTCCCGAGGCCCTGCGCTTCTGGGTGGTTCTCATCATTCCTGTAGGTACAGTCATTTCGTTGGCTTTGTGCCTTGTCACATCCCCCGTGGGCAGTGCTGCCATCGGGGGCTGCTGAGGCTTGACCCCGGGACAAGCGCTCTGTGTTGGTGCGTAGGGAAAGCCTTGTGTCCCAGGAAAGCTCAAAGTCTCCCAGGGAAGGGCTGGTGCTGAATCACTGGGCTGTCCCCTGGTAGCTCTTCTGCTGGGACAGGCCAGAAATACTTTTCATTTGCACAGGAGTGTGAAATCAGCTCGGAATGACTAATGTCAAAGGACTTTGTGTGTCCTGTACCCGTTGGAATGGCTTTGTTCGTTCAGATGGTGGTTGAATTGTAATCTTGGGCAATGATTTAAATATGAAATAGTCCCAAAACAATATGCTTATCTATTAGCTTTTAATGATCTTGTGAGGCAGTGTATTTTGAATGGGTATCTCATTGTAAAGGTGATAATGACCTAGTTATTGGTGGGGGGGAAAAAAACCAAACCAGGAAAACAGTCAGAAATTATAGTGTGTGTGTGTGTGTATGTGTAAAATGCTTCACATAAGCTTTGTGTCCTTTTGAGATGTACATGAGCATATGTTTTAAATGTGTTTTCTTCTGTGTTTATATCACTGAGGTTTTACACTGGTATGTCCTTGGCTGTTAATCCGTGTTTGATAGCCTTCCATGGCATGTTATTGCTGTTTATCTCCTTTTGAGTTCCCACTGACTGGAACATAACCATACGTTTCTCCTGGGGGTTTGTAGGTGGCCAGAGCACGTAGGACAGCCAGTGGCTCTGTCTTTAGGTGCAGTCTCCATTGGCTGGATAACTGAGGGTGTAGTTGGGGGATCATAGCGAAGCAGCTGATGGCATTCCCAGCCCTGACCCACGTTTGGGGGCAAGGGGGGAGCCAAACAAAACCCCAGCCCCAAAACCTCACACCTATGAAGCCAAATCCTTTTGGTTATATCTAGGGCACGGGCTGGCAGAGAGTGGCAGTAGTGCAGCCATGGGATGGTAGTTTCAGAGTCGGAATAGAAATGCTTGACTTTTTAACCTTTCTTTACTGTCCAGGAGAATGGTCAGATGATCAGATCTTGTTGTAGGGATAGAAATAATTTATATGTAAAGGTATAAGGTGTTTGTGAATAACAATGGTGTTAACTTTTTTTCCAACGCTACAGTGCAGGCTCATCCTGTCTGTATTCCTAATATCACGTTTTGAGTATTACGTTTGCTCACTTTGTGTTTTTAATTCCAACAGTAACGGATTTTCCCCTTTACTTTGTTTTGAAAAACCTCAGTGACGGTAATAGAACGGTTCCTGGATTCAAAATAGAATAGTACTTTTTCCTTGGCTTGTTTAAACATATTACTGATTATATATTCCTTGCAGGATCAGCACAGAGAAAAGGACAATAAAAGAATTTCATGGTGCTCCTTAAATGAGTCTTATATAAAACAAAGTTTAAAATGAATTAGGACCTAGCTTTATAAGCACTTGTCAAATGTTCTCAGTGTCAGGTTTTCTTCCCACTTAATGTTCACTTTATATCAAATCTAATGTGAGGTACATGATAATATTTTCAGAATCACCTAAGTCCCATTTAAAAAAAAACTACTAAAGCACTTGGCACCCCAAGGCTCATTGGAAGCCAATGGGGCTTACACTCTGAAATGTCTGGTGCTCTCAGAGGGGAAGACACGTAGGGGTTTTTAAAATTTTCCCTCTTGGACAGATGAGCTGATGGCATTCAGGACAAGAGCATGGTCAAAACGCAGCAAAGGAACAGGAGGCTTATCCTGACTGTTGATGCGGGCGAGAGTGAAGATATATTTCTGATAATTAGTTTAGGGAATCAGAACGGGGGTCTCTTTGTTCTCTCCGCACATACCCAGGTGGGTGAGGGCTTTACGCCGTCTCTCCAGCACCGGGTCCCTGCTCTGCCCCGCTGCGCTGCAGGGATCCCAGCGCCCGGGGGGCACCCGGGACAGGGGGGGGCTGGCCCCACTGAGGGGTGGGGGGATGCTGCCGACTTGCTTTGCAGAGGAAGATACGGGGGCACGTAGGAGGACGGGTGGGTTATCCATCCCACCGAGCAGGGCTGCAGTAGGACCTGACGCTTTTCTTCAGGCCCTGCGTCTCTCCACCGCTAGAACTGCCTCTTGTAGGACAGATGAGGGCCCTGTTTTCAGTCTGTGTTCATATTAGCTGCTTGAAGTCCTTGTCACCCAGCTGCTGCCTTCTTTTTATTTTGCCTTTTCTGTTTGTAGTTTTTGTAGGTTTGTTAGTGGAGGTGTGCTCTGGTGCCTTTGCTTATACCTTGAGAGAAAAATGTGAGTTGAAAGATGTCCATTTGAGCTTCCAGTAATAACATCCATCTTCCTGAGGGTCATAAAGAGAGCAACCAGGAATGTACTTGTATGTATGTGTGCCTTTTTAATACACATCAACACAAACACACACATGTATACGCACACATATAAATATATATATATTATATATGTAGGTAAATCTGTGCCATTCCAAAGTCAGAGCGCTCTTGAAATGGAAATTGCCTCAGCTAGAAATGAGAGGTAGCTCGTGCTGACAAACAAAACCAGATGTTTTCGGGGGCTCTAATAGCTGTGCTTCAGGACAGAGAATGTCTCTCTTCCCAGTACCCTTCAGATGACAGCTGCCACAGCGGAGGCTGAATATGAAGAATACATTTTCACGCGGCTGTACCCTGGGCAC
The DNA here is from genome assembly GCA_025769975.1 of Gallinago jamesoni. Taxonomy (NCBI): domain Eukaryota; kingdom Metazoa; phylum Chordata; class Aves; order Charadriiformes; family Scolopacidae; genus Gallinago; species Gallinago jamesoni. Next base: position 12,530,668 of record JAOQGH010000006.1, on the reverse strand, counting down.
GGGGAGGACTCTGGAGCTCGGAACAATAGGAGAATACGGAGCTGCCAGCAGGGAGTCTGAGTGGACAAGTATAATCATGCACCGCTCAGCTTTCAAGGAAATTACAGTTGGTGCACTGACTTGCTCATAATAGTGTTGCATTGTTTAGCTTAATAACTTATCAGCTCTCCAGGAACCAGCTAGTGATCACTGTCATCATACACTGCTAATCATTCTGTTCTCAAATTGTCTCGAGATGAACTAAGGACCTGTCACATCACCTATTAAACTGGCAAACTGAGTGCACTATAATTTTTTTTTTTATTTTAAGCTAGAAGGAACAATATTGCCCACCTTTTCTGTTCTCTTGTTTTGTCATTATCATTATCCTATATCATTGTGCATGTAGTTGTTTTAAATGTCTGGTTGAAAGGACATTGTCAAATTGTGTTGGGATTTTTTTTTTTTTTACATTTGTAGAGTTATTGTTAAATTGCTGTTCTTTGTGATCACTCTGGAATCTGCTTTTTAAGGAACGTTTGTTTTTCATGAGGCATTTGGGGCAGAGGGGTGATTTTTTGGTGGTGCCTGTCTGTAGCACCCAGGCTGGGTTACTGGTTAACGTAGCCTGACAGTGGCCCTCTGTGGCAGTGAAGAGTGATTATCCCTCTTATACAAATGTGGAATTTAGGCCCAGGAAGATTGAGTGATTTACCCACAGGCAGGCAGGGAGCTGTGGAAGGACAAGAAGGAGAAGCAAGCTCATTGGAGTCCTGATCCCAGTAGGCTGTATATCCTTGCTGAATGCGTGCTGGCTTCTTGTCAAAGGGTTATTTGTGAGCTCTGAGCTCCTAGTGCTGAAGCAGCCTTGGAGCATTTCTTCTGAAGGGAAAAATGGCCCCTGATACACAAATAGATTTTACTAGATAATATATCTGAATCTGTTCATTAAGAGGTAACATTTTAAACTCTGCTGACTCTTGCTGCTGCCACTGCTTAGTTTTTCCTTACCAGCTGGAGATCCTGGGGACCAGGCACTGGGATCTTATTTTGAGTTTTCTAGGTGCCTAATTTTGTGGCTGTGGCTGGAAAGCTAAAACTTCCTACCTTAAGACCAGTCCACACAGCAGTAACATACCTGTAGCTTTAAACTAGCTAGCGTGGATCAATCTGGTGCTGTAACCAGTAAAACTCAGAACTTGGAATGGACTAAGTGACGAAGTGTTTACTCTGTCTTTAGACAGATTTTCATATAGTCTGGGCTGCTACGTACACGAGAGCCCGTTCTTCATGTCTTGACAGAAACAATAGTAAGGTTCCAAATAAAACCATTCTTGTGGAGTACTGCAAAAGCAGCTTTGTTTGCTGATGTTTAGATGAAAGTTCCTAGAATAGTGCAAAGTAGCAAAGCTGTGGGAACACCTTTTCCTGGCCAGTAGTGCAGAGACACCCAAGTGACAGTGGGGAGACCTCCAGCCTCTTCCATGCTTGGGGCTGAAATGCTGCGTCTATTAAAAGGGGAGGGGGAAACAGGTGGATGTGCCCAACTGAAACAAGCCTCCTTGCTGTTCTGAATGGTGCAGGCAGCTGCAGGATAGTATCTATGGATCTTAGGAATTGTGCAAACAGTGGGGTGGGCTATTTTTATTAGACCGGAATGAGTATGCCAGGATTTAAATGAAAACCTGAGCATTTCTGTGTTTTTTTCAGTTGTTAGAGGTGTTTGTTTTGGTTCCACCTCTCCTGTGTGTCTTGAGAAAGACAATTGTATCTCTCGATCAGTGATGACTTAAATTAAAATAGGAAGGAGCCTTCTGCTGCAAGATTTATTGCCTGGCACATCTACATTGTCTGATGAAGTGTCATCTTGCGTTATGTTTTGAGAAGATGCTGCCTGACTGCGATATCTCTGAACCGCAAGAGAAAACATTTGGCCGCGCCTATTCTTGTCAATTATGGCAGTATTCTTTTAGCTCAAATTATATATTGAAAAATTTAGGTCCAGCCTCTGCTAATAAACAGAAAAAAAAACAGGTTGTTGCAAAATTGTGGTCTCTGCAGAGACTTAGCTTTGTGTATGCTTCAAATATATCACCTGTTTCTGGCAGCAAGAAGTAAGAAAAATGTTGACTAAGTGTGTCTTGTCCCCAAGATCCAGTTTCATAGTAAGGAAATACCTGAAACTTACAGGTGTGTCTTTATCTTTTCCATGGGAAATGTTTCCCATCTTTCCAGGATGTTGCTGTCTTTGAAAACAAGTGTTCAGGTGGTTTCTTGCTGCAAATAAGCCCTGTTTTACTGGCTCCAGTTGCTGTGGGGCCAACACGTGGCATTCAGCCCAACCTCCAGTCTTGTACCAATTCGCTGTATTTTGCATTGTACTAAGTTGAAAAGCATTGCCAGGTGAAAAAAAAAAAAAGGAATAGAATTGAATTGGAAAGCATCAAACCTGGTATGAAATAATGCCAGTGTGTACTTTAATGCAGCAAAACCGCTGTGTAATGATTTACCTCACTGTTTGTATTGAAATACAGCCGACTTGGTAGTTAATGCTTGACCAGAGCTTTTTCTTTTGAGAAGTATTTCTTTCTTTAGCGTGCTCACAGATACAAGGGTGGAAATGTCAATATTCAAGCCACTGATTTTGCCCCGATAGCCCAGTTAGCCCAGGGCAAAGTCAACAAGTTTCTCTTGATGTCAGCGAGTTGGAGCCCAGTCTGAAAAATTCATGCGAGAGGGAATGTTTCTGCAAAATCCCAGTCATGCAAATTGGACATCGATACGCTTGAGGCTTCTGGGAAAGTAACCGTTTTTGCTGGATCCAGCACGGATCAGGATCCTTGGATTAATGAATGTTATATTAAAGCCAGCTCTTGAGTATCTCTGGATGAACTGTGTAAATGGTGAAGCTCCTGTACTAAGGGGACAAAACATCCCATCTGGATCTGGCCGAGCAGACCTGCAGGCAGCATGGCTTTTTGTTATCGATTTCCCAGCTCAGGCAAACTCAGCAGGTGACAGGGCTGCTGAAGGTTCTTTCCCCAGCATCCCATTCCAGCCTCATTTGTATGATTTCTGCTACTTAAAGTTTTATTTTGCCAACGCTCTCCCATCCCTTTGTTCTTCTGGATAACTGATGTTTACAGGGCTCCCATCCTGTTGCTCAGCAGCTCCACCACGGTTTGAAGCCATTGTGTGTTGTGGTGAGCGTGAAGGTGCAGATCCTCTGTGTGATGGTTCTCTAAGCCTTGCTCTTTTATCTCTTCCCCTTTTATTGCTGCCTTTATGGCTGTAAGATTCTGTTCAATGCTAGTTTGTTGAAGAAAAAAAATTCAGGATGGCTCTGTGCCATCATTTCAAAGAACGGCTATTCACCAGACTCTTGATGGAGAGGTTTAAGAAGAAATTATTTTGCTTCTTGGGCATGGAAATGCTGGTTAAGAGTGTAACTGGCAGAGGACAACCTTTGCCTGGGAGTCTGGCCAGATAGATATTTTTTATTTCTGCTTAAGACATGGGTCTGCACCTTCAGTAGTCTTTTTCGTAGATGTTTTGTTTACAGCTGTCAGTGCTGCTGTGGAGCAAGATGTGATGCTTCGCACTGAGAATAGCCCATGATGCCTCAGAAGGTCTCTCAAAGTGCCAGGCAGCAGTGGGCTGCTGTGCGGGGAGAGGGAGGGTGCAGGGAAGAAAGGCTGTTAGACTTAATCAAGGGACTAGGAAAACTTGCATGTAAGTTTTGGGGTTTTGTATTGAGCTTTGTTTTTGAAATTGAGGGGAACATCTGCTCTACAGCACTATTGTGTAAGCTCAGGTGAAGAGATTCATCCGTTGGGTACAGGTCACAGTAGCGCTGACATCTTTACACCACCTGTGTTGAGACCAGGAAAGACTGAAGTTTGCTTGTGCTCAAATAATTGCTGTAAGAACATCCAATCATGTTATTTTTGCCAAGTCTTTGTCTGTATAATTTTGGAGCCTCATTTTGTCCTTTTTTTTTTTTTATTCAGGTACCTTGTATGGCTGTATGACAGCTGGCAGTAACACAGGCTCGTTTCAGTGAGGGCAATGCTCTCATTTGAGGAAGAAGTTAACAGGAACATGGCTCAACGTTGACCAGTTTTTGGTAGACAAAGCCAGTGTAACAGGAGGAATCTGCATTTGAGTGAAAGCGGTGGCCGTAATGACATTAATGTAGTTGGAAAGGATGGACTTTGTCCTTATCTGTGGATACATTTGAGTGCTACTTTCTTTTTCCAGCACACTTAGGTTCAGTTCTTAGTGGTTGTTAAGTCAGAAATGCTGCCTGCTGCTCACACAGCGCTAGAACGAAGACTTATAGGCCAACTAAAACTCCAGAGCAGTTGGAGCTTTGCTTATTGTAGGCTCGGATGAAACTGAAGCTTATTTTACAGAAATCCAGTGAATTACGCTTCAGCTTTTCTTCGGATAGGTGAGCCCTGACTGGCGTGGAAATCCTGGTATGCTGTTGGGTTTCTGGTGTGGAGGAAGCTTGTCTGTGATCTGATCTAAAAGATTTCCCCCTGTCCTTTATTTATTCATCTGAGCACAAAATTCTTACTTTGACATTGTGTGAGCTGATTCCCATGAGGATAACTCCCTTCCCTGCAGAGGGAGTGACCTGGCACTGTAGATTCCCAGGAGATCTACCAAAACTGCTTCACCTCGTCCTACGTACCTTCACTAGCTGTCCCGTTGCTATTGAAGTAGTAGTAGGCTTCAGTAGAGACTTCCACATGGGCAGATTTGAACCAACAAGCTCTTTAAAGCCCTTTTTAGTATATTTTCCCATGCATTTGTATGGCCACATGGAACCTCCTCCTGAAATATTTGCATTTATGGAGGAGCCTTCCCATTCTGCCGATGACGGGCTGGGAGCATGTTTCCTTCTTGATGCCATGTTGAAAATCAGTGTCGTATCGTTATGTGTCACCAAACTAATGAATGTCATGGCTGTGTCCAGAGATGGGAAGTATCACTGTGGGAGCCTGGCTTGAGTGGAATTATCTGCTGTTCTGGTTAGCTGTAATCTTAAATCGATCAATGCTGAAGCATTGCTTCATTCTCTAACCCCCATAACATGTTCCCTGGTCGTTTTCTTCCATAATTAACCTGGTTTTTTTTTTTGGTATGGATTGTTGATTCTTAAATAATGACATCCTTCAGGAAGACAGTTTCTTCTGCTTTAGAAAAGATGCAGAGACATTTATTCTCTGTGGGCACGTATCAGGATTTGTTCTCGTGGATTGTGCTTGTGTCTTAATAAGAGTCCGGAGTGCTTGGGGAGTCAGAGACGGTGTTTATTCATTTTCAGAGAAGGATTTTGGTCCCCTCGCTGATGGTTTGTCTCCAGCTTGCTGCCTTTTGAAACCATCTACAAATTCCGCGCTGACGATCCGTCAGTCTGTCACGCAGGACGAGGAATGAGTGACATTCCTTGTTTCAACATCTCATAACTGCTGTGCTTGCCCCCTCCAGTCCTGTAAAGTCTTGTTATGTCAGGGGGCGTGGGAGAGGGTTGTATATAGTTTTATTGCTGGGGGAATCTCCTTTTGAGTCCTTTATCTTCTACGTCTCTGGCCCTAGAGAGGTGTTTGGTTCTGCCCAAAACGTGCTGTTTGGAAGAAATGCTGAAGTCTTTGCTGCTGGAGCAGTGGGCTTTGTTTGATGCAGAAAAGTGAGTTTTTTGGGACAGGGACTGTATGAGTGAGAGGCCTCGGTGAGGCTGGAGGCTGTTGCAGTACATGCTGGGCAGGATGGATGCCACACGGAAGGCTTAGACAGAAGTTACGGGTTTGGTACAGGAATTACTGAATCAGATGTTTTCAGCTTATGCTTTTCGGAAGGTTAAGCTGTATAATTACAAAGCCTTTCATCCCCTCTCTCCCCCTCACACACACACAGACCCATCTTTTCCCTGTATGTTTTTCATCCTTCTTTGATGGAGTCTGCAGAAAGCAAATTCCTGCAGAATTCCTGGCATGGAGACAGATAACCCTGGTGGTGTGTAGTTCTGAAGTAGGAGCTGAAGCTACAGCTGTTTCATAGTTTCCAGTGCAGGGCCCTGGCCATGTAGCTGGTGGAAGATTCCCGAGCGAAGCCTCCCAAGGGCACCGTGTCCTCTCCCCACATCAAAGCCCGGTCCTGTGCCCGGTTTGGGAGAAGGCAGCGGTTATAGAGGCTGAGCAGGTGGCACTTGTGTGGCGAGTCCAGACCAATGGACCAGGATTCCCAGATTCTATTCTTAGCTCAGACCAACCAACTCATTGCGAAGCCTTTCGCCAGTCATTCAGGCCTAATCCTGCCCATACTGCAGCCCCCACTGAAGTTCTCTCAGTTTCTCACTGGGGACATAGGATCAGCTTCTTGACTGCTGTTTTTCTCTCCGGCAGCAGGACCAGGGGGAGTAAAAATCAACATCTTTCTGCAGAAAGTGCGATAATTCGTTAATGTTTGCGAAGCGGTAACATGGGCATCGCTGTGTGACACGTGTGACTTGGCATCCATAAAGGGGGATTGATTGGTTGCTGTTATCAACCGGATCTTTGGAGCATGGGATTTTTGTTCTCTCTCATTCATCAGAATACAATTTTACATCATTACGGAGGATAACGCTGGAAATGCCTCTGCACTGGGCTTGTCACATCTCCAGATGGCAAGGTCATCGTAGCGTGGACCTTGCTCGGTTGGTTTGTGTGCCAGGATAAGTGCTGCTGCTGCTGCTGTCTCTCTTTATGCTACTGGCGCAGCTAGAAATTGAGGAGTCCTATGGCTGTCAATAAATTCAGAGAGTTGGAAATTAATACCTGCAGTGAATTCGGCTTTTATTGGCCTTAAATGAATTTCTCACCCTTTCCTATGGTCCTTCTGCTTTAAGATAATCTGAGCCGCAATCTTAAAATGAAATGGAGTTAAAACCATTCTGGGCTAGGAGTTAATTTCTGGAGTATCTTGTAAGGTAAAAGGGCACAACAAAAAGGATATGATAATGTGCAAAGCCCTTACTTTTACATTTGGCTGAGCTGTATTTTGTAGCATGTGCAGTTCTGGTGTCTGCCGAGGGCAGCATCTTGCTCTGCTGGTTTGTGTGAGGCTTTATTTTCCTGGGGCAGGGACAGAGGTGGATTAATCTACAGAGCTGCTGGCAAAAATCTGTTAGCAGGCTTTTCAGCTGGAAAAAAACACGTGATTTTCGTGTCAGTTGAGTTTTTGATAAGTGGTGGAGAAAGTGTGCTCTCATCGTAAACTTAGTTCTGAAAACACAGAGCCTGATAGTGGATTTTTAATATTTTTTTTTTCTTTTAGGAAGTGTTTGTTAGTGTAGTGGTGGCACTTCATGCTCTTGCCTGCAAAGAATCAGGTCTGTCCCAGTGCTTACATATATTTGACTAACAGGGCTTAAAGTGAGAAGGCCTTGCTGAATAAATTATTTAAGTAAAGAAAGAGGCAGCGAGCAGAATTATTACCTCCTGTGTGCCTCAGGCTGGGACAGCATCTTCCCTCCCTCTCTCCCCAGTGAATGAAAATATTCTCCTGACTTGTACAGCAAGCCATCTCTGGGAGCCTTGGGGGCAATGGTGCTAGGAGCACTGGTAGCCAAGAGTCAAAAGCTTGAAGATGACTGTTAGTTTGTTGGGAGCTACATCTCTTTACCTTTAAATACACACATAAATCTAATGGTGCCTCTCCAGCTTTACAGTTTATTTGATTTGTCTCTGACTGCATGTAAAACCATGGACTGGAGCTGCCACCGGAGCTGGTGACTCCTGGTCCTCGTGGTGTGTCCCTGGGTGCAACTCCTGCCGGTACCCGTGTCCCACCCCAGCGCTGGGGAAGGAGTCCGTATCCAGAGAGCCTCTGAGGTTGATGCAATCGGGCTGGATCTGTCCGCCCCCAAATAATAATGATGATAATAATAATAAATAATGTATATCATACTGCTCCTGGCAGTCACCTTGCAGTTGTGTTTTGGAGCCCTTACGTGTGTAGCAGCTCCTGTTCTTTAATGAGCTTCCCCTCATTTTGTTCTAATGCTTATCTGAACGTATTTTCTCATCCTCAAGGTGCTGGAGTCTCTTACTTTCCTGGCTGCTCTCTCTCCCTCTCTCAGTTGCTAGATCCCTCCTGCCTTGAAGGGGAAGGCTCTGAGAAGGAGCCCGTTTGCTGCTGTTCTGCCTGAGGGCACCAGTAGCCCCTGGGGGTAAAGCACGGGATGTTTTGGGGTAAGTTGGCTGGTTTGCTTGTCTCAAGAGGACTCGGAAGTAAATGTGAGCTTCCAGTTTTGTTCTTCTCTCCTTTGTGGAGAGAGTGGCAGCCCTGAGTGCTTCTCACCCCAGAAGAGCAGGAGGAATCGTCCCCAACAAAATGGGCATCAGAAAAAGGGCCAGAGAAAACCCCTTTGCTTCTCCAAGTGCTGCACTAGACAAGCACCTTAAGATGCAGTTAAATGGAGCCCAGTGTTGACTAAGTTGTGCATTTGATGCTTTTAGTATTTTGACTGAAACCTGCCCAAAAACTAACAGAGGCTCTTGGGCTCCTTTGTGCGCTGATCATTTTTTTTTCCATGATTTCTACTGTGTTTTCAGCCGTAATTTTTTTTTTTCATTTTATGTTCATTTCCTTTTGCTGACACTAGAGCATCATATGATTTAGGGCTTTGTTTTCAAGCTTGATATGAAGGCTAATTACTTCCTTCTTGCATCCTCTCAGTAAGAAAACATGGGACTTAATCTTTCACAAAAGAGAAAAGAGAGCAAAAAATTTTAAGTGCTTGGAAGTCTTTGGTAAGTCCCTGGATTTGAATTTATTTTTCATAGTGTAATGACAGCAAAACATTTGGAGCTCAGCTCCAAACTCCATAGCTCTGTGTGGACACAGTTTTCGATTTGGTTGTTTGTCTTTGCTGGGTCTAATTAAGCAGTTACAATTCAGCCTGCAGCTGAGTACTTTTAGTAATTAGAGGTACACTGTGGATATTTATTGTTTCTATAAAAGTCAGTATGTATTTGTCCTGCTCAGCCCTGTGTCTTGCTTTGCTTATCCATAGTCTTCTAGGTAATTAAACTCTGTGGTTTTCTCCTTGTGTCTTTCGTCATATTATTCTCTCTTGCCTTAATTTGATCAGAGAGGGAGAAACTACATCGGGAAACTTCAGAGCATCAGTAAATTGTTTGAGTTGGGATGTGTGTGAGAGGTACCAACAGGAGGGCAACCTGCTCTCTGGGCTCTTTGGGAAGAAAAAGGTTATTGCTTTCTCATCAAGTGTTACTTTAATACAAGCAAGGGACCATCAGCTCTTGGGATTGCTCATAGAATGCACCATCGACAGAAGCTGACAGGAATCATATGTCACTTCTGATCAAAGTAGTTGTTAAACTTTTATCTAAAATCTCTGTTAATGGGCTACTCAGTAATAACTGAAGGTGTGTGTTAGAAAATGCTTATAAATACTTAAAGGGTGGGTGTCAGGGGGATAGGGCTGGTCGTTTTTTCAGTGGTGCCCAGGGACAAAACAAGAGGAAATAGGCACAAACTTGAATA